>CM055406.1:85871357-85882474 GCA_029228625.1 Pseudolycoriella hygida
CCTGCGGCGCTTTCCCTGCCTACTCTCCCGTCCATAATCCCCGTCAAAATCCCCGTCAAAATCCCCGCAAAAGTCCCCGTCCAAACCCCGTCTAAATCCCCGTCTAAATCCCCGCCAAAATCTTCGTCAACAACCCCGTCAACAACCCCGTCTAAATCCCCGTCCAAATCCCCGCAAAAATCCCCGTCAAAATCCCCGTCAACAACCCCGTCTAAATCCCCGTCCAAATCCCCGCCAAAATCCCCGTCAACAACCCCGTCTAAATTCCCTTCCAAATCCCCGCCAAAATCCTCGTCAAAATCTCCGTCAACAACTCCGTCTAAATCCCCGTCAACAACTCCGTCTAAATCCCCGCCAAAATCCCCGTCAAAATCCTCGTCAACAACACCGTCTAAATCCCCGTCCAAATCCCCGTCAAAATCCCTGTCAACAACCCCATCAAAATCCCCGTCAACAACCCCGTCCAAATCCCCGCCAAAATCCCCGCCAAAATCCCCGTCAAAATCGCCGTCAAAATCCCCGTCAAATTCCCGGCCAAAATCCCAGTCCAAATCCCCGTCTAAATCCCCGTCCAAATCCCCGTCAAAATCCTCGTCAACAACACCGTCTAAATCCCCGTCCAAATCCCCGCCAAAATCCCCGTCAAAATCCCCGACAAAATCCCCGTCAAAATCCCCGTCAAATTCCCCGCCAAAATCCCAGTCAAAATCCCAGTCCAAATCCCCGTCAAAATCCCCGTCCAAAACCACGTCCAAATCAAAATTACAAAAATTTTGTTATTTTTCCCCCAAGTCCATCCCATACCATCGTCCACCATTTTGTTGGTCACCCCGCCACACTACACACCCAACCCAACAACTTTCCCTTTGACACCAAACATCTAACATCAACCGTAAAAAAAGTTATGAAAAAATTCTTATTTTTTCCCCCCAAGTACGTCCCATACCATCGTCCACCATTTTGTTGGTCACCCCGCCACACTACACACCCAACCCAACAACTTTCCGTTTGACACCAAACATCTAACATCAACCGTAAAAAAAGTTATAAAAAAATTCTTATTTTTTCCCCCAAGTACGTCCCATACCATCGTCCGCCATTTTGTTGGTCACCGCGACACACTACACAGCCAACCCAACAACTTTTCCTTTGACACCAAACATCTAACATCAACCAAACAAAAAAATTCTTATTTTTTCCTCCCAAGTCCGTCCCATACCATCGTTCACAATTTTGCTGGTCATCCCGACACATCACATACCCATCCCAACAACTTTCCCTTTGACACCAAACATGTAACATCAACCAAAAAAAAAAAGTTACAAAAAATATTTACTTTACACCGAACATCTCCTCCTCACGAAAAAACCCAAGTCATTTTATTTCATTCAAAAGGAAAACAATTGCAACATACACACACCACATAACGTGTGTATCATATTTCCGTTATTTGGAACTCACTATATACACGCGCTTGTACATAAAATATTTTTTCATTTCACTTCTTTATATTCTTTCGATTCTTCCATTCTACGTTCGTTCCTGCATGTCGGGTGTTTTATACAGAAAAAATATTTTTTTCTATGGCAGTGGGTATAGCGTTACGCCAAAATAACGGTATGTAACGCTGAGCGTTATTCACAAACATACAAACAAACATACAAACATCTCGTCCTTATAATATGTAACTAGTCGATCCCGTTAGCCCCGTTGGGCTACGCTCAGTTTAGGGAGGGGTGGACGCGAAGGGAACGGTGGGCGCGAGGAAACGGTGGGCGCGAGGGAACGGTGGACGCGAGGAAACAGTGGGCGCGAGGGAACGGTGGGCGGAAGGTTAAGCTGAGGTGGGCGAGAGAGAACGACGGGCGCGAGGGCACTCGTAAAGCTTTCCAGAGAGCGGGGGCGAGGGCAGTCGTAAACTTTCCAGTGTGCGGGAGCAAGAGCACGTGCAAGCAATAAAGCGATGAGGTGACCAAGGCGAATTATTTTTTACACCAGGGGGCGGGGACCCCCGCTAATTATTAGCCTGCGGCGCTTTCCCTGCCTGCGGCGCTTTCCCTGCCTACTTTCCCGTCCATAATCCCCGTCAAAATCCCCGCAAAAATCCCCGTCCAAACCCCGTCTAAATCCCCGTCTAAATCCCCGCCAAAATCTTCGTCAACAACCCCGTCAACAACCCCGTCTAAATCCCCGTCCAAATCCCCGCAAAAATCCCCGTCAAAATCCCCGTCTAAATCCCTGTCCAAATCCCTGCCAAAATCCCCGTCAACAACACCGTCTAAATTCCCTTCCAAATCCCCGCCAAAATCCTCATCAAAATCCCCGTCAGCAACTCCGTCTAAATCCCCGTCAACAACTCCGTCTAAATCCCCGCCAAAATCCCCGTCAAAATCCTCGTCAACAACACCGTCTAAATCCCCGTCCAAATCCCCGTCAAAATCCCTGTCAACAACCCTATCAAAATCCCCGTCAACAACCCCGTCCAAATCCCCGCCAAAATCCCCGCCAAAATCCCCGTCAAAATCGCCGTCAAAATCCCCGTCAAATTCCCGGCCAAAATCCCAGTCCAAATCCCCGTCTAAATCCCCGTCCAAATCCCCGTCAAAATCCTCGTCAACAACACCGTCTAAATCCCCGCCAAAATCCCCGTCAAAATCCCCGTCAAAATCCCCGTCAAAATCCCCGTCAAAATCCCCGTCAAAATCCCCGCCAAAATCCCAGTCAAAATCCCAGTCCAAATCCCCGTCAAAATCCCCGCCAAACCCCGTCCACATCCAAGTTACACAAAAAATTCTTATTGTTTCCCCAAGTCCATCCCATTCCCTCGTTCCACCATTTTGTTGGTTCACCCCGCCACACTACACACCCAACCCAACAACTTTCGCTTTGACACCAAACATCTAACATCAACCGTAAAAAAAGTTATAAAAAATTCTAATTTTTTCCCCCCAAGTACGTCCCATACCATCGTCCGCCATTTTGTTGGTCACCGCGACACACTACACAGCCAACCCAACAACTTTCCCTTTGACACCAAACATCTAACATCAACCAAAAAAAAGTTACAAAAAAATTCTTATTTTTTCCCCCCAAGTCCGTCCCATACCATCGTCCGCCATTTTGTTGGTCACCGCGACACACTACACAGCCAACCCAACAACTTTTCCTTTGACACCAAACACCTAAAATCAACCTAAAAAAAATTACAAAAAAATTCTTATTTCTTCCCCCCAAGTACGTCCCATACCATCGTCCGCCATTTTGTTAGTCACCCCGACACACTCCACACCGAACCAAACAACTTTCCCTTTGACACCAAACATCTAACTTCAACCAAAAAAAATTATTTTTTTACCCCAAGTCCATCCCATACCATCGTCCACCATTTTGCTGGTCCTCCCTACACACTACATACCCATCCCAACAAATTTCCCTTTGACACCAAACATCTAACATCAAGCAAAAAAAAATTACAAAAAATATTTACTTTACACCGAACATCTCCTCCTCACGAAAAAACCCAAGTCATTTTATTTCATTCAAAAGGAAAAAAAAATTGCATTATACACACACCACATAACGTGTGTATCATAATTCCGTTATTTCTACCTCTTCCTTTATACTCACTATATACACGCGCTTGTATATAAAATATTTTTTCGCTTCACTTCTTTATACGCTCCATGCATATGAAATATTCTTTCGATTCTTCCATTCTACGTTCATTCCCGCATGTCGGGTGGTTTATAAAAAAAAAATATTTTTTTCTATGGCAGTGGGTATAGCGTTACGCCAAAATAACGGGATGTAACGCTGAGCGTTATTCACAAACAAACAAACAAACATCTCGTCTTTATAATATGTAACTAGTCGATCCCGTTAGCCCCCTAGGGGGCACCCCGCGAGGGCACTCTGAAGGTTTTGGAGGGCATTCATAAGCAATAAGCGAGAACGTGCATGAAGCTCTGATGTGACGTGAAGAATTATTTTTTTATACCAGGGGCTGCCACCCCCCGGACGCCCGCTAATTATTAGCCTGCTGCGCTTTCCGTGCCTGCGGCGCTTTCCCTGCCTACTTTCCCGTCCATAATCCCTGTCAAAATCCCTGTCAAATTCCCGGACAAAATCCCCGCCCAAATCCCCGCCAAAATCCCCGTCAAAATCCCCGTCAACAACCCCGTTTAAATTCCCTTCCAAATCCCCGCCAAAATCCCCGTCAAAATCCCCGTCAACAACCCCGTCTAAATTCCCTTCCAAATCCCCGTCAACAACTCGTCTAAATCACCGCTAAATCCCCGTCCCAAAGCCCCGTCCCAAATCTCCCGTCAAACAATCCCCGTCAACAACCCCGTCTAAAATCTCACTCAACAACCCCGTTCCACATCCCCGCCAAAATCCCCGCCATAAACATCCCCGCAAATCCCCCGTCCAAAATCCCGTAAAATCCCCGTTCAAAATCCCCGTCAACAACCCGTTTAAATTCCTTCCAAATCCCCCGCCCAAATCCCTAACAACCCCGTTTAAATTCCCTTCCAAATCCCCGCCAAAATCCCCGTCAAAATCCCCGTCAACAACCCCGTCTAAATTCCCTTCCAAATCCCCGTCAACAACTCCGTCTAAATCACCGTCCAAATCCCCGTCAAAATCCCCGTCAACAATCCCGTCAAAATCCCTCTCAACAACCCCGTCCAAATCCCCGCCAAAATCCCCGCCAAAATCCCCGTCCAAATCCCCGTCAAAATCCCCGTCAAAATCCCCGCCAAAATCCCAGTCAAAATCCCAGTCCAAATCCCCGTCAAAATCCGCGTCCAAAACCCCGTCCAAATCAAAGTTACAAAAAACTTCTGATTTTTTCCCTTAAGTCCATCCCATACCATCGTCCACCATTTTGTTGATCACCCCGCCACACTACACAGCCAACCCAACAACTTTCCCTTTGACACCAAACATCTAACATCAACCAAAAAAAAGTTACAAAAAAATTCTTATTTTTTCCCCCCATGTCCGTCCCATACCATCGTCCACCTTTTTGTTTGTCACCCCGACACACTACACACCCAACCCAACAACTTTCCCTTTGACACCAAACATCTAACATCAACCAAAAAAAAGTTACAAAAAAAGTCTTATTTTTTCCCCCCAAGTCCGTCCCATACCATCGTCCGCCATTTTGTTGGTCACCGCGACACACTACGCAGCCAACCCAACAACTTTTGCTTTGACACCAAACACCTAAAATCAACCTAAAAAAAATTACAAAAAAATTCTTATTTTTTCCCCCCAAGTACGTCCCATACCATCGTCCGCCATTTTGTTGGTCACCCCGACGCACTCCACACCGAACCTAACAACTTTCCCTTTGACACCAAACGTCTAACATCAACCAAAAAAAAGTTACAAAAAAAAATTATTTTTTTACCCCAAGTCCATCCCATACCATCGTCCACTATTTTGCTGATCATCCCGACACACTACATACCCATCCCAACAACTTTCCCTTTGACACCAAACATCTAACATCAACAAAAAAAAAAAATTACAAAAAACATCTCCTCCTCACGAAAAAACCCAAGTCATTTTATTTCATTCAAAAGGAAAAACAATTGCAACATACACACACCACATAACGTGTGTATCATATTTCCGTTATTTGGAACTCACTATATACACGCGCTTGTATATAAAATATTTTTCGTTTCACTTCTTTATACGCTCCATGCATATGAAATATTCTTTCGATTCTTCCAATCTACGTTTGTTCCTGCATGTCGGGTGGTTTATACAAAAAAAATATTTTTTTCTATGGCAATGGGTATAGCGTTACGCCAAAATAACGGTATGTAACGCTGAGCGTTATTCACAAACAAACAAACAAACAAACATACAAACATACAAACATCTCGTCTTTATAATATGTAACTAGTCGATCCCGGTAGCCCCGTTGGGCTACGCAGGGTTTGGGGGGCTACGCAGGGTTTGGGGGGCTACGCAGGGTTTGGGGGGCTACGCAGGGTTTGGGGGGCTACGCTCAGTTTAAGAGGGGTGGGTGCGAGGGCAATCGTAAAGCTTTCCAGAGAGCGGATGCAAGAGCACTTGAAAGAAATAAAGCGGTGAAGTGATTAAGCAGAATTATTTTTTATACCAGGGGGCTGCCGCCCCCTGGACCCCCGCTAATTATTAGCCTGCGGCGCTTTATGTGCCTGCGGCGGTTTATGTGCCTGCGGCGCTTTATGTGCCTGCGGCGATTTATGTGCCTGCGGCGCTTTATGTGCCTGCGGCGCTTTATGTGCCTGCGGCGCTTTCCTTGCCCGCAAAAATCCACATCCAAACCCCGTCCACAAACCCGTCTAAATCCCCGTCTAAATCCCCGTCCAAATCCCCGTCAACAACTCCGTCTAAATCCCCGTCCAAATCCCCGCCAAAATCCCCGCCAAAATCCCCGCCAAAATCACCGTCAACAACCCCGTCAAAATCTCCGTCAACAACCCCGTCTAAATTCCCTTTCAAATCCCCGCCAAAATCCCCGTCAAAATCCCCGCCAAAATCCCCGTCAAAATCCTCGTCAACAACACCGTCTAAATACCCGGCCAAAGCCCCGTCAAAATCCCCGTCAACAACCCCGTCAAAATCCCCGTCAACAACCCCGTCCAATACCCCGCCAAAATACCCGCCAAAATCCCCGTCAAAATCCCCGTCAAAATCCCCGCCAAAATCCCCGCCAAAATCCCCGTCAAAATCCTCGTCAACAACACCGTCTAAATCCCCGTCCAAATCCCCGTCAAAATCCCCTTCAACAACCCCGTCCAAATCCCCGCCAAAATCCCCGCCAAAATCCTCGTCAACAACACCGTCAAAATCCCCGCCAAAATCCCCGCCAAAATCCTCGTCAAAATCCCCGCCAAAATCCCTGTCAAAATCCCCGCCAAAATCCCCGACAAAATCCTCGTCAACAACACCGTCTAAATCCCCGTCAAAATCCCCGTCAACAACACCGTCAAAAACCCCGTCAAAATCCCCGTCAACAACCCTGTCCAAATCCTCGCCAAAATCCCCGCCAAAATCCCCGTCAAAATCCCCGTCAAAATCCCCGTCCAAAACCCCATCCAAATCAAAGTTACAAAAAAATTCTTATTTTTTCCCCCAAGTCCATCCCATACCATCGTCCACCATTTTGTTGGTCACCCCGCCACACTACACACCCAACCCAACAACTTTCCCTTTGACACCAAACATCAGACATCAACCGTAAAAAAAGTTATAAAAAAATTCTTATTTTTTCCCCCCAAGTACGTCCCATACCATCGTCCGCCATTTTGTTGGTCACCCCGACACACAGCCAACCCAGCCAACCCAACAACTTTCCCTTTGACACTAAACATCTAACATCAACCAAAAAAAAGTTACAAAAAAATTATTTTTTTAGCCCAATACCGTTCTATACCATCGCTCGTCACTTTGTTGATCATCCCGATACACTACACACCAAACCTAACAACTTTCCCTTTGACATCAAACATCTAACATCAACCAACAAAAAGTTACAAAAAAAAAATTATTTTTTTACCCCAAGTCCATCCCATACCATCGTCCACCATTTTGCTGGTCATCCCGACACACTACATACCCATCCCAACAACTTTCCCTTTGACACAAAACATCTAACATCAACCAAAAAAAAGTTACAAAAAAAAATTATTGTTTTACCCCAAGTCCATCCCATACCATCGTCGACCATTTTGCTGGACATCCCGACACACTACATACCCATCCCAACAACTTTCCCTTTGACACCAAACATCTAACATCAACCAAAAAAAAGTTAAAAGAAAAAAAATATTTTTTTACCCCAAGTCCATCCCATACCATCGTCCACCATTTTGCTGGTCATCCCGACACACTACATACCCATCCCAACAACTTTCCCTTTGACACCAAACATCTAACATCAACCAAAAAAAAGTTACAAAAAAAAAATTATTTTTTTACCCCAAGTCCATCCCATACCATCGTCGACCATTTTGCTGGTCATCCCGACACACTACATACCCATCCCAACAACTTTCCCTTTGACACCAAACATCTAACATCAACCAAAAAAAAGTTACAAAAAAAATTATTTTTTTACCCCAAGTCCATCCCATACCATCGTCGACCATTTTGCTGGTCATCCCGACGCACTACATACCCATCCCAACAACTTTCCCTTTGACACCAAACATCTAACATCAACCAAAAAAAAGTTACAAAAAAAATTATTTTTTTACCCCAAGTCCATCCCATACCATCGTCGACCATTTTGCTGGTCATCCCGACGCACTACATACCCATCCCAACAACTTTCCCTTTGACACCCAACATCTAACATCAACCAAAAAAAGTTACAAAAAAAATTATTTTTTTACCCCAAGTCCATCCCATACCATCGTCGACCATTTTGCTGGTCATCCCGACACACTACGTACCCATCCCAACAACTTTCCCTTTGACACCAAACATCTAACATCAACCAAAAGAAAGTTACAAAAAAAAAATTATTTTTTTACCCCAAGTCCATCCCATACCATCGTCCACCATTTTGCTGGTCATCTCGACACACTACATACCCATCCCAACAACTTTCCCTTTGACACCAAACATCTACCTTCAACCAAAAAAAAGTTACAAGAAAAAAATTATTTTTTTACCCCAAGTCCATCCCATACCATCGTCGACCATTTTGCTGGTCATCCCGACACACTACGTACCCATCCCAACAACTTTCCCTTTGACACCAAACATCTAACATCAACCAAAAAAAAGTTACAAAAAAAAAAAAAATTATTTTTTTACCCCAAGTCCATCCCATACCATCGTCAACCATTTTGCTGGTCACCCCGACACACTACATACCCATCCCAACAACTTTCCCTTTGACACCAAACATCTAACATCAACCAAAAAAAAGTTATAAAAAAAAAAATATTTTTTTACCCCATGTCCATCCCATACCATCGTCGACCATTTTGCTGGTCATCCCGACACACTACATACCCATCCCAACAACTTTCCCTTTGACACCAAACATCTAACATCAAGCAAAAAAAAATACAAAAAATATTTACTTTACACCGAACATCTCCTCCTCACGAAAAAACCCAAGTCATTTTATTTCATTCAAAAGGAAAAACAATTGCAACATACACACACCACATAACGTGTGTATCTTATTTCCGTTATTTGGACCTCTTCCTTTATACTCACTATATACACGCGCTTGTATATGAAATATTTTTTCGTTTCACTTTGTATTCTTTCGATTCTTTTATTCTACGTTCATTCCTGCATGTCAGTTGGTTTATACAAAAAAAAACATTTTTTTCTATGGCAATGGGTATAGCGTTACGCCAAAATAACGGTATGTAACGCTGAGCGTTATTCACAAACAAACAAACATACAAACAAACATCTCGTCTTTATAATAGGTAACTAGTCGATCCCGTTAGCCCCCTAGGGGCACCCCGTGAGGGCACTCTGAAGGTTTTGGAGGGGTGGGTGCGAGGGCATTCATAAGCAAAAAGCGAGAACGTGCATGAAGCTCTGATGTGACGTGAAGAATTATTTTTTTATACCAGGGGGCTGCCGCTAACATCAACCAAAAAAAAGTTACAAAAAAAATTATTTTTTTACCCCAAGTCCATCCCATACCATCGTCCACCATTTTGCTGGTCATCTCGACACACTACATACCCATCCCAACAACTTTCCCTTTGACACCAAATATGTAACATCAACCAAAAAAAAGTTAAAAAAAAAATTATTTTTTTACCCCAAGTCCATCCCATACCATCGTCCACCATTTTGCTGGTCATCCCGACACACTACATACCCTACCCAACAACTTTCCCTTTGACACCAAACATCTAACATCAACCAAAAAAAAGTTACAAAAAAAAAAATTATTTTTTTACCCCAAGTCCATCCCATACCATCGTCCACCATTTTGCTGGTCATCCCGACACACTACATACCCATCCCAACAACTTTCCCTTTGACACCAAACACCTAACATCAACCAAAAAAAAGTTACAAAAAAAAATTTTTTTTTTACCCCAAGTCCATCCCATACCATCGTCCACCATTTTGCTGGTCATCCCGACACACTACATACCCATCCCAACAACTTTCCCTTTGACACCAAACATCTAACATCAACCAAAAAAAAGTTACAGAAAAAAACTATTTTTTTACCCCAAGTCCATCCCATACCATCGTCGACCATTTTGCTGGTCATCCCGACACACTACGTACCCATCCCAACAACTTTCCGTTTGACACCAAACATCTAACATCAACCAAAAAAAAGTTACAAAAAAAAATTTATTTTTTTACCCCAAGTCCATCCCATACCATCGTCCACCATTTTGCTGGTCATCTCGACACACTACACACCCATCCCAACAACTTTCCCTTTGACACCAAATATGTAACATCAACCAAAAAAAAGTTAAAAAAAAAATTATTTTTTTACCCCAAGTCCATCCCATACCATCGTCCACCATTTTGCTGGTCATCCCGACACACTACATACCCTACCCAACAACTTTCCCTTTGACACCAAACATCTAACATCAACCAAAAAAAAGTTCCAACAAAAATTATTTTTTTACCCCAAGTGCATCCCATACCATCGTCGACCATTTTGCTGGTCATCTCGACACACTACATACCCATCCCAAAAACTTTCCCTTTGACACCAAACATCTAACATCAACCAAAAAAAAGTTAAAAAAAAAAAATATTTTTTTACCCCAAGTCCATCCCATACCATCGTCGACCATTTTAATGGTCATCCCGACACACTACGTACCCATCCCAACAACTTTCCCTTTGACACCAAACATCTAACATCAACAAAAAAAAAAAGTTACAAAAAAAATTATTTTTTTACCCCAAGTCCATCCCATACCATCGTCCACCATTTTGCTGGTCACCCCGACACACTACATACCCATCCCAACAACTTTCCCTTTGACACCCAACATCTAACATCAACCAAAAAAAAAGTTACAAAAAAAAATTATTTTTTTATCCCAAGTCCATCCCATACCATCGTCCACCATTTTGCTGGTCATCCCGAC
>CM055406.1:85911921-85924525 GCA_029228625.1 Pseudolycoriella hygida
CTCCAGAAAATGGTGATGGTAAATCTTTTCACTTAGGAAGGTTTACCAGTGTTCTTCAGGCGGAAACCTTTCGGCCCTAATGGGAGCTCGCGAAGTGCTGCCAGGATGTGCGGGTGGAGAAGATGTCTTCATCTGTTTGGATAGCAAAGCGGCTATCAAGGCGCTGGCGTCGCCTATCACGATCTCGAAACTAGCTGAAGAGTGCAAGGAATACCTGAACTGGATGGGACTGAGAAATCGGATCACTCTGGTATGGGTACCCGGGCACTCTGGCGTGGAGGATAATGAGAAGGCTGACGAGCTGGCTAGGATAGGCTCAGTTGCCAATGAGTTCGGGGCCGAACCCTTTATCCCGATACCAAAATCGCTGTGCGCGAAAGCAGTGAAGGACTGGGTAAGGACCGAACATACAAAGCGCTGGGAGGCGTATGGAGGAGGAGCTCACACGAAGGAGTTCCTCCCTGGGCTCGCTCGGAAGTGGACCAAGGAATTGCTCGGTATGGGCCGGGATCGTATAAGACGGGTGATAGGAGCGATTACCGGACACTGCGGGCTGGGAAAACACCTGACGAGAATGAAAATCTCAAGTGACGCCGAGTGTTCCTGTGGACTGGATGAGGAAACGGATTTGCATGTAATATGTGATTGCCCAAAGTTTTGTAATCTGAGACGTAGGATGCTGGGGAGCTATGTTTTGGGACCTTCAGAGGTAGTCCGGCTAGGACCTGGCGCGTTAGACAGGTTCCTGGTGGGAACGCAGAGGTTCTCATGATTTAAATGATGAAATGGGAAAGGAACAAAGGGTCAAAAGATCTGTGTTCCGGATCACTTACGTGATCGTCCCGAAATCTGATAAATCTAATAAATCTTGCATGCAAAAGGAAATGGGCGGAAGGAGGTCGAACCTTCGGACCAGCAAAATCATGGACAAGCACCAAATGGCGATGAAAATGTTGGAGAAACAGGAGATCAAACTTCTATGGCAACGGATTAAATGGGGAGCGAGATGTCAACAATCGATAAGTGTAAATTATTTTGTTTTGAAATTTCTTTTATTTTGTTGTATCTTGATATTTTCTGGAGTTGATCTTACTAAGTTGCTGCGGACAAGTTTTCATTTTGAGAATAATCTCGTTAAGTATTTAAATATTCTTTTTTTTTCTGGGCATAAATTGGAGTTGTGTGTCATTTTATTAAATTGGTTTTCTTACAGTCAAGCGACTAATACCTTGTTGACGAGTTTCCGGCAAGTTTCAGTGAGAGTTGGTGGGATAAAGTGGAATCTTTATGTCTCGAGGAGTGGGTAATCGTTCAAATGGCATGAGTGGGGTGAGTATTCCGAAAATCTTGTTAAAAACGATGCTGAACAATGACGATTCCTTAAATTTTTGTCATCTTAATGTGTCCAGTGTGAAGCCAAAAATTGATGAACTTAGGTATTTATTTCAACACTCAAACGCTCATATAATATCCTTCAGTGAGTCGTGGATGAAGAGTTTTATCTCCTATCTCCAATAAGTCGGTCCGGATTGATGGTTATGATTTACTAAGGGCAGACAGGCGTGTAAAGAAGAGTGGAGGAGTAGCGGTTTATGTTCATCGTTCTCTTAAGTTTAAGCTAATTGCGGCCTCTTCCGTGGACAAAAAAGAGATTCCATCCTCAGAACAATTTCAGATGGACTATTTGCTCTTAGAGCTGATCTTCCCGGATATGAAAATTCTTTTTTGTATATTTTATAAGGCGATTAAGACACTCGAGTTTGAGGTGCTGAATGGCGTGCTGGCGAAACATGCGACAAATTACACGCACGTAGTTGTTACTGGCGATTTTAACGAGAATTTGTTAGATCCAAACCCCAGGAGGGTAAAGAGGATTGAAGAATTTAAAAATGTATTCAGTCGTCATAATTTGCATCTGCTCTCTCAAATACCAACGCATTACCACTTTCACGGGGCCTCTCTCCTTGATCTGGCATTTGTGCGCGAAACAGATAGAGTTTCTAGGTTCACCCAATTTGGTTCGGGTATGTCGGCCCATGATGCGCTTATCCTTTCCTATAAGATGGCACCCAAGTTTCTGCAAAAGCGAGAAAAGTGGGTGCGTAAGATAAACTCCATCAATGTGAACAAATTATTGAGCGATTGTTCAAAAATTGACTGGCAGGCTAGGCGTTCTATGGGTGATCCCGAATTGATGTTGCGATTTTTGAATGACAATCTAATGCATCTTTTGGATCGACATGCTCCGTTAGTAAAGCTTAGAGAGCGAAGTGGAGGAGGTGATCCCTGGATGACAGAGGAGGTAAAGAGAGCGATCATAGAGAGAGATGTGGCGTATAGGTTCTGGAAGGTACATCGGCCGACTGCTTCCCGAAGGGATTATAGTAAACTCAGAAATAGGGCGACGAGCCTAATTAAAAGGGCTAAAAGAAAGTACTTCTGTGGTATTTTTAGTGAAGCAGAAGACTCGAGGTCCTTTTGGAGAATTGTGAAGCGTTTGGGATTGGGTCGCGAGGATCGTAACTTAAACCTACCATTTACTGCAGATGATTTTAATGTCTATTTGCATGGGATTGGTGAATCGTTGGCAAATCGGTTTACGGATCCCCTCCCTCGAACAACAACGGAGTCTAGTGGTCCAAAGAGCGTACCATTTTCGTTCAAAAATGTAGATTGTTTCAAAGTCTTTAGAGCTATCTCGTTGATTAAGTCGAAGGCAGTTGGGTTGGATGGTATTCCGATTGAGTATGTTAAAATGACATTGCCGGTAACTCTGCCGTACATTACCGAAGTGTTCAATCAGGTTCTTAAAACATCCAGTTATCCGGAATCATTTAAGAAATCAAAAGTATTTCATGAACACAAGGATTCAGTTACACATGAATTGAAGGACCATAGAGGAATCCATATTTTACCGGCGCTGTCTAAAGCCTTGGAGAGAATTATGAAGTGGCAGATAATGGGATTTCTTGCGGAACATGAGCTGTTGCACCGGGTACAGTCTGGCTTTAGGCCCAAATATAGCACCACAACTGCACTACTTAAGGTCGCTCATGACATATGCTGTGCACAAAATTCCAAGCAGAAATTTATATCGTTTCTGCTACTCCTTGATTTCTCTAAGGCCTTCGACTCGGTCAACCATTCCTTGATGATACAAAAGCTTCGGGACAAGTTCTTCTTTGACGCTACGGCTGTGAAACTTATTGAGACATACTTGTCGGGGCGAATACAGTGCGTGGAGATAGGTGGCTACAGATCGAGTTTTCTTTCTGTGGAGCTGTGGACTTCCCCAGGGAACAGTACTTGCACCGCTGCTGTTTTCACTGTTCGTAAATGATTTGCCAAGTGTTCTCCGAGTCTGTAGTTGCCACATGTTCGCGGATGACTTTCAAGTGTATTTCAGTTATCAGCTTGATAAGGCCGATGAAGCAATTAGTCTCGTAAACTCCGACCTTCAGCATGTCAGTAGCTGGGCTGTACTAAATCGTCTGTTACTAAATGCTTCGAAATCAAAAGTGCTAGTTATATCCAGATCAGAAATAACCATTTCTCCGTTGTTCAAGCTGGGAGAGGAGGAGTTACCTGTGGTAGATAAAGTTAAGGTTCTAGGTATCTGGCTAAACAGTTCCTTCACATGGGAAGATCACTGGAACATGACTAGTAAGAAGGTTCATCATGCGCTCTGGGCACTGTGGAGTAGTAAGACCTCACTTCCCATGGCGGCCAGGATGAAACTAGTTAAGTCATGCATATTATCCTATTTCATGTATGGTGGAGTCTTAATGCCAGTACTAGACTCGGAAACGAGGGATGCGATACAGGTTGCTTTCAATGACTGCCTTAGGTTTGTTTTTTCTAAGAGAAGATCAGAGAGTGTTTCATCCCATACGAAAGCGGTGTTCCACACTTGAGAACCTTAGGAAATTCAATGAATGTAAATTTTTGTATAACCTGATCCTGAACAAAGTGCCAGACTACTTATTTGAGATATTGATTCCGGCACACTCATCACGAACGCTTAACTATGTTGTGCCGAAGGTAAAATCTGAAATGTTTCACCGCTCATTCTTCACTCATGCCATTACAACGTGGAATTCACTTCCGCGAGATATAAGGAAAAAACCAACTCTTGCTGCATTTACTGAAGCTTGTTTTAAATACTACTCTGACTTGAGTGATTGATCTGATGAGGGAGAAGGAAATGATGATAAGAAAACCAGATTGCTGATAGAATTTAGAATAATAACTTAGAAGAGATGTCGACACTGTCTAAACTATTACATACCCATGAAAACTAGTCTTTTGTTCTTGTTTTGATTCTTCTTTTGCCACAGAAAAAAAAATAAAATAAATAAAATTGTAATATATTCTTAAATTAGATTTTAAGCGATCTCATAAATGTGTAAGTACTAAAATCTGGACTGTACATTAGAAATAAGGTATATAGCCTTGTGTACATTTTTGAATAAACATACATACATACAATTGAAAAATTTTCCTCTTATCCGTAGAGTGCATATTCGTTCGTTGACCAATCACCGCATTTCTGGCTCTACCGAAGACCATGAAGCCTGTTCCGTATCCTCTTGGGCTGTCGTTGCTCTTACCGCTGTAATAAAACGTAAAGTCTCTACTGATCATAGAATCCTTCCCAGGCCATCTAGTTTCCTGTACTGCTGTAATGTCAAGTTTAGTCGCCCTTAGCGCACTAGTGAGTGATCTCAACCCTCCTGGCCGTAACAGAGATCTAACATTCCATGTTTCTTATTGTAAATCGTTGTCCTTTTTCCGTTGCCTAAGTCGTTGCCGCTTATTCTGTCCAATCCGAGGCTCTGTTGTTGAATTCATAACCATATTGCTTTTTTGAGTGTGGTATGGTGGCTAGCCAGACGCACAACCCACTAATTCGATTCCCCTCTGACCCGTGGGCAAGTCATCAGGTAGCACTCTTAAGTTTAGCACAAAACTTCGAAGAGAATTGAGATCCCGGGGACTACGACGTGGACGTAAAAAGAGCACTTGATAGTTAGACAGTTGCACATGACACGGACTACCACACTCCGCTCATATGCAATCAGGCGCTACCCTATCTAACTACCCAATCCCCAAACTCTTCACTCAAGGTGAAATTAACAAAATCACTAAGGAACAAGAATTGATATCAATACACTGGGCTGTGAAGCATTTTTATCCTTATTTGTATGGAGTCCACTTCACGATGAGAACTGATCATAAATCTCTAATTTACTTATTCAGTCTCAAGGACCCATCGTCGAGACTTACGCGGATTGAGGAACACGTTGAGGAACACGATTTTGTAGTCGAACACATAAAAGGGAAGAATAACGTCGTGGCCGACGCTCTGTCGCGAATTCACATTGATGAGTTGAAGTCAATCAAGTACTTTTCTAAACAAATCCTATCTATACAGACTCGATCCATGACTAGGAAACAACAGGATGATCAGGTAATAGAGATGAAGACGAAAGTAGATCTGCTCGAACCAAAAATGTTTGAAATTTTGTGTGGTACTAAAGTGAAAGTTAGTCCAAGGTTGAGGACAACAGTCAAGAATTATAGGGCTATGATGAGAGTACACTTGAATGGGAATATAAACAATAAACCGGTAGCCGAGATAGACGTATCTCCAGTCGACAATGCCAAGCAATCTCTTGAGTTAATTTTTGCACAGTTAGATAAAGTGGCTCATCGGCATAATTTTGAAAAAATAACTGTAGAAAGTAAGGATATCCTATTTGAAATATACAAAGCCCAAGATTTGAAAGAAGTTGCAACTAAGATTTTGAAGAAATTGATAATATTGATAGTACCTACGCCTGAAAAAGTTGAAGATAGAGATGAACAGAGGAGATTAATTGCGAAATTTCATGACGATAGCATAGTGGGAGGTCATCCTGGACAAAAGATACTTTATTCGAAATTAAGACAATGGTATTTGTGGAAGAATATGTCAAGGGATGTAGCTATTTTTGTTAAAGTTAAAGTTGGTAATAAAGAGCCATCAACTTTGACGGAAACGCCACTGAAATCTTTTGAAAAGGTCATAATAGATACGATCGGTCCCTTAGCACAATCCGAATTAGGGAATCGGTACGCAGTCACAATCATATGCGATTTGACAAAGTATGTAATAGCAGTAGCTATACCCAACAAAGAAGCCATTACGGTTTCAAAAGCATTGATGAATAATTTCATTCTGACTTTCGGTATACCTTTAAAGATTCTAAGTGATTTGGGAACCGAATATAAAAACGAGATATTTAGTCACTTGACCAAAATGTTGAAAATTACACATTCCTTTTCTACGCCGCACCGACATGAAACGGTAGGCTCCATTGAAAGGAATCACAGGACTTTTAACGAATATCTTAGAATATATTTACCCGACAAACAACATGATTGGGATCAATGTTTGCGATATTTCTTATTCGCGTACAATACGACGCCTAACGCGAGTTTTGACATGAAATATTGTCCTTATGAGTTGGTGTATGCATATATGAAATAAAAAATATACATCACGATAAAAAAATGGGACAAATTTTATGTTGCCTAACCTGCGTGATTTTAACATTCTCACCAAGTGGTACGTCAAGCTGAAAAATGCGCAATTCGATTTTAAAATTCATTTCAGGCACGCAAATCTATCAAATCAAGAGTTCTTTGGAGGCTCATCTGCAGTTATGAATATTTTTAGATATACAAACAATGTTGCAACTATTCAACTATACCTTCGAAGGCAGTGTCGGAAGAATTTTTATTGTTTGTGTTAACAACATAAACAGTTTTATTTTTATTACACAATGACAATGAATCTAAAATGTCCGGCAGCGGAACTAAAAAGTCCAAAAAAATAAAAAAGTAACTACATAAACGTATGGGAATTTACCATGCAAAGTCGGCATAGCTGCTGCTGATAGAAATCTTTTGGACAAAATAACTCCTTTTAGAAAATGTTTTGAGCAAACTTTAAGATTTTCCCACGTCTTCAATCCAGGGACCACTCTTCTCCCAATCGCTTTCATCTATGCTATTGCTCTGCAACAGACATATTCAAATATCGAGTCACAAAAACATTGTTTTCTGATTTTCATAACTTTCATCCTCATGCGGAAAAGAATAACAAATTGAATTTTGATCAACTACACAATTGCGTACGGAGCAGAATTTTCGCATCATACTCTTACAAAACAAACTGACAAAATTTGAAAATACAAATGGAAAACGAGATATAACCAAAAATCATCACATGACGTACCGCTTGATGAGAATGTCAAATCAAACAGTGCAGCCAATTGTAGACAGGTACCGAGCAAAATACACTGATTGTTGTATATTGTTTGATATATAGTGTATGGTAGAACGCCACAGTTACTAGATGATTTTCTACAAAATAGAGTAGATATAGTTTACAACATAGATGATTACGCTAGTGAGGTAAAATTTAAATTGCATTTAGCTCATTTACACGCAAATGATTTATTAAATAAGTCTAAGTTTATATTGGACGAGCGATGCGATTTTTTTCTCTTGCCACAAGCGAATATTCGTTCATGTCGTTATATTGTATGAGATAAAAATCGCATCGCTCCAGCTCCAAGAAGAAACATTTTGCACACAATCTATAAAATTATAGCATGTCCCGTACATGCCAATCATACATAAATAATTTATATTAACTTTTTTTATTGAAAAATCGAAAACACAATTCAAAACCAATTATTTGTCAACAAACACAACAAAATTCCACGAGATGTGTGGTTATGTGACAGGCGATTATTTTATTCGCAGAGCTGCGGAACATAATCGCGAGCGATTTTTTTCTTCTTCCACATTTGACATTTCACGCAAATTATTTAATTCGCGCGATTTTTTTCTTCTTCGTTAATAATTTAATTACTTACGTTTTATTTGAACACATTTCAATGAAAACAGTAAATATAAGACATTTATCATTGAATGACATACACGGGACATACCACATATTCGTATTCTGTAAGTGAATTTGTTCGAGCGATTTTAATCGCACCGCGTCCAATATAATTACCTCTTTAAGGAACAAGTTACTTTATGACAGAAATGCAAACCCTATTGATTTGCGAAAAGGGAACATAGTTGTTATAACGAACGACGGACGAAAACAAAAACACGAAGATACTTACAAAGGACCCTTCGAGGTTCAGCGAGTTGACGAATGCAATGTGACGATTAAAAATTTAAAAACAAATAAGCTGAAAACTATACATAAGAATAGGGTAAGAAAAAATTAAGAATTAATAATTTTGATATAAGATAACTTTTATTATAAGATTGTATGGCCATCAATCCACTAGTTCAAGTATCTTGCTTAGTTGATATTCTCACCCGAGTGGAAATGGCAGTCTCAGTGAGTACTAAAATTGAGTGTACTCACAGCCTCAAATCAGTCTCAATTTCTGAAAAAAACTCAGAAGTACTCAATTTCGCTTTTTTTATAAAATCATCATTAATGAGACCAGTGAGTACACTCATTTTAATTTTTTTTTAGATTTAGACTGCCTGAGGTCATTGAGCACACTCACTTAGACTATTTGAGATCGCTGAGTATGCTTATTTCGAGACTTTTCTAGGCTGTTGAGCATGCTCAATTGTGAAAAATATTTTTTTAGCTAATGAGACTGTTGAGTGTACTCATTTTCGACAAAAATATTTTTCACAATCTTATTGAGGCTTTTGAGACTGTTGAGCATGCTCAAATGTGAAAAATATTTTTTTTATCCAATGAGACTGTTGAGTGTACTCATTTTCGACAAAAATATTTTTCACAATTTCATTGAGGCTTTTGAGACTGTTGAGCATGCTTAAATGTGAAAAATATTTTTTTTTAGCCAACGAGACTGCTGACTGTACTGATTTTCGACAAAAATATTTTTCACAATTTCATTGAGGCTTTTGAGACTGTTGACATACTATGAAAAATATTTTTGTCGAAAATGAGTACACTCAACAGTCTCATTGGGTAGGAAAATATTTTTCACAATTGAACATGCTCAACAGTCTCAAAAGCTTCAATGAAAGTGTGAAAAATATTTTGTCGAAAATAAGTACACTCAACAGTCTCATTGTCTAAAAAAAATATTTTTCACATTTGAGCATGCTCAACGGTCTCAAAAGCCTCAATAAAATTGTAAAAAATATTTTTGTCGAAAATGTGTACACTCAACAGTCTCATTGGCTAAAAAAATATTTTTCACATTTGAGCATGCTGAACAGTCTCAAAAGCCTCAATAAGATTGTGAAAAATATTTTTGTCGAAAATGAGTACACTCAACAGTCTCATTGGCTAAAAAAAAAATTTTTCACAATTGAGCATGCTCAACAGTCTCAAAAGCCTCAATGAAAGTGTAAAAAATAGTTTTGTAAATAAGTACACTCGACAGTCTCATTGTCTAAAAAAAATATTTTTCACAATTGAGCATGCTCAAGAGTCTCAAAAGCCTCAATGAAACTGTGAAAAATATTTTTGTCGAAAATAAGTACATACACTCGACAGTCTCATTGTCTAAAAAAAATATTTTTCACATTTGAGCATGCTCAACGGTCTCAAAAGCCTCAATAAAATTGTAAAAAACATTTTTGTCGAAAATGAGTACACTCAACAGTCTCGTTGGCTAAAAAAAATATTTTTCACGTTTGAGCATGCTCAACAGTCTCAAAAGCCTCAATGAAATTGTGAAAAATATTTTTGTCGAAAATAAGTACACTCAACAGTCTCATTGGCTAAAAAATATATTTTTCACATTTGAGCATGCTCAACAGTTTCAAAAGCCTCAATGAAATTGTGAAAAATATTTTTGTTGAAAATGAGTGCACTCAACAGTCTCATTGTCTAAAAAAAATATTTTTCACATTTGAGCATGCTCAACGGTCTCAAAAGCCTCAATAAAATTGTAAAAATCATTTTTGTCGAAAATGAGTACACTCAACAGTCTCATTGGCTAAAAAAAATATTTTGCACATTTGAGCATGCTCTACAGTCTCAAAAGCTTCAATGAAATTGTGAAAAATATTTTTGTCGAAAATGAGTACACTCAACAGTCTCATTGGCTAAAAAAATATTTTTCACATTTGAGCATGCTCAACAGTCTCAAAAGCCTCAATAAGATTGTGAAAAATATTTTTGTCGAAAATGAGTACACTCAACAGTCTCATTGGCTAAAAAAAATATTTTTCACAATTGAGCATGCTCAACAGTCTCAAAAGCCTCAATGAAAGTGTAAAAAATATTTTTGTAAATAAGTACACTCGACAGTCTCAATGGCTAAAAAAAATATTTTTCACAATTGAGCATGCTCAAGAGTCTCAAAAGCCTCAATGAAATTGTGAAAAATATTTTTGTCGAAAATGAGTACACTCAACAGTCTCATTGTGTTGGATCTCGAACAGGAGTGTTTTCACTGGTCGAAACAAAGCAAATTGAGTGACCGTTTGAATTCGAATATGAATCGAATGAGCAATGATTTATGTGAAAAAACTAATTTTCATCAGAATAAATACGAACGTTGAAAGGGCAGCACGCCCGAAGTAAGTGTTTCTTCTCCGCCCAAAAATCCACAATTAAAAGGAATTTAGCCAGAGTCTAGCTGGTAGCTAGCCTGGATACAACATATGGCGCCCCCGCGTGGACTTTTTGGGTGCAAACCGAAAAGTTGGTCATTGGCACAATTGAACCTGTACCAAAAGGCGTCAGCGAGTTTACCGAATTGGTCATCGTATGATGCGTACAGAATTTGTCATTGGTCATCGAATTGGAATTGGTTGGAGCAACAAACGATTGCCATCCGTAATGCCGAATATTGGAGTTGGTTGGAGCAACAAACGATTGCCATCCGTAATGCCGTAGATTGGAGTTGGTTGGAGCAACAAATGATTGCCATCCGTAATGCCGAAGATTGGAGTTGGTTGGGGCCCGTAATGCCGAAGATTGGAGTTGGTTGGAGTAACAAACGATTGCCATCTGTAATGCCGAAGATTGGAGTTGGTTGGAGCAACAAAACGATTGCCATCCGTAATGCCGTAGATTAGAGTTGGTTGGAGCAACGAACGGTTGCTATCCGTTATGCCGAAAATGGAGTTGGTAGGAGCACGAATTGATGCCATCCGTAAAACCAGAGAAACGAATAAATCCAATTGATCATCGCTGGAAGTGGTTTTCGACGAAAGAAATTTATTTTACTCTCGTAAAGTTGTGGGAGGATTGATCGTCGAAAATATCAAAATGGTCAGTGGCGAAACATGGTCAGTGGTGGAACATATGGACAAATGGAGAGCCGTTCGAGATTGGAGTATTTTCACTCACATGAAAATAGTGGGAGAATGTTGGATCTCGAACAGGAGTGTTTTCACTGGTCGAAACAAAGCAAATTGAGTGACCGTTTGAATTCGAATATGAATCGAATGAGCAATGATTTATGTGAAAAAAGTAATTTTCATCAGAATAAATACGAACGTTGTAAGGGCAACACGCCCGAAATAAGTGTTTCTTCTCCGCCCAAAAATCCACAATTAAAAGGAATTTAGCCAGAGTCTAGCTGGTAGCTAGCCTGTATCCAACACATTGGCTAAAAAATTTGTTTTCACATTTGAGCATGCTCAACAGTCTCAAAAGCCTCAATGAAATTGTGAAAAATATTTTTGTCGAAAATGAGTACACTCAACAGTCTCATATCCTTTCGTAACAACGGTTCAAAATAAGACTACAAAAACGCATGTGCAATTTAGCAACATGAGCTACGTCGTTGGCGGTCCACAAGCAAAGTTAAGCATCATTCGGCGCGGTTAGTACTTAGATGGGTGACCAGAAAAAGTAAGTAAAAATAAAAAAAATAACTTTCTAATATAATTTCAGATTAATCGCGAATTGTGAAGAAAAGAGTACGTGGCGGCATCTACGAACAAAATGAAAAAGTTTCAGTATCAGTCTGATATAGTCTCAAAATGAGTATATTCAACAGTCTCAAATAGTCTAAAAATGAACTTTCTCAACAGTCTTAAATAGTCTCCAAATAAGTATACTCAACAGTCTCAAATAGTCTCAAAATGAGCATACTCAACTGTTTCAAATAGTCTCAAAATGAGTATACTCAACAGTCTCAAATAGTCTCAAAATGAGTCTTTTTTTTGTATATTTGGTACACCAAGTAGTCGCAGAAGCTTCAATAAATATGATTTAATTTGAGCATACTCAACAGTCTCAAATAGTCTCAAAATGAATATACTCAACAGTCTCGAATAGTCTCAAAATGAGCATACTCAACAGTCTCAAATAGTCTCAAAGTAGCATGCTCTACAGTCTTAAATATTCTTTTTTTTTTTATAAGGGTGAGGAAATCTTCATAGACACCCGGTCTTTCTGAACCAAGGTAGTGTTGGATTCCATTCTTCAATGACCTACCAACTAAAACCTCCTTCCTTAGTCTTCGTGCTCTCTTCTCCCCGGAACCGCCTCACAGCATTACTTCGGGGAGGAGCTGTGCTTTTGCACCTACTCTCTTAGATCAACTGCCAGTCTTCTTTGATCGTCCCTCCATGCAATTTGCAG
>CM055406.1:85925025-85946378 GCA_029228625.1 Pseudolycoriella hygida
AAAACCCTGAAACACGTGTTCGCTTATATTTAATTCTCTACAACTTCGCCTTTGGAACTAACTTTCTAACTCTCACAGTTCTGGAGATCCGGGTCATCCTTCCCAATTATGGAAGTGGTCATATACCAGGATTGGGCCATATTTCACCAAAATCCTGAAACAAGTGTTCGCTTAAATATAATTCTCAACAACTTCGCCTTTGGAACCAACTTTCTAACTCTCATAGTTCTGGATATCTGGGTTATCCTGCTCAATTATGGAAGTGGCCATATACCAGGATTGGGCCATATTTCCCCAAAACCCTGAAACACGTGTTCGCTTAAATTTAATTTTCTACAACTTTGCCTTTAACAGTAAATCTTCATATTGCATAGTTAAAGAAATATAGACAAAAACTGTTTCCGTATATGGCCAAGAATCTCAATTTCGTCCATTCCATGGTCCCAGTGCCCAGACCCCTGTACCGATTCCCACAAATTTTTTTTTCCCAGTTTTGTGACATCAAATGCTTTCATATGACACCAAAATGAGGAATTTCCGTGCTACACATGCTGAGGTATTTGCGAAAAAGCTTCACCGACCTTCGAAAAACCATGTTTTTGGTCACTTCCTCGACCATATCTCCGGAACCACTTCATTGATTTTGCTCATCTTCGACTTGAATCATGGGAGACATGTACCTTTCAGGAAAAAAAAAGTTTAGCCTGATCTGTTCAGCCGTTTGGAAAGAAAGTGGAGACGGACAGACGGACAGACGGACATTTTTTGTATTGCTGATTCGTCATATTTAGACGATAATAGATGCATCTCCCCAACTCCCACCTCGACCTACCCCATGTTACAATAAAATTGTTTGTAGTAAACGTATAGGACCTTTGTACTTCGTACTGAGACCCCATGGAATGGACGAAATTGAGATTGCTGGCCATATACGAAAACAGTTTTTCGTCTATATTTCCTTAACTATGCAATATGGAGATTTACTGTCAAAGACAAAGTTGTAGAGAATTAAATTTAAGCGAACACGTGTTTCAGGGTTTTGGTGAAATATGGCTCAATCCCGGTATATGGCCACTTCTATAATTGGGCAGGATGACCTGGATCTCCAGAACTGTGCGAGTTAGAAAGTCAGCTCCAAAGGCGAAGTTGTAGAGAATTAAATTTAAGCGAACACGTGTTTCAGGGTTTTGGTGAAGTACGGCCCAATACTAGTATATGGCCTCTTCCATAATTGGGCAGGATGACACAGATCTTCAGAACTATGAGAGTTAGAAAGTTGGTTCCAAAGGCGAAGTTGTAGAGGATAAAATTTTAGAGAACACGTGTTTCAGGGTTTTAGGAGAAAATTACTTTGTCCTTGTATGTAAGCTTTTCTAGATTTGAATGGTCTGAGACGTACTTCGGTAGGGCCTTTGACATTACCTTGGGTAATTTCTATGGATCTTTGGAATTCTTACAGTTATAAAAGAACAGAAAACGTTGGATTGTTTACTTATTTGTATATTTAGATACGTTAGAGTCTCTTTGCCACATGTATTCTGTTTGGCACATCTATTCTGATAAGTACGGGTCTTTGGTTATGTTTTCAACTTAATTTTATGCTGTAATTCCTAGATTGGAAAAATGTTGGAGATTAGACGTTTGTAGCGATTCAGTTTCATGGTGGGATCGATGACGTCACATTGGTCATTTGTCTTGTAGAGCGGGTGTTGTGATGATATGAAATATAAGATGAGAGATCTGACTCGACAAGGCAATGAATAATCTTGAAGAGTATGACTTCATCATGTATAATTCTTCTCGATTCGAGGGTCAACATATGCAACTGTTGCAGTCTCACGTGATACCGTTTGTACTGGAAATTAAATTTGTAATAGATTAACTTGGTGAATCTTTTTTGAACTTTTTCGACTTTATCAGTGTAACCGTGATAGGAGGGGGACCAAACCGAACTACAATATTCGAGGCTGCTGCGCACATATGCATTATATAGCCGAAACATGTCTTTAAATTTTTGAAATATTGACCGGAGCGAAACATAAATCCAATGAATCGATAAGCTTTACGGGTAATTTTGTCCACGTGATCATTGAAATTCAGTTTTACATTGAAGTCGACTCCGAGGTCTTTAACGGTAGATCTCCTATTAAGCATAGTATCATATATGAAATAATCAAAAGACATCGGTTCAGGTTTATTTGTAAAGGATATAACTGTGCACTTAGACAGGTTAAGCTGAAGTTTGTTGATTGTACACCAATTCGATAGGCTGTGTATATCCTCTTGAAGTGCCAGGCAATCGTCAATGCTGTCAATTTTGCGATAAACCTTATTATCATCGGCAAACAATAGGCAATTTGACTTGATGCAGTCAGGGAGATCATTAATGAACATAATAAACAGTAGTGGTCCCAGAATTGACCCCTGCGGAACGCCTGAAGTCGGGACAATTTTTGCATGATTTATATCCTCCAATAAATACAAATTAAGGCCATTAAGATATGAAGCAATCCATCGTAAAAGGCAGCCGTCAATTCCGAATTTCGATTTCAGCTTCCTGAGCAGTATTATTATTATTATTATTGTCGAATGCTTTTGCGAAATCAGTGTAAATGGCGTCTACCTGGCCACCGTCTTTAACCCAGTGGTTAAGTTGGGTTATGTATTCAAGTAAATTGGTCTCAGTGGATCTTCTCAGTCTAAAGCCGTGTTGTGCTCGGTGAAGGAGATGTTCAATGAGGTCGAAGAGTTTACAAGCTACCACTTTTTCCAGCACTTTCGAGACTGCGCAGACGATGCTTATTGGGCGATAATTCTTCACGTCAGACTTTTTACCAGATTTAAAAATAGGTGTCACGTGACTAACTTTCCAGTAGGATGCAAATTTTCCAGATGACAGCGACTTGTTGAACAGGATTGAAAGTGGTGTAGAAATTACATCCGAAAGCCTTTTGAAGAATATCATAGGTACCTCATCTGGACTGGATACTTTACACTCATCGAATTTGAGAAGCGCCGCCTTAATATCTTCAGTTGAAATGTTGAGGTGTACACCAGATTCACCTAATAAATAATTTTCGTCACAATTTATTTCAGGGTCACCATTATAGACCGATGCAAAAAAGGAAGCAAATAAATCACAAAGACCAGAATCTTTAGAGGATGAAACATTGTTGAAGTGCATTTTGTTTGGAAGTGAATTGGTTTTGTGCAAGGATTTCGTGTATGAGAAAAATGCTTTAGGATTCTTATCAATAGTTGTCTCAATGTTTTTTATATACTCATATCTACACTGCACAATATGAGACTTTACTTCTTTGCGTAAAATTTTGAAATTTAGGTCATCTGCGGTAGCACTATCGAGACGATATTTGACGCTGTAATTGTACTTGTTTTTAGCGACTTGTTTATGTTTAATAAGGTCAATTAATTCATTGGAGTACCAATGTGGGTAGCACTTGTTTGCTCTTTTCGATTTTGGGATTTCATGTTTATACTATAGAACTTAGAAACAGCATCATCTAAATCGAGCATTAGCATTTCCTTATCACAGTCAACATTTTGTAACAAGCATTTGATGTTTTCATAATTCGCACGAAAAAAGTTAGTTTTAGGTGGTCGATTCTCCACAAAAATTTTGAAAGGATCAACATCAAGAGTAATGTTAAGAGCTGGGTGGTGTCTATCCTCTACTAATAATATGTTATCACTGCGTTTCAAATCTAGCTTAGACAAATCAAAGTTCGATAACACTAAGTCCAGCGATCTATTGTTTTTATTTTTAACACTATTAAACTGAAAGAGATTCGTGATTGATAAAATGTCAATAAAAACACTAGCGATCGTCCCACTCACATCATACGGCTTACAGATGCCACTTGAGTCCAATCTTCAATTTATAGAGTTACTAAGATTGTAATCGCCCATGAGCAAGAAATTCACCTTTGATTCAAAATTGTTTATTATTTCGATAGATTTATTTAAATGTTTTTTATAATAATCGAGATTGCTCTTATATGGGATGTATTTTACATTGAAATATGATTGCTCACCGTTTCGATGGTCGACTCCAATCCATGTATCATAGTGTGAACATTCCCATTCAATTATTCTAGTAGAGTAACAGACAGATTTAATTGCAATAATGCAACCTTCACCGTCGAGCTTTGTTGTTGTTGATAAATCTCGATCTATTCGGGGAGTTGCGGGAAATAGCTGTTTTGTAATAAAATTCGTTCTTTAGTTGTAACTGTAAAATTTTATTCAAAGTTCGAGCAATCGCTAGCTGTTAGAGATGGAAACTTAAATGCCTTTTACAACCACATGGAACGAAGATGGACGCCTTTTCTAAGAGGTCTGAATCGACTAGGATGAATCTCGAACTCTTTCATACGTTCACATAGTGGCGCTGTTCGATCCGACTTGTCTGATTACAAATTACCCAACTTTGCGAAAACATGAGGCTCAATTCCGTACAAACAGCGGAATTTCGCAATTTCTGTTGGAGGCGAATTAGCCGAAATGCGATTTCCAAATTATAAGCCAATATTCAAGAACATTTGATTAGATGAATCCGTGACATGGGCCTAATATAAATGATATATGATATATGATATATAAAATATATCAGGGCGATTCCATTGGTACGTTGCGAGGGAACCATGTGTTCTTGCTAAACTGTGCACATACGAGATTTGTGTTGTATGAAGAAAATTCCTCTATATGTTCAATGTACAACTCCTTCATGCGAAATAAGTCCAAACTTTGCATTCTTGGCCGGAAGACGGTTCCCTCGTAACACATTTTTTCAATGGAATGGTCCATCACATTTGTTCCTTAAATCACAAATTTTGCTCAGCAAAATGATCAGACGAAATTTTTCCGAAAACTAAATCAGTCGTCTAAACTAGATACACAAACAACTATTTCTTCGTTATGTCACGAATTAATTTTGAGCATCAAAATCAAAAAGCGAATATTTGAAAATTCTTCTTTCTAAAAATCTGTAATCGACAAACAACCCTCACACACTTATACAAAATCATCTTTTGCGCTCAAAATATTTGTAGTTACTTCAATATCAGTGTCGATTTTCTTTCTAAAAATCAGAATTTCCAAAATATTTAGCCGCCAACAAAAAAATTTGTGATCTAAATCAAACGTTTAAATGCATACCATGTATTGAAACGCACAAAGCATACATTGAAAATCTAAAAACGCCAGAAGTTAGATTATGCCGACACACATGTCGAAAATATATCACATTTGTTCCAAACATTTGTTTCAAAGATTTGCAAAGATTTGGAATGATATAAATTTCAAAAGTGAAATTTGGCCATTTTTTGATAAAACATTTTTTGATAAAGTAAACTACAAGCTGAGCCAGATCTTGTATGACTCCCATGCTCAATTGGTGGATGTCGATGAAAAATTTCAGTTTTTTTCCTCTGTTTTCAAATCGACTGTCGCTGAATTTTCAGTTAATAAGCGGACTAGGATTAAGACGGCCCGCTTTAACTGCCCTTACATGAATTAAATGTTCATTTAGAGTATTTATTACGTAAGAGAGATAATCTGAGGCACAAAATCAAGAGGAAACGTCGTCTGAGGCTTGATCATACCTATTTGTCCAAAAAGCTAGTTGTCCTCAAAGTTGAATTTTCTAGACTTCAAATGCAGTATAAAACATATTATTATGAAGATGTGTTTAGAGATTATTCTGATGTTAAGAAAACGTGGAAGGAAATTAACTTCCTCCTTAGAGGCAAGAAGAAGAAGAGGCAGACTATTTCGGTAGTTGACGGAACGACGCCAGTCAACAAAGATCTTGTTTCTGCACGTTTCAACGAATTTTTTGTTAATGTGGGAAGGGAACTAGCTAACATGATTCCTAAGACTCCTCTAGAGGACCTCAATGCTTTCAACACTTTGAACGCCAATCCCAAGTCGATTTTTGTACAGCCAGTGACTGTGCATGAGGTCAATTCTATTATATCCATGATGGATATAGACAAAGCGCCAGGTCATGACGGGATAACAGTGGGATTATTGAAGTGCTGCTCCCCCTCAATTTTTGAATACCTGTGCGACTTATTTAATTATTTAAGGATCGTAATTAACTACCAATATTTAAAATGATTCTACCAATAAAATAAATTAAAAGTACCAATATTTAAAATCAATGTACCGTTAAAACGCTACCGATATTAAATATATATTACCGGTAAATCAAATAATATCGACCAATATATAAAACGATTGAACCAATATAAAAAAATGAAGAAATTTTCGAATTATCTATCAATATTTTCCGCGTTTGTACCAATAAGTTTTTATGTTTTCTTAATATCGGTTCATAATTCAAGTTATTAGTAGTCTATGAGCATTTAACGGTAGAATATAACTTTTGAAAAAGGTAGTGGTACAGCCAACTTAATATTGGTACATTCTATAGGTAATCGGTACATTTGATTGAATATCGGTACATTGAATAAAGTATCGGTGCATTGATTACAATATTGGTAGACTTGATTTATTAACGTTGAATTGCTTTTAGATTTGGTAGATTTAATAAAACATCGGTAAAAATATTTCATTTTATTGGTTCCATTTTAACGGTAGAATAAAATATTTGTAACGGTAATCGTGAGTTAAAATAACGGTAGAGTGATTTTATTATCGGTTAATTCAATTGTGATAATATTTTCGACCAATATTCCCAGATAACACAGACTACACTTTTTGATGTGGTGACCCACTGAATGTACACTAAATGTGTAAATTTCATTGTTGTCGAGAATTTGTACATTATTATTATTATTATTATTTATTTCAAAATCGTTATAATATTTTTACAGGTAACAGCTTGTATTTAAAGAAAAAAAAAATTTATAATTAAAATTATAAGTCAATTCCAGCGAATTAATATTCATTTAAGGAATTGACTTTAAAGGTATATTAAAATTTAAAATAATTGTGTTTTAATAATGTTTTGTTTAGTTTTTTATTTTTTTTAAAGAAGATCTATTTAATTAGTTAATAATTTTGATTTTGATAATTTTGTGATTTGGTCCTCTTCTAGAAGCCAAGATTTCAATTTATTTTTGAAAGATTTGATATTTGTATTATTGTTTTTTAAGTCGTTTGGAATTTGGTTATATAAAAATGGTCCTGAAAAAGTTATCTTTGATTTTCCGATATTTGTTTTTGTGGTGTTAATATATATTGAATTTTCTGATCTTGTATTATATGTATGTTTAGTTTTTTCAAATTTAATTGTGTTATGTTTTTCGTTACTTAAATTCTGTTTTACGTAGTCGCATGTTTGTAGGAAATATAATCCTTTAATTGGTAAAATATTAGTGTCTTTGTATAGTAAGTATGTTGGATGTTGCAATGGTAGGTGTAGAATCGCTTTAATAGCTCTGTTTTGAAGAGTTTGTAGGGGTTTTAAATGTGTTAATGCTGCTGATCCCCATAGATGCATAGATGCATAGATGCATAGATGCATAGATATTCGATATTACAATGTATCATCGAGTAATATAATAAAAACAATATTTTCCTTGGAAGGAAATAAGATAATTTTTTTAAGACACCTACTCTACATAAAAGTTTCGTACATAAGTTTTTTATATGGGTTTTCCATGTTAAAAATTTGTCTATAATAATTTCTAAATATTTAAATTCATTAACTTCTTCAAGAAAGACTCCTTTGTATGTTCGGTAAAATGTTGGTTTAATTTTGTTTCTTGTGTGGATGTTAATGAATTTAGTTTTTTCTATGTTTAAAGTTAATTTATTGAGTCTGAAATATTCTTTTAATAAATTTAAATCGTTTTGAGCGTTATTTTTATTTACATTGGGATTTTTATTAAAATAATAAAGAAAAGTGTCGTCAGCAAAAATATTTGGTGTACAATTTAGAGGTAGGGTTCCTAAATCATTAATATAAATAAGGAATAATAAGGATGACAGTACACTACCTTGTGGACAGCCACAGGCAATATCAGTCATTGAACTATTTACTCCATTTATAGAGACGTATTGTTTTCTATTAGTTAAAAATGATTTAAGCAAATTTAGTGCTATTCCTCTTATTCCTGATTTTTCTAATTTATACAGTAAAATTTGGTGATCTATTGTATCGAATGCTTTTGCTAAATCTAAAAATATGCCTAGAGTATATTCTCCGTTATCTACTGAGTTTATAATTTTTTCGATTAATTCTGTGACTGCTATTTTTGTACTAGAATTTAGGCGAAAACCGTATTGAAGTTTATAAAAGAATTTATTGGAATAGTCGAGTATATATTATTTTTTCTATAATTTTGTTGATTATGCTTAAAACTGATATTGGTCTGTAGTTGCATACTAGTTTTTCATTCCCATTTTTGAAAATAGCAGATATAACTGCAATTTTCAATATGTCTGGATAAATTGCATTAGTAAATATTAGGTTTATCATTTCACTTAGAAAAGGACAAATTTCATTTAAACACGATTTTAGTATTGTCACACTTATGTTATCTATGCCTGTGGATTTTTTGTCATCTAATTTGAGAATTGTAGCTTTAATTTCTTCTTCAGTTGTTGGATCGAGGAATATACTTTTTGGCTCATGTTTTATTGAATTAAAAAAATTTATATTATCATTTTTCATTCATTCATGCATAAAAACAATTAAACTTTTCTGAAATAAGTTTTGTGTCGAAAATTTCTATGTCGTTGTCCAAAATACTTGTAATTTCTTTTTTATTTTTGTTATTTCCTAAAATTTTATTAATTTGTTTCCAAGTTTTTTGAGCGATGGGTAAATAAACAAGGGTTTATTTTTAATGGGCTATAGGCCGTATTTCAAAGTCTTTATTACTAAATTATAGTTGTCGACGTTTCGGGTACATTGTGTACGCCATTATCAGTATCATCAGCTGATACGGAAATGTTTGAAATGCTACGTTGGCAACACTAAGAACCCCCTCAACAATCGAGTGTGTACACATAAAAACAGCACTAAAAAAGAGCATTGCAGTAGTTACACACGCACAGCAGTCGTCGCTCATTGCGAACCTGACCAAGACGGCAACCGACATCGAATGGACTTCAATGCTGTTTCCATATTAGAGACGGAGAAAAAAGAATATAAGAGACTGATTCTTGAAAATTTACACATTCGAAACGAGAACACCATTAACTTCAGATTAGAGGAAGGAGCATCAATATCACCAGCTTATTGCGCTTTACTTCGCTCAATCAATGCCGATAAATGTAAACCACTCATACACACCCCCTCACAATGACATAGCAAAATCAACACAATGCCAAATAATTTCCGTTTTTCAGTCCACATCACTATCGCATACATTTGTTAATTCAATTTTCAGTCTTAATTTGACACTACACTACAGCTGTGTATAGATTTTTATGTTCCTAATTCTCAATTCAAATTGATATCAAAATAATTCTTGACAGTGATCTTATTATTTTTTATCGTGCCTAACACGATCGAAATACTAGGTGAATATTTCAATTTATTATTTTGGTTTGAAATTTGCTGTTTATTTCACTATTTCAGTATACTTGTGATAATCGTCAAATTGTGCAATGTATTAACGTAATCAATGTATTTTAAATTTCAGTCTGGATAATGGCGTACACAATGTACCCGAAACGTCGACAACTATAATTTAGTAATAAAGACTTTGAAATACGGCCTATAGCCCATTAAAAATAAACCCTTGTTTATTTACCCATCGTTTGGAATTATTGAGGCCATTTAAAAATTCTTATATCAAGTTTTTTGAGAATCTGATTTGCAATTTTCGAATAAATTTTGATAATAATTTGTTTTCAAATTTCTATTTTTAGATTTCAAAATTTTACTAGTGATTTTTAATTTATATTTTAGATTATCGCAATTTATATTATTAGTTTCATTTGTTTTTATTTTTTTTAATAAATTTGTTTTTTTATTATATAATTTTTTTAATTCATCATTAAACCATGGGCACAGTGTGTCTTTGACTCTTTTCTCTTGTTCTATTAGTTTTGTTGATTCTATTTCTGCAGTGTTAATGGCTTTTAATAAAAAGTTACAACTTTCATTGACATTATTTTTATCATAATAATCTTCTGATAATATTTGATTTAATTTTGTTCTAAATTTATCATAATCAATCATTTTTTTAATTGTTTTTATTTTTTTATTTATTTTATTTGGTGTTATGTTAATATTTGAAATTATTATACTGTGATCACTAAAGTCATTGTCTATGATTTATGATTTTATATGTATTTGAGAAATTTGTTATTAAATGATCCAATAACGTCATTGAAGAAGGTCTGGTTCTTATGTTATTTGATATGTTAAAACCATAATAATTTAAAAGATTTGTGTATGTTCTGTTTTTGTTATCATTTGTGTCAATATTCATGTCTCCACAAATTACGCAATTTTTTGAATTGAAAGAGAGAATGCAAGCCGAATAACACGTTGGATTGCGCGGTGGTGGAAAATTTTTATTTCGCCAAGTTTTATCGAATCATTCATTAAAAACATTTGACCAAATTACTTATGAGTGTTGTGTCTGACCATGGACTATCAAGTTTAGTGCTTGCGTCAAGAGTATTTAAAGGTTAATCGTTTAAACAGTTTGGATAATTGGATGTGCAACAGACGCCATTTTGTCGATAATTATTAACGCCCGTGCTGCTTGTATGCGTGAACTCTCTCAGTACGAAAACGAACGTTCAACTGTCACGGTCATAAACAATTCGAAAAGAAAGTTTTTCGAATGTGCAGCGTAAGTGATTAAGTGAACTGCAAATCATACAGCGAGTCCAGTTGGTAGCTGCTCGATCACATTAATGCCTAACAAAGACAACAAACGTTTTCGTAAGGACCTTGATTCTTCAAACGAAGGCGAAATACTGAAAGCGTTGAATGAAATGAATGCACGTCTCTCGGCAAAAATAGATACATTGGAGAATTCTATTGACTCAAGACTGTCATCGAAAATTGATTCGCTGCAGTCCAACCTGCTCTCGGTAGTCAATGGAGTGAAAGATGAGTTTACTGCGAAGTTGAATGCAGCTAATACGTCAACCGATGAACGTTTCAAGGCAATTGAAGGTACAATCATTCAGTTGCAGAGTCAATGCAATGATTTGGCAGGCACTGTAACAGATTCAACGAATGGAAACGTAAGCACCGTTGAAACGCGTCTAAGCAAACTCGAAAGGCAATCGCTGATGAATGAGCTCATCCTCACAGGCATTCCGCTAGAGAAAAGACGTTCTGTCGACGACATTGTGGCCGATATTTGTGATGCACTCCAATGCGACCTTAGACAAAGCGATTTCTCGGCAATATTCCGCCTCTCGCAACGTAAACGAAATAGTCCAACTGACGGTGAAACAGCACGCACAGTCGCACCGCCAATAATACTGAGATTCAATTATTTATGGGCAAAGAACCAACTTCTCGATGCATATTACAAGAAGAAGGACCTCAATCTCAAAGACCTCGGGTTCAAAACTGGAAGGAGAATTTACATAAATGAAAGTTTGACCGTTCCGAATCGCATTATTTTCAAAACAGCGCTTCAGATAAAGAAGGCTGGGAATATCCACCGATGCTTCACGCGACAAGGACTGGTGTACATCCAAGAAACCGAATCAAGCAATGCAATGAGAGTAATCAACAAGCAGGACTTGGATAAGTACTTCATTGACACCAATTCGGAAATGCCACCGCACGCCGAACAAATGAATACCGGCGCACAGCGCTAATTATGAAAGTTTTGCACAGTGAATATCAATTACATTTCGTTGCTATTAGTCCTAAGTTAATTTTTGCATTTTGTTATTCTAATTTTCAAGTAAGACTTACAGTCATCAATCCATTAAATTTAAATTTTTCTAGACATCACCGACCCATCATTTCACTTCTTACACACTATTGGTTGCGTTTTAAGGTTCATTGCACAAACACCCTGCTTTCGTACGAGTTGCGCGCCGCGGTTCACGCCGAACCTTGCTTGTACCCCCTGGATGTTGGCGTTGCAACCCGTCCGTGCCCATTGAGCTTATACGACGTTATTTGATGGCTAACTCGGTGAGTACCACCGCTGGCGGAACGGTGTGCATCCCGAATGTGATGCTTAGGACATTTTTTAAGTCGAGGGTAGGCCTGAACATGTGTCATGTAAACGCTGGCAGTGTACGTCCGAAAATTGATGAGTTTCGCTTGGTATTTGAAGGGTCGGGAGCGCACGTGATTGTGGTTGGGGAAACTTGGTACAAGAGCTATGTGTCTGACAAGTCAGTGGAAGTCTCTGGGTACTATTTGCTGCGGAACGATCGCTCTTTCCGAAAGAGTGGTGGTGTTGCTGTATACGTCAGGGAAGACATCAGCACTAGGGTCGTTCTCAGGTCGCAGAATCTTAAGACGGAGTATATTTTCTTTGAAATTATCTTCCCGGGTTCGAAGATTCTTATAGGCGCAGTTTATAAAGCCCCTGACGTCGATGAGATTGATGAGTTAGATGAAGTGCTGTCTGAGCTGACTCCTAATTATGAGGATGTGATTCTTGCCGGCGACTTTAACCAAAACTTGACCGATGACCGAAGACATTAGAAGAGCGATGATCGAGAGGGATGTGTCCTACAGATTCTACAAGTCTGATCCTACGGAAGCGAGGTTGGTTGAATATCGTAGGTTGAGGAATCGATGCACACAACTCATCCGAACGACCAAGTTTAAGTATTACGAGCCGTGGTTCGACAATGGCCTGGGTTGTAAAAGGGTCTGGAGCAATCTGCGTAGGTTGGGGATTGTATCGTCGAAGAGGGAATATGTCAAGCCTGCATTTACGGCGGACGAGTTCAATTCTTATCTTAGCTCGCCTGTGGAGGACTTTGCCCATGTACCCGTAGTGCGCCCACTGCCCAGGCGTCCAGGGATATTACCTAACGCCTCCTTCTCGTTCAGGAACGCTACTCTGAACGAGGTGGCTGATTCTATTATGAGGATCAAGTCTGACGCCGTAGGTTTAGACGGAATTCCCATCACATTCGTCAGGATGCTACTCCCGGTGATTGAGCCGTGTGTCACGCATGTCTCCAACCAGGTCTTAATGAGGTCGGTATTCCCCCAATGCTGGAAGTGAGCGAAGGTCCATCCAGTCCACAAGAAGAGTACGCAGTTCACCCTAAAGGATTATCGTCCTATCAGTATCCTCCCAGCCCTGTCGAAGGCGTTAGAGAAAACTGCGAAAGTGCAGATAGTGGATTTTCTCGACGAGCATAGTCTTCTGTGTCCTTATCAATCTGGTTTCCGCGCGCGTCACAGTACTGCGTCTGCGTTGCTGAAAGTGTCGAATGATGTGCTGAAGGGCTTCGAGCGGAGGAAGGTCACTGTCCTATTGCTTCACGACTTCACCAAAGCGTTTGACTCAGTGGATCACGCTCTTCTCTTGCGTAAGTTAAGGCTGGAATTTTCTTTTTCGAAGTGGGCGTTAGATCTCATGAAAAGCTATCTGACAGGTAGGTCTCAATGTGTACAGATAGGTAGTTTTTTGTCGTCGTTCTTACCGGTTCAGGCTGGAGTCCCTCAGGGTTCTGTTCTAGGCCCTCTCCTGTTTTCGCTTTTTATCAATGATTTGCCTGGTGTTCTGCGTCATAGTCGATCGCATCTGTTCGCCGACGATTTTCAGAACTATGTGCAGACTTCAGTCGATGATGCATCACTGGCGGCGTGTGCCAATGATCTTAATGAGGACCTGGCTGCGATTTCCCAGTGGGCTTCGAGGAATAGGCTTTTATTGAATGAATCAAAGCTTCAGGCGATTCTCATAAGCAACAGTAGGGTTTCGGTTGTCCTACCGGATGTGTTCATGAATGGCAAGAAGGTTGAGTTCACTGCTGATGTGAAAAACCTCGGTCTGCGGATGAGCAGTGATTTCACGTGGGGGACCCACAGCGGACAGGTTGTGTCGAAAGTTTATGCGGGTCTAAGAAGCCTGGCTGCGAGCAGGGATCTGATTCCGCAGCGCTCTAGGGTTGGTTTGGTGAAATCTCTGTTGATGCCGCATTTTACTTACTGTGACGCGGTGTTCTTTGATGGCTTGAGAGCGTCTGACAAGAAATCATTGGTGCGTGCTTTCAATGCATGCGTGAGGTTTGCGTTTGGACTCAAGAAGAGAGACAGCGTGCGTGAATGAAGATAGGATGCTGGGTTGCGGGTTGTTGCCTTACCTGGAATATCACACCTTGACGTTTCTCCATAGTTTAGTTCTCAGGAAAGTTCCAGGCTATCTCCATTCGGAATTACGGATGAGCGGATCTAGAAGGACATATTCTGTCAGTGTGCCAATGACCTCGACGCGAGCGCATGACTCACTGTTCGTCAGCGGTATCGCGAGGTACAATCGGTTACCTATCCATGTGAGGCGTACGGGCTCTATGAGCACGTTTCGGGATAAGTGCTACGGCCACTTTCAGCGTGGGTCATAATACGGTGAGGCGTGATACGGTGGTGAGGCTCGTTTGAAAGCAAAGGGTGTGCAAAGGTGCGTTCTTTTTAATAAATTTCAAGAATCTCGAGTGTGAGTGGGGGAGTCTGGAGAAGTGATGTTTAGACGCTACGAATTTCGTTGAAGTGTAAATTCATTTGAATACCAATCGTTTTCTACTTGTTGAGTTTTTCCTTTTCCTATTGCCTTTTTTCTTTTTTTTTTAGCATACTTAATATTGTTTCGAAATTCGATGAATAATGCTCTGTATATACTACAAGGCCCTCGGCCTTTTATATGCGAAATAAATAATTATTATAAAAAAAAAAAAAAAATTAATTCGACTTTAACATTGTTTTTCACGTATATATTGACACCACCTCCTCTATCACCTATATTACGACCACAAGAGAATCTTGTGAATCCTATTATGTTGTAAAATTCGAATAAATCTTTATTCAGCCATGTTTCTGATATGACGAGTATGTCTAGATTATCTATATTATCTATTATTCTTTTTATAATATCAAATCTTTCAAAGTTCCTGATACTTCTCATATTTATTTGTAATAATTTTAAATTGTTTAAATTTTGAATGTTTAATGTTGCTTTTAGGTAATCATTAATTGACATATGAAAATGGTTAGATGATAAGTCAATAATTTCATTATTTAAATTATTCATTTTTGTTTATTTTTTTATTTAAGAAAGAGACATATTTTTTTAACTTTTTTTTTATATATTTTGATTTATCAAATTGTCTACCATTTTCATTGATCTAATGTTAATTATTTTGCTGTTACCTGTTTTTCTAACATATATTTTTTCAAATTTGTACCATACGTAATTGTAGCCGTGTTGTTTTAAAGATTTTGCGTGTTTCAGTAAGTCAAAGTGGAATTTTGATAAATGTTCATTGATGTAAATTTGTTTCTTGTTTTTGTCTTGTTGAATTCTAATTGTTTCATTTAAGTCTTCTGATATTATATTTTTATTTTGATTTATGAAATTTTTTTTTCTTTACGTTTGTTTAAAATTAGTGTGTTCAAATTGTCGTTCTTTAATTCAATTGTGTAATCAAAAGTTTTTGTTGATTTATTTTCGTATTTTGATATGTTTTTTATGTCATCTTTACTCAAGTTGATTTCTAATTCTTTCATAATTTCAGATATTATAATTGGCTGGTCCTCTGCAGTTAGGGTGGGAAGTCCAACGATATTTAATTTATTACGCAATTCTTTTTGTTCCATTTCGCCTAATTTGCATTATAATTCATCGATTTCGGTTGACATATTTTTGATTTTTGCTCGATCTTCTTCAGATTTTTTTTTTCAGAATATTATTTTCTTCGGATATTTTCTGTAATTTTTCCAATATATCATCATTCTGCTTCGAGATGTATTTCTGAGAGTCATGTATTTTGTTCATGAATTTCCAAACATTTTGATCAAGAGATTTCTCGTCGTCAAATTCAAATATATTTTCATTTTTTTGTGATGATAATTCTTCTCTTTTCTTTCTTGTTTTTTTTTGGTATGGCTCCATTATTTTGAGCGCTCATTGTGGTCTTGATTTCTTTTTTAGTATCATTGTCAGCTACATAAACGCTTTCGAAGAATTCAGCAAATAGATCACACGTTTCGTTAGGATTACCAGCTTTCTTATTACCGCTAGACATAATTGAAGGGTAGCCTGTAGTCTTTTTTCGCGACTTCACGTAATACCAAAATTTTGAAGGATCAGAAGATAACATTTCTTCGGTGTTAGTCAAATATTTGTGAAAGGCTTGGTCACGCAAGGAGTGAAATTCTTTACTAATGGACAAAAAATTCAATTTTAGTTTCAGTTTTTCGTCTGGGTTTGTTTCATTTTTAAATCGCTTGTTAGCTTTGCTTGTTCTATTTTTTAGATTGCGTAAACGCTGATTATACCAGGGTGGATCGTTAATAACCATTTTCTTTTTGAGCGGAACAAGTTTCTCTAATCCATCTAACAAAACATCGTAAAATACGTTGACTATGTCATCAACGTCAGAAACGTTTGACATCAGTTGATTCCAGTCAATAGAATGAAAATGGTTATTTAGATCAGTATAGTCGCCTTTTTTGAAGTTAAATTCACTTTGTGATTCCTCACTTTCAATATTTACGATGCTTTCAACGAAGTCTGCTGAAATAACTATTTCGATAGGATAGTGATACAAATCAATTCGACTCATGGGAACATCAGATTTAATGACTTTGATGTTATTTGGATTGCTGTAAAACACGAGGTCTAGGATTTTTCCATAATGGTTGTGGACGTTGTTAACTTGATGAAGGTTACCACTCATCATAAGATAGATGATGTCGGCCTTCGTTCCTTCAGCGACATTAGTGGGGAGCATCACATTGCTTTCGAGTGAATCGTCTTGACCACTGATCAAGTCATCAATGCTGTTAATGTGGGAATTGAAACTATCAGGAATCCAATCAACAAGGGTTAGATTGAATCTCCTAAAATGCACATTTCGTCATTAACATCCAGGTCTATAAATTTAAGTGTCTTTTCTAATGCATCGTGATACTCGGTGTATACTTTTACAGAAGAGCCTGAAGGTATGTAAAGGCAACAGACAAAAAGCGAATGATTTTGAAGCTGCACCTTAACTAAAACCATTTCGACGTTGTCGGTGCCGGGCACCAGAACGCATTCGCTAGGTAAAGATGATCGGACAGCGATCAGAACACCTCCATATCTCTGATGTATGCTATTTAATTCAGACCGATCAGTTCTGTAAACTGAAAACTGTTTAGGATTGAATAATTCACTGTCAAAGAATGACGAATTGAGCGATGTTTCAGACAGTGCTATAACATCGTAGTCACATGTCAAGGAGTTATTAGAAAAATCATCAGTTTGAGTTCTTTCTCCGCGAACATTTTGATAATATAAACTGATATTACTCTTTGAAATCGAAACATCAGACTTAATGGGATGAATGGAATCAAAATAGATTAGATTAGATTAGATTAGAGTGGGTGGGTCCAAGCCCTGCACCTAAGCCTCCAGTGGGCCTGTTGTGCATACCCGCAGGAGATTATCTAAATCCGGTTAGTTCGGTTAAGGTAATCGAGTATGTGGCAGGGCGGAATACTCCAAATGATGTTATATGGGAGTATGTATGCCCCAATGCATTTGGCTCTAGCTGTGATATATGCTGGGCATTTACATAGGAAATGCTCGGCTGATTCGTAGTCACCACAAATGTCACAGTACGGATTGCTCGCAAGTCTGATTGTGTTTAAGTGTTTGTTAAGAAAGCAGTGGCCTGTGAGTACACCTGCCATTCTTCTGATATTCTTCCTGCTTAGAGATAACAAGTATTTTGAGTTTTTGGCGTTAATTGTAATGCAGTTTTTCGATTGTCTTGCGTAGTCTATTGAATTCCAATGGTTGTTGAAAGCTTTGACTTTCCATTTTTCTGTTAGGTTTTTGGAAGCTGAAGGGGGGGCTTTAACCGGTTCAGGTCCTACCAGCTCGGATAATGCTCCGGTTTTTGCTAGATTGTCAGCGATTTCATTACCGGAGATGTTGCTGTGTCCGGGGACCCAGACTAAGGTGACAGGATTGTTTTGAGCCACTAGTTGTAAGTTGTCTCTGCATTTTAGAACAGTATGTGAGCAGATTTTGTATGAGCAGATGAAAGTGGGTGTAGCTACGAAGTTATTGGATATCATCTGTGAGGTGCACTCTGATATGCCATATACCTCAGCTTGAAAAAAGGACGCCTGAGACCCTAGGGTAAGAGAAATGGAAGTTTGATTCTGCGGACAGTGGATGCCTGAGCCAGCGGAGCCGTTGTACTTAGAACCGTCGGTGAACCAGGTAACGCAGTTGCTGCTCGGAATGGCTGTGTTAGATTGCCATTCCTCTCTAGATGGGAAGCGCACTTGGAATGATTTGTTGAAACGGTAAGTTGGGGTGATGACGTCGTTGGGTAGTGCGATATTTGGTGATTCGGAAATCATGATGTTCCAAAGTCTAGCGTGACCGAAGTTTGCTTTGGTCAATAGGGATGATTGTTGCAGTCTTAAGCACGTTAGTCTGGCGATGGTCTCAGCGTGAATGTGTAAGGGTTCGATGTTTAGAAGAGCTTCCAGTGCTACCGTCGGAGTGGATTTCATCATCATATAATCAAAATAAGTCTTAGCTGAAATTACTGACGTTAGCGTTAGCGTTACATCCGATTGGTTTATCACTATGATGGAAGAAATCAGAAATTCGCGACTGAATCCGACCCTGACACGTAGTGTTGCATGCTAAGTCGTTGGTGTGACGTCCATACTCGTTGAGGTAGTTTCCTTTACCACTGGAGTTTGTTTCAGAACTGAAGTTGCAGGAGAATTGTAACTTTCCTGGGTTGATGCTATCGCTGGAGTTGTCGCAATTGGTAAAAAAGTATCTAAGGTCCTCTTCTTCTTGTCCTGAAATTATTTGAAATACCATTCGTTCAAACATTTATTTATTTATACCATTGGTAACAACGATAGGCATGGATGAAGATTGAATTTTTTTTTCAATGGCATTTGCGGGCAGTACCACTGTCAAAGAAATGTAATGAAAAAATGAAGAAACAATGTGTGTTGTGTAGAAGTTTATATTATCTTTGACAAATACCGCCAACCCTCCGCCAAAACCAACTCTGCTAGAAAATATACCAACATAACCAGGAAGATTATATATATTCCTGCTTCAATCCATGACTCACTAATAATTATAATGTCGTAACTCTCAGGAAATTCGCTCAAAAATTTCAAAAATAGGTCGAATCTCTCCACACTCTTTATACTCCTAAAATTAACTTGAAAAATTCTGAATCCCTCGGGGATGGTAAGGGTTCTGCAAGCCGAAGCGTACCGCGCAACATTTTCAAATTCGTCATTCGTGAAAAATGGTCCTAGGTCACTAAAATTCATTAAGTAGAGAAACAATCAAGTAAAGGTAAAAAAAAGAGGACAAAAAACAAAAATTTTACGATCATAAAAACTGGAAAAAGCTATAATCAGCTTCATTTTCTTCATTTAGCTTCTCGAAATTAGTGCAGAAATTCACGTTAATCGCCTCCCTACCATCGTGCTTCCTCAAGTAAATTTTCCCGTTACTCGTCCACAAATACTTAAAATTATTGTTACTTTTGAACGTCTTTGCTGTATAAAACAGTTTTTTTCTCGCTTTTGTGAGATGCTCATTAATAAAAACTAAATTCTTTGAATCATCCAAACCTATTTCAGAAGTAGTTAGTCCGCGATGTCTCTTAGCTGCAGAAAAAAACCTGTTACGTTTTGATATGTCTTTGAAGAATATAATGATTGTCGGAGGTTTATCGTTATTATTTTGGCGAAATTGTCGATAAGTATTCGAAAAATCATCCGGGTTAGTCTCGCATGAAATCGCAGTTCCTATCTTCATGACTATTTCTGATAAATTTTCTTGTTGATACAGGGGCACCCCATTAATTTCGACACTATTCATTAAGGCTGCTTGCTCCAGGTTATCCACTCGCTCATCAATATTGTTAACGTTGAAGAGTAAAGTTTTGTTATGTCCTTCAATCAAATTGAGGCGATGGCTGTGATCGTTGAGAATTTTAGAAATTTCGTGCAGCTCTTTGAATTTTTCGTCAAAATATTTCTTCATATCATTAACGACAACAGTGATGCGCTGAATACTTTCAATATTTTCACTATCAGCTGCAACAATTGTTGATGATGGGTCACAAGACACCAGGGTTGGGTTATTTGCATTTGATGAAGCTGTCATAGTGGATTTACGTTTATCGCAATGCTCACATTTCCATTGTCTAATTACTCCATTGGAAATGTCTTTAATAATTGTTTTTGAGAATATCTTATATATTACTCGAGCTTTGCTTGATCGTGGAACAATTAAACTGAAACGTGGAAATTTTTTCTTTAATTTTTCGATCACATAGACAAGTAACAGAAGGTCACAGGTTGAGAATTTTTATTTTGAATTATTTTGTCATTGTAATGACGCTCAGATTGAACTCAACTAGAACAGTTGTGTTCTTGAACATATTAGAAGCATCAACATTTCGGCATCCAGTGCCAATCATCAGTCAAGTCATGCACCTTGATATGCTGATATGGGGTGAAGTACCGACTATTTGATGTTCTATATGAACAATCTACGGTTAAACTAGGACTAGTGAATTATATCTGAGAATGAATGTATAACTACATCTGCAATTTTTTAACACAACGTAATTTTGTTTTAAAAAAAAGAGCTGTAATTTTGCAGGAAATTGAAACTTTGAACACAAGGTTCCCTTCAAACAAACTCTGCGATTATCAGCGATAGCGTCACCTCAAGCGATATCATTAATTTTGGAAGCGGACTTACGGACTGCGTCACACTCTACCTTTTAAGAGGTTTTTGTATGCGATATCAGTAGTTTTGGAAGTTTTCAGTTGTTATAACCAAACCTCATGTGAAAAATTTTCTATTTCTATTCTCTATTCTATTTTCTTATTTCTATTTTCAGAAAAGAAAATTTTCTAAGAAAAAAAAATTTCTCCGAAAAAAATTTTCTTTCCGAAATTTCTATTTTTCAGAAAAGAAAATTTTCTAAGAAAAAAAAAATTCTCCGAAAAAAATTGTTCTCCTACACCTTAGGCTACCATCGGAACACTTCCTATCACCTTCGGCTACCTTCGGAATATTTTGTAGCACCTTCGCCTGCCTTCGGAACACTTCGTGTCACCTTGGGCTACCTTGGAAACACTTCGTGTCACCGTCGGCTACCTTTGGAACACTTCATGTCACCTTCGGCTACCT
>CM055406.1:85952325-85988775 GCA_029228625.1 Pseudolycoriella hygida
TAGTAGCATTATGACTCAGTTCGCTTTGATTAATCAGAACGTTACCAATTTACATGCGAAAGTCGACCACGGACTTAAATCTCAATCATTATCCAGTACGCAAGCAACTTCTTCGATATTAGAGAAATTAAATCAACTTCAAGATAAAGCTCATATGCCATCGACTCCCCTCAGTAATCGCAATGTTGACCCCATTTCAACAAAGAAAAAGGGATTCCAAGCACCACCAATATCTGACCCTCAAAATTGGTCATTCTCAGTCGATCATTCGCTAATCTCAACTGATAACAGTGAACTACACCACCTTCTACATAGCTTCGAACGTAACACTGGACATCATTTGATCACATTAACCATAAACTGCAGGAAAACATGGACGTAGTATTACAAATCCAAGAAATTTGTAAGGATTTTCATTCCGGAAATATGAAAAAACAGTTATCCTCGCCAGTGGTTGATTCAATAACACTTGATAATCTCCAAATCATTAATGATAAATGCGACAAAATTGAGAAAGCAATCATTGAATTAGACGCCAAAATATCAACATTGCATGACGATCATGTTGATGATACGCGAGAGATTAAAGAGCTTCGTTATAGATTTTTACATCTAATAGACGATGACCTCAATAATAAAATAACTGACCTACATCCACCTACCACAACGACAGCAGTAGTAAACGATACAACATCATCAGAGGCGATTAATTCAGAATATTCAATATTCTCTGCTGAAGCAACGAACAATTATGACTCACATATGAAGGATCTACATCTTCTCGGCAACATTATTCAGTCCTCAAAACTTGACAAGGAATTCCACATTTCTCCGTTTGACATATCTGTTACACCTGCTGATTTGATTGACTTCATAGCTGCTAATTCTCGAATTGACAAGAAACATATAAAGATACGTCGACTAACGAAACGTGGCCAGGACCTTACCGTATTACGGCATGTGAATTTTAAGATTGAAACCAATGACGTTATTTCTAAAATTATAAACCGTTCGAATTTCTGGCCAAATCATGTCACAATAAAACCGTGGACTGTTAAAAGCGTGACAGATGCTTCACCCATGAATTTTTTGGCCAACACAACGACGTAACCGATTCACCATGTAATTCGGTTGAATTTGAAACAAGTCCCGTTCCGTCTCGCTCGTATTTGTCCATTTACTACAACAACATTCGTGGAATGGTTGGTAAAAAAGATCACATCCTTCTTTCCACTTCAACTTGCGACTACGATTTAATTGTTCTTTCTGAGACTCATTTACAGAAGACTAAATTTAGTGCCGAGTTTTTCGATCCCCAATATATTGTATTTCGGAAGGACCGTGAGGACACAGATGTTGATGCGAGCAAATGTGGTGGTGTTCTCATTGCTGTTAATTCAATGTATGATAGTGAAGTTGTTGACGTACCAGAACACAAACATCTAGAAGCGATTTGCATTAAAGTCCATCTTCGCTCATCCAATTCAAAGCTGTACATCTATGGGCTCTACATACAATATGGCTCCACTGAAGAAGTTTATTTATCTCATTTGAAAGCCATTATTGCAGCGCACTCAATGATTGGTCATGGTGATATTTTCGTTGCAGTTGGTGATTTCAATATGCCTACAGTTCAGTGGTCATCCAATGAAGATGGTTTTGATTTTCTCCCATCGATTGGTGATTCAGAATCCCGACAAGCGAATATTGCTAGAACGATGACCTCCTCTCTACTGGAATGTGGTCTGTTCCAGATGCCCGATCTACAGAATAAATCACACAACGTTCTTGACCTTGTTTATACAAACATGCCAGAACTGTCCATTGTCAGTGTAGCCGATCTGCCACTTATACCTTCCTCGATGCAAGATGTGGCTCATGTTCAGACTCAGTGTTTTATCGAATGTGAACCGGAGGTCTATAATTCATCTCCATCATCCGAAATTTTTTACTGTTTTAAGAAAGCTCCATTTGGTCGTATTCGTGAAGAGCTATCTAAAATTGACTTCGCATCCCTTTTCGATGGACAAAATCTCGAAGACATGCTAAGCACTTTTTACAACAAATGCTATGAAATTTTTGACCTTCACATTCCCAAAGCTTCGATCCGTACATCAAATCATCCTTCTTTGTTCAATGGTAAATTGATTAATCTGAAGAATAGGAGAAACCGAGCCTACAAGCGCTACCAAAGGCAGTCTATTGAAAATCCGAAAAATGCAGATATCTCTTCGTTTTTAGCTGCTAAGGATGAATTTGAGAATTATCGTGACGAATTGTACAATGAAAACTTGCGTGACATAGCCGCCAACTACAAGAAGCAACCCCGGAAGTTTTGGAATTTCATAAACTCAAAATATAAGAAAACGAGCTTACCCGGGAAGATGTTTTACGGAAACGAGAGTGCTACTACTGACGCTGAAAAAGCAAACCTTTTCGCTAAATACTTTGCATCCGTATATAGACAATACCCGAACGACGATGAAGAGGATTCCAAACTTCTCTCTTTCATTAGATCAAGAAATGACTATGGATATTTTAACGTGACGATTACAAATGAGATTGTTCAAAAAACCCTTATGAATATGGATTTGAGTAAAGGCATAAGTCCTGATAGAATGGCACCAATATTTTTGCGCGAATGTGCTGATATTTTGTCTATGCTCCTTGCAACAATCTACTCGAAGTCACTGCTGGAAGAATATTATCCAGATCTCTGGAAGATTGGTAACCTGACTCCAGTTTTTAAATCCGGTAAGAAATCAGAACTCACTAACTACCGTGGCGTGTGTGTCTCACCAAACCTTGCGAAAGTGTTTGAAATAATTGTTTTCGAGCAGCTTAGGTACAACATCTATCCGCATTCATCAACGCATTCAACACGGATTTTTTCCTGGTAGAAGAGTAGAATCCAACCTAATGGAGTTATCGATCCTGGTACATGAATCCTTCGATAATGACATGCAAACTGACTTATTTCTTGCTGATATACACAAAGCCTTCGATGTTATTTACTGTATTCAGTTGATGATGATGATGATATATAATTTTATTGTCTACTATTTTCTAGCTGACATGGAAAAAGAGTAGCTATGACTGCTGCCATAGCTCTCGTTAAAAAACCATGAAATCGTTATAATATTTGATTAACATTAATAACTTTAACATAGAGAAAGGATCAAAAACAAATATTACAAAAAACAGAATCAAAATCAAGTGAAATAATTAACGAGTATATAAATGAAATGAATTCAGGTCAAAATATTTAAAAAATAAATAAATAAAAATGGTTGAAAGAACATCGTCAAAATATTTTAAAGATAAATAAATAAAAATTGTTGGAAGAACATCGTCAAAAGTTGAATATAAAATTTGCCAAATCAGCATAGTCAAAAATATAAAATATAGATTGCTAAAATAGCTCGTCAAAAATGCTCCATCGCGTCTAAGAAGATGCCAAACATCCAAGTCAGAGAACATCATGTCAACTGCATTAAAAAAAAAACGTTAACTTTTTAGGAGCTTCAAAAATTTAAGAATAATCAATCACCGGATGAGTGCTTTCGTTTTTATGACGCAGTAGTGAAAAGAAAGCACTAAATAAACACATTATCCAACCATGCCAAATTTATCAAAGACCGAGTCATGGAGCTTATGGACCTCATTTCTGAACTCGCGAGACGGAAGAGTTGGATCTACGTGGTTTGCAGCAAGGTTGAATTGCCGGCATGCGAAGTTGAAAGGCGAGAATTGTGAGTACTGATTAACGGAACCCGTGATTCTAATTAATGAGGATTTTCGCAAAACTCGCGAGCCATCATCCAACTTAATCTTGTCGCGAATGAAACGAGAGTTCACTCTTCCAGTCAAAACATCGTGGATGAAGAAAACTGCTGCATTGGTTCTACGTCTCAGCAAAGATTTCAGATTGAGTTCATCACACCTATCAATGTAAGGGCGAAGACGGTAGCTATCATCGTCTTCACTGACAAATCGATCGCGATTAGCGTACAACACGAACTGTCTTTGAATACTTTCTAACGACTGGATGTGAACTGCTTGATGAGGTGCCCAAATCGTACTGGCAAATTCCAGATGAGAGCGAACTATGGCGGAGTAAAGCATAGTGGCTGTGTCAACATTAAAACGTCCATAACATTGACGCTTAACAAATGAAAGCATAGACTTAGCTTTATTTATCGACAGTTCCCAGTGTTCATTAAAGGAATAACTATTGTCATACGTAACACCAATGTCCTTCACATTATGAACACGTTTGATCGTCTTGCCGTTCATGTGGTACTCCGCTAATATAGGCGAGCGCTTTCGACATAGGGTGATTATTTTACATTTGTCAGTATTTAGCTCAAAGTCATTATCAGAGCACCATTTAATAAAATTGTTTATTGAATCTTGCATGTAATGTGTGTCTTCGATTGTGGTGATGCTGTTATGAACGATTTTCTTATCATCAGCCAGGTTGATGTTTCTTGTTGGACCAGAAGGGCAATCAGAGTCGTCGAAGAACACCAGAAGCATCAATGGACCTAATATCGATCCTTGACCGATTCCAGATAGAACATCTATCAAATCTGATTTGGTGGAGTTTATCTTAACCCTTTGCTTCCTTCCTTTGAAAAACGAACGGAACCATAACACGACTGAGTTGCAGATTCGGTACTTGTCGGAAGATAGCTTCGTCAGTTTAGGAGATCGTATAACGTCGAAGGCTTTATGAATATCGGCGAGAAATAAGTCAGTTTGCTCGTTGTTGTCAAATGATTCATGTACCATGATCGATAATTCCATCAAATTGGATTCAACTCTCCTGCCAGGAAAGAAGCCGTGTTGGGATAATGATGACTGTGGAAAGATGTTGTACTTCAATTGGTCAAAAATTATCATTTCGAACACCTTCGCAAAGTTTGGAGAAATACAAACACCCCTGTAATTGGTGATATCCGTCTACTTGCCAGATTTGAAGACTGGAGTCATGTGACCTGTTTTCCAGAGGGTGGGATAATGGCATTCTAACAGAGATCTCGAGTAGATCGTTGAAAGTGGCACTGATAATGCTTCGGCGCATTCACGGAGAAATAGCGGTGCCATTTTATCTGGACTAATCTCTTTACTTAAGTCCATTCTCATCAGAGTTTTCGTCACGATATCCTTTGTTATCACAATGTTAGAGAAACCAGCGTCATTCCGTGAGTTAATAAAAGAAAGCAACTTTGCATCATCATCAGCGTCATTAGGGTGTTTTTTATAAACAGAAGAAAAATATCTGGCGATATCTGAAAAATATCTTAGCTTTCTCAGCGTCGTTCGTTGCATTTTCATTGCCATAAGACATCTTTCCCGGAAGGCTACTTCTCTTATATTTTGAGTTAATGTAATTCCAGAACTTTCTCGGTTGTTTATGATAGTTAGATGCCAGATTACGAACGAAGGCGTTGTAAAGTTCGTCACGGTATTTTTCAAAATCCTCCTTAGCGGCTATAAACGAAGACATATCTTTGTTCATTGGGTTTTTAGCGGATTTATTGAGGAATCTATTATATTCTCGATTTCTTCTATTCTTAAGATTAGTTAATTTACCATCAAACCACGGGGGATGATTCGTCGTGCGGAGTGAAGCTTTGGGAATGAAATTATCAAAAATTTCATGGCATATGTCATATAGAGCTTTGAGCATGTCATCTACATTTTTTCCATCGAATAGAATATCGAAATCAATCTTAGCAAGCTCGTCACGGATTAAGCTGTATGGCGCCTTCTTGAAGCAGTAAATTTGTTCGAAGGAAGTCGGTGTTGAGTATACAGCTGGTTCGCATTCAATCAAGCAATGCGTTTGGACGTGGGACTTGTCCTGAGATGAGTTTGGGATCAGTGGCAGATCAGCTTGATTGACAACAAATAATTCTGGCATATTAGTATATACGAGGTCTAGAACATTTTGTGAAGAGTTTTGTAAGTCAGACATTTGGAAAAGGCCACAACCCAAGAGCGATGATGTCATATTTCTTGCAATATTCGCCTTTATCGATTCGGAATCACCAATCAATGGCAGATAGTCGAACCCCTCTTCATTGGATAACCATTTGACTGAAGACAAGTTGAAGTCGCCAATAGCGAGGAAAATATCTCCATGGGTTATCATCGAGTGTGCAGCTGTAATTGCTTTCAGATGTGATGAATATACCTCCTCGTTGGATCCAAACTGTATGTATAACCCGTACACATACATCTTGGAACATTTGAGATGAACTTTTACGCAAATGGCTTCAAGCCGCTCAAGTTCAGGAATATCAACAACTTCACTGTCGTATCTTGAGTCGATGCAATTAAAACACCTCCAGCTTTGTTTGCATCTATATCTGTGTCTTCTCGGTCTTTGCGATATACGATGAAACGTGAGTCGAAGAATTCGGCACTAAATTTTTTCTTATCAAGCCATGTCTCCGAGAGGACTATCAAATCGTAGTCACAAGTGGTCGATGAAAGTAAAATATCATCTTTTTTGCCAACCATTCCCCTAATGTTGTTGTAATAGAGTGATATATAAGAGCTTTGTGGAGAAGGATTTAAATCAACTGAATTAGAAATAGGCTCAGTTACGTCATTTTGTTGGCTAAAAAAGGCGTCGATCGTAATCGTTGAATTCTTTACTATCCATGGTTTAATCTTGACATTACTTGGCCAGAAGTCAGATCGCGATATAATATCCGAAATAACGTCGTCAGTCTCAATTTTAAAGTTGACATGTCTCAAGGTAGAGATGTCTTGATCTCGTTTAGTTAATCGACGTACTTTTATGTGTTTCCTGTTAATTGGGGCATTGGCAGCTATGTAATCAATTATGCTAACAGATGTAACATTGACATCAAAAGGTGAGATATGGAATGCTTTATCGACTTTAGGAGGCTGGATAATTTTTCCGAGAAGATGCAAACTGTTTTTGGAGCCCTTATTGACAGTTGCAACTTCTGCATTGGATGGTGAGTCTGTAGTTGTAGTTGTAAGCAATGTTGATAGTGGTAGTGAGGGCGGTGGCGGGGGCAATATACTCATATCTGATGCTTCAGAAGAATGATGGGTAGGTGATGCCTCAATTTCGGTCAATAAGGATATATTTGATGAGTTTTGGTTCAGGATCGGTGGTTCTTCGAGCAATTTTTGAAATTTCATACTAAAACCTGAGAGAGCATTATTCAAATTACGTACACCTTCGCATATAGAATCCAGTTTATCATCATGATTAATCGCATCTACTAAAGGTGATGTTTTTGAAAAGTTCTGGCGACTAGGTGAAATATTGACGTTTTCGTTCGCTAAAATCATTTCAAGCATATTAGCGTTATTTTTCAGCAACGATGTTATGGAGTCGAAGGAGGACCATGTATTAGTCTCGAAAGAATGAAGCACTGAGAAGAGATCATCGGCCGGTACATGCGTTTTTGGCTTCGGCGATGAGATAGACCAATCTAAAGGATTATTATAATGTGAGGGTCCATTGCCTGCACTTCTAAAAGAGTGTTTCATCACAATTTCTTCTATTTGATTGTATGTTAGTAAGGAATTGTTGAGACGTTGAAATTTAGCGTCAATGAGTGAATCGATCTTATTAATAATATCAGTATCAGCGTGCAGGGAACAATGCTCTTCTAAATTAATGTCTCGAGCGCCACTAGCAGATTCAATTTGGTTCAGTTTATCAATTATAATGTTCAGCATATCGATGTTTTCTGGTTGTTTGTTGTTGATAAGTTCAAATATTTCCTTCAATTGATCTAATACTTGAGCTTGACTTGAGCAATTCTTAATATTGTCTTGACAGCTTTTACAAATGAACTGAACTGGCGATTCAGAGGTAAAAAAAGATTTCTGATTTACCTTGTTAATTAAGGCGTTGAAGCAATGCAAGTAAAATAATTTTGAGCATCCAAAACACATAACTTGCCCTTTGTCGAGTGATTTTGATGAACATGTCCGCTTACATATATGAGAATCCATTGGTGGCGACGTTGTATGAACCAAATCAAAATGAACGTTTATTAAGCAATTCAAACAATAGCGCCAAAAAATCAGGAAAGAGTAAAGTTCTGACAGCCCTACCGTCAAACAATCGGTTGAATGCAAGTTTCCAATAAATAACGAAGTTATTTTGCTGCACTTGATAGGATCCATGAAGCATGGAAGGCAATCCAGCAAACGATCCCAATTTCAGCGATGGACACGTGCCGGAACTCAATATTTTTAAGGTGAAAGTTACACGATAATACCCTTACACTACTTACACTACTACTTACACTACCCTTAAATGTCAGAATGTCGAAGAAAAAAATGATTAATTATGAAATTGGCAAATAATATGTACCGAACCTCCAATTCTCTACTCCTTTGGTTCCGATCCTTCTTCCAGCGCAGAAAGCAGAAGGTGAAAATAAATTCCATCGAATCGGATTTAATAAATGTTTTCTCTGGAATCGGGTAAGGCTCCGTGTTGGCCACTCTATTTTTTGTGGTGTTCTTCAATGATTCCGATTGTGCCACTCATCCTACCAAAGACATAAACTTCGCCGATGATAAAAAAATTGTTCATAACAGCATCTCATCAATTGAACTCTGAAAATTGCATTCAAAATCAAAAATGGTATAGTCCCCAAATATCTGACTGGAGCGTGCAAAATAAACAAATTTACACACAACTACAATCTACGGAACAAGGACGACTTCCGGTTACCGCTATTCAGAAAATCCAGTACTCAGAGGATGCTTATGTATAATGGTCTCAAAGAATTTAACGATCTGCCAAGTGAAATCAAAAATGCAACTAATCTCTCAATCTTTGTGACAAAAGTGAAAAATTACGTAAAATTAAGATTTTAAAGAAGAAAGAAAAAAAAAGAAAAATTAAATTAAAACTATAAAACTAAAATCTACGTAAGGAACGGATAAAATTAAAATTAAAAATTTTAGTGAATAAATATCTAAACATAAATAGTAAATAAGTAATAAGATTTGAAATGCTTTATGTTTATATGCTTTATATGACGTCAATAGCTGTTAGCTAAATAAATAAAAAAAAATAAAAATAAATAAAAATATTTCCCGAAGCTTTAATTCGTTTCTGGAATCAAGTTTATTACTTTCAATCAGTAAAATTTGATGCTAAATCAGCCAATTTTTAGCAGCAAACGTTTTTTAGCAACAGATTTTTTTTCTTCTTCATCAGTAATATTATCTTTCCGTATCTTCAGAATTCGTGACTCTATGCTCACGAAAAAACGAAGTAGCAGATAAAACAAACAAGGTGAGAAACGGCTTGCTTGGACTTATTGATAGTTACTGTAACGCCGAAACGTGCCCGGACGTGTTGTTGTAATTATTTTCATCCAATTTTGAATTGTTTTTTGAAAAAAACGTAAGAAACCTTGACAACGATTCGACCACACAATCGCTTCCGATGAGTTTCTTTTGTTCTTTTGTTTTGTTTGAAAATCAATAAAGGGACATCTTTCGATTATTTCTGGCACTACCGACCGACCAGACTAGTTTTAGCATTGAAATATATATGAGGGACTATTTTGAAACTCCGCCTCTGAGAATATTTAGTCATCTAATCCTGGTTAAGGCATGGTCCCACGAGGATAAAACAGCTCTCCAATGATTATTTGTCTTTGTTCATTAGCATTCGAAAGTCAAAAAATGATATTTTTCTTATAAAAATCTCTGCCATACGACAGCCAATATGGGCATCCCATGTCGGGTGTCTTTACATAGCCTATTTCATGTATATAGATTCGAGCCAAATAAGGTTTTGCTAGTTTCGGCATCATATTCAATGAGTTGTCCTTTGCCCCATATTACCATGGACAAAAATATTCTCCTCAATTTTCGCTAGAACATATCTCAGAAGACGTTATAATTGCCGTTATATTATTTAAAAACCGCCAACTATCGTGGACGGTCGAGTAGCCTGAGTTAGGCCCTTTACATGGACCCTGCAGCCCAAACCACATAACGAATTTTCACCATTTTTTTGCTAGTTTCCGGTTGTCCATATCTTTCATTTAGAGCCTTAGAAAGCCATTTCTGTGTTTCTTTCGCAGTGGTATATGCTAAAAAGTTTCACCGACCCCCAAAAAATCATGTTTTTGACCACTTTTTCGGTTATAACTCCGGAACTACTTCATCGATTTAGCTCATCTTCAAACTTGAACTCACTTTTTCTGTTAAATTTCAGGAGAAAAACAGATTTCGAAAATCGGACAAGTTTTACTAGGATAAAGCCAAGGAAGTTTTTGCATATCTAATATAAGTATTACATATAGCAGGCTTTCCAACGGTATATGACATATCTCTGAATCTTTCTATTGCAACTGGCCAGAAAATTGTGTATAGTGTTCATAAAATTGTAGAGTGCATTTTGAAAAATGTAACAAATTTAGTTTATGACTATCACGTTTTGCACATATTTACAAGCATTTACCGGCACTTACACCCATTTACCTACATTTACATTTGATTCCAACGTATTTTCAGAGAATTTAGATATTTAGATACATTTAAATTTTCTTTTATAGACCTAGGATAGGATTCCTATAGGGTGGGTAGAAACTCTGACTAGATGTTTCTTGCACCTAAGCCGCGAGTGGGCCTGTTGTGCATTCCCACAGATATTAGAGGTTGTCCCTTTTTATTCGATTGAGGTAGTCAAGGACCGTTTTTGGTGAGTAGTTTTTTATTGATTTGGGGTTCGCTATAAAAGATCCGAAGTGTTTTGCTCGAGCCATGATAAAGGCGGGACAATGACAAAGAAGATGTTCGGCTGTTTCTATGTCTCCGCAACGACTGCATAGAGGGCTGTTTGCTAGTCCAATCGTATGCATATGTTTATTAAGGGAGCAGTGACCAGTCAGGATGGCAGTGATTCTCTTTACGTCACGTTTGGTGTATGTGTCATTTATTCGAATGCAGTTTTTGGCGTGTCTTGCGTAATTGATGGAATCCTAGTGTGAGGAGAAGGAGTTGCTCTTCCAGCGCGTTATTATGTAAAACAATGTTGCTGTAGATACGGGTACACTAGATTCAGGACCAATAAAAGGTGAAGAAGAGGCTCTTTTTGCTAGCTCGTCTGCTTGTTCGTTGCCGGCGATTCCGCTATGTCGTGGAACCCAGACAAGCGCCACTTGACGTTGGGTGGAGAGTAATTGGATTGAATCCCTGCACTCTAAGACGAGTGAAGAGGTGAATTTATTTCCCCCTAAAGATTTGATAGCTGATTGGCTGTCAGTACAGATGAAGATTCGCTGATCCTCTGGTATTTTTTCCAGTGTAGATAACATTATGTTAACGCAACCAATTGTTATAAAATTACCTAGAGATAAGATTCCGGCTTCATTGAGTTCCGGGCAGTAAAAACCTGCTCCAGAGATTCCATTGGATAAGGAACCGTCCGTAAACCAAGACAGACGATTGCCGGGTGGAATAGGTGAGTCGCTGTTCGACCACTCGTTGCCATTGGGAAGGCTAATCGAGAATGATTTTTCAAATCTGTATATGGGGATTATTGAATCGCATGGCATTTCAATTTCAGGAGAGATTTTTGTCATTTTTTTCCAAATTTTTGAATGATTTTTAGGGGTGGTTATGAATGAGTTAGTTAATTTCAGCCTTAAGGCTGAAGACTGGGCTGCCGCCTCAATAAAAATATGCAGAGGTTCTATATTGAGTATTGTACTCATAGCGCCCGTTATTCCTATTAGGGCTACTCGCTGTAATTGTGCGAGCTTAAGGCGAGTTGTGGTTAAATTACATCTTGGCCACCCAAACAATAGCTGCGTAGCTAAGACGTGGTCTGATAATGGAAGTGTATATCCATCTAAGAACTTTCGGGCTCAAGCCCGATGTGAGCCCGAAGGCTCTTCTGCAGTGCCATAAACATCCGGTAGCTTGTTCGATAGCGTTTTTAAGATGGATATTACGTTTCGTTTTATCCGGGTTCGCCGTCTGTTCGATTGAGTTACACCAGCTCTCTACTAGCTTTAATGCTGTTTGCATTACAGCGCATATTGTGGAAGTAAATAGACCTGCGATGAGGATTGTTAAGTCATCCGCGAAGCACTGCGCGTGATAACCAGCGTCATAGTGATAAGAGACTATCTTTGACAAGGCAGTAAATTAGCGGCGGTAAGATTCCACCTTGGGGACACCCTTTGCTTACATGGATGCTGATTTTGGTGAATCCTAGGTATGAGGAGACAATTCTAGTTCGAAGCATAGCAATAATCCACCCTATTATTGTTTCATTTATCCCGTGAGCTCTACATGCTTTTGCTACTGCGATGAAAATTACGTTGTTAAAAGCGCCGTCGATATCTATGAAGCAGCCGAGTACTTCACAATTTTGATTGAAGGCTTTATCAATTTTGCTGATCATATGATGGAGATCAATTAATTTTTCAAGTGTTTTCACAATAAAGGAAGTTAGGCTAATAGGTCTGAATGATTTAGCGAGGTGGTATGAAATTTTGCCAAGTTTTGGAATGAAGACAACTCTTACGCCCCTCCAGTTCATTGGGATATACTGTAGGGTCAGAGTCGCTACGAAAATGTTAAAAAGATGTTCTACAATGTAGTCAGTACTGTTTTGAAGAATTGCTGGAAATATGTCATCTTCACCTGCTGATTTAAACGGAGAGAAGGAATTATTTGCCCATGCAATTTTCTGTCTAGACACAATTTCTAAAGCTACTTTCCTGTCGCCCCTAGATATTAAGGATAGGGGGGAAGCCTGGGAGACAACACTCGGATATGAATTACTGCAGCCTGGGAAGTGCGTTTCGAGTAAGTGCTGAAGTGTTTCTTCAGGAGAGTCGGTAAAATTTCCCGAGGGTAATTTAAGTGTACCTATTGAGCAGATGGGGTCTTTTGAGAGAGATCTCATTAGATTAGCTGCACTTTTAGATGACAAAATAGTGTTGCAGAGTTGCTGTTTCGTGAGTCTATCGTTCCTACGGAGAGCTGCATTATATTCAGATTGCGCTTTTTTTCGCTTAGCGATGTCAGCGGGAAGACCCGATTTCGCTTTATTGAATGCTTTACGAAGAGACTTCCGCATTTCCTTCAAAGGAGGAGAAGAATGTCGCTGACCTACCTTCTTTAATGCGTTTTAGCGGACAAGCTTTATGGTAACTTTTAATTAAGGCCTCATTCAATATTTGCGTGGCGTTGTCAAGTTCTGATTCTGTGGCGATTGGTACTGGGATCGTGGGGATAGAGACACTTAATACTTTGGAGAACAGACACCAGTTAGTGTCCGCAGGGTTCCTAAATTTTTGAACTTTTGGCTTGTTCGTTTCTATATGAAACGAAATGCACTTGTGATCAGAGGTAAGAATATTGTCGGTGACTTTCCAGTTCTTTATCAAATGTGAGATGTGTAGGGAGCTCAGTGTTAAGTCTAAGACTTCGCTACGTATGTTGTTGACGAACGTAGGCTCGTTGCCTCAAGGTTACTAGATTTGATATTAAAATAAATTCCAACAAAGATTCCCCTTTGGGATTACAATCTGAACTTCCCCAAACAGTGTGGTGAGAGTTTGCGTCAAAACCAAGCAAAAGAGGAATGTTGAATGATGTACTATAGTTAACTAAGTTTGTTACTTCGGCAGTGGGAGGAATAATTTCTTTCTCTGAAGGAAAGTATGCAGAGGCTATTATCACTCGTTTAGAGGCCCCATTGATATTTAAAGACAGGTAGGCTGCGGCTAAGTCGCTAGAGCAAAACTGTTGGAGTGGAAAAACTGTGCACGATTTTGAAGTGGCAATGCAAGCCCTTGGTCTGGGTGACGAGATATCATAGATTAAGTTAAATTTCTTGACCTCGATTTTTCCAATCTTTCCTTTAGAAAAATATGGTTCTTGAATAAAAATAATGCTTTGAGAATCGACAACAAACAGTGAATTCACTTCTATGGAAGCAAAGATGGAATGATGTAAGTTTATTTGATGAAAATATGTTTTAAACTTCGCCATTGCTTATATTTTTGAATTTTTTTTCAGAAGAGCCTTTGCGGAGTTTGAGATCAATAATACTAAGGTATAGGCAAATTTTAGAGTTGGTTAGCACTACTGATTGTAATATTTGAGAGGTTGACTTACCTTTATTTGAGAATTATATTTTTGGATGAGTTGCTTTCAGTCTTGTAGCTTTAGTATGGCTCTCGTAGGGTGTTTTCCTTATGAAACAATATAAAAATAACCACGTTACTTTAAGAGATAAATCAAATGATAGTTTATTGATATATATAGCGATTGATATGGTGATTTCTTTGGCTTCGAATAATGCTTTGGTGAAGCTGGATTTTATGAGTTTGCAGTGCTCTGTAGTCAACAATAATTCCTCTTCAGAACTATCCGTCAGCGGTAGAATATCAATGATGTAAAGTTGTTTCTCTTTTTGAACAATGTCCGAGAACGAAGGCGGAACCATGGTTTTAACTTTCTTTGGTTCACAGAGAATAATAGGCGAATCTCTTTTTCTTTTTGGGGTGGTTGCGACATCTCCTACTGATCGGACGGTATTTTGTTCACTAAGTCTCGTTGGAGATGCCACGGAAAACTTTTTTCGGTACTGGGACCGTTCACTAACTTTTACTATTCCCGCAATCGATATTTTGGATACACTATCTGAAAGTAAACAATCTCCTGAGTCCGATTTTAAGAGTTCCTCTTATTCTTTTAAATCGCTTACGGTATTGGCGATCATATGTGATAGGTGAAAGAATTTTGTAACGGAGTTCAATGTTCGAGGAAAGATATCACTAGTGAACAGCTTTAGTTTGAGATAGTAAATGGTAATGCGATATCTTTTAATAAAGGTGTGGGATCTTTTGCCAGAATGTAAAGTGTTGAAGATAATAAGACTTATTATTGATTGAGAGATCTGGTTTTGGTTTAGCTCCTTATTGTTACACAGAAACGAGATGTATATAGAACGACCAATGGGAATTTCGAATACAAACACAAAAATTTTAGCGCTTAAATTTAAAGAGAGAGACGACAAGAGTAATGGGTTTGAATCGATACCTAATGAGCATGTGCTAGTTTTTTTTAGTGATGGGGTGGAGGTTACTAAAAATTTTAACAGCTCGTTAGCTCCGAACGGTGATCGGTATTTGTGATCGTTAACAGATGATCCGAGAGAAAGAGAATGATGAATTTTTACTGACTTAGGACGCTCTCGACAAGGCGGGAAATGTTGAGAAATAGAGGTGTAGTTTGGGTTATTAGTATATTCAAAGTGATAGAAATCTGTATTCAATTTTTGGAGGGAGAAATCCTGTGCGAGTAGTTGTAGGTTAGTTGATAACAATAAGACCATATGCGGTAGAGAAGCAAGTATGCTTTTATGATATTGGAAATTAAGAAGAGTACAACAAGAGTTTGTTGACAAAGAGCCGAGTGGCGAAAGAGTTACTGATATACTTACCTTCGTGTAATGCTGATTGGCTGTAAAGTACGCGGGCTGCACCATGGTATTAGTAATGCAAATAACATGGTTGCACTCTTCTTCTTCTAGCCCAATTTACAGAGAACCGAAAAAAAAGATAATAGAGAAAAAGCAAATCTAACAAAATCAAAAACTTGAATTCTAATAGCCTATCCCCCAACTAAAGGTAATATTTACTATTGAATACTAGAAATAATACCCAGCCTTTGAGCTATTAGAACAAACCAAACTCAGTATTGTTGCTAGATCGTTGAATAATTTATCCATATATTCACAACTGCTCAAACATGTCTATTTTGCTCGACGGTTAACTCCTTATAGACCTATATAGACCCAACTCTAGTCTACCCTCTACAAGCGGCGCGGCACCACTCAACAGAATCCTACAATATGTCACAAACGGCCTGGATGTGATGATTCGCCGAACTGTGAAGGAAATCATTGGTCTCCCAACACGTACGAACGATAATCTGTTCTATGCCCCAAGAAAGCTTCGCGATTTAGATCTATTCCGAGCCGAATAGGAAGTTCACCTACAACACTTCAGTCTGGCCAGCAAACTGTCAAGAATTAACGATGGCCTGTTCCAGAGTGTGTCGGACTGCGGAGGTGAAATGAAACCATGTCTCGAAGCCTAAATGTACCTGGTGACACTTCGAAATCCCTCAGGTCAGCTCTACACAATAATTCATATGAAAATTGGGCAAATTGAATTATCAAGGTTCCGGCGTTATTCACTTCAAAAATCACATGAATGAATGAATATTAATTTTATTGTCTACTTTTCTCAAGCTGACATGGAAAAAGAGTGGCTATGACTTTTTTATAACCCTCGTTAAAAAACCATGAAAACGTTACAAATAATACTCTTAAAGTACATTATCACAGACAAAAATCACAAAATAAAAAATAAAAATCACAAAACAGAAAGAAGTCAAAACAAACAATAATAATAACAAAGAGAAAGAAAAACTTTGTAGTCAAAATTAAAATTGTAAATACAAAGCACTCAAAGAGCTTGGTCATAAAATTTAAAGCAAAAATAAAAAATAAAAAGCTGCGTCAAAAGTGAAATAAATAAGATAAATAAATAAATAAACGACACTAAGAATAATAAGTAAGTTCACCAAGAAGGAGTCGTCAAGTTGAGCCGTAGGCGTCTTCAAATAAAATATCTCGAACAGCAAAATATCGGCCACATGAAAAAAAATCTTATTTTCATTTTTAAAACATTTGAAAAGTATAAACAAGTTAATCACCGGGTTAGTGCTTCCGGTTTCGGTTGTCATAGAAGTGGAAAGGAAGCACCAAGCAAACACTATCCAACCAAACCAAATGAGCCAAAAATCGAATCATCAAGCCCATGTACTTTATTACTGAATTCGAGAGATGGAAGCGTCGTATCTACATGAGCAACAGCAAGGTTGAATAACCGGCAGGCGAAATTAAATGGTGAAAACTGTGAATAATCACAGTTGGTACCGGTTATCTGAATCATAGAAAATTTACGTAATACTCTCGAGCCATCATTCAGAATAATCTTATTGCGGAGAAACTTAGCCAAAATGGGTGAACGCTTACGAGATAAAGAAATTATCTTGCATTTATCAGCATTTAATTCAAAATTATTGTCGGAGCACCACTTCACGAACTTGTCAATTGAGTCCTGCATTGAGACCGTATTTCTTGCTTAACGCTCAGTGATGATGTTGCGGCCAGCATTAATTTTGCATTGGTATCCCATTTACATCTCAAGACGATCCGTAGTGCTCGGTTTTGTAGTTTCTGTAGTTTATCTATGCATGTCTTATTAGATGAAATAGTAGAGTTGGGCAATACATAAAATGTGGAGTTATTGTCGACTTGTAGACTTTGTATCTCGCGCTAAGCGTTAGATTTTTAGATATCCTCCCAAACAGGAAAATCTTGCTCGCCACTTTGTTATTTACATATTATGCATTTTCATCAAATTTGAGTTGGTTATGTTATGCACCACATCAATTTTTACTCCATTTATGATCACTTCACTACCGTTAATCGTTCCTCCATTTTTGCTTATGATCATACATTTTGTTTTGTTAATGTTCAATTTCAATTTGTTTGCACAAAGCCATTGATAAACTATTGACAGGTCTTCATTCAATTTTTTCACAGTATTTTTTATATTTTGTCCGTATGCGTATATCAAAGTATCGTCGGTAAATAAATTGATGAACGAGTTTTTGACGACGTTCGGCATTTGATTGATGAATATGATAAAAACCGGAGCACCTATAATATATCCTTAGGGAATTCCCAGTTCGTTCGGTATTGCATCTGAATAAATCCCATTTGCTTTAGTGCGTTGAGTTCATTGACTTAGGTAGCTCTCAAACCATTTATACGTTCGATCCTTAAGGCCAAATTCTTTTAGTTTTTTCAGCAACTGATTCCTGTCAATCGTTCCAAAGGCGCGTTTTAGATCCAAAAACACACAAATGATGTCATAGTTTTTATCACTTAGCTCCTTCCATCGTGAAATCACCAAATTCAGTGAAGTTTCGCAAGAATGCATTTTGCGGTATGCTGACTGGTACAAAGAAAGTAGCTCGTTCATTTCTATGTACTCCGTTAACTGTTCTTTCACAATAGCCTCTAAAAGTTTCTCCAGAGTTATAAGCATGTTGATTGGTCGGTATTCTTCAGCGGACTTTGGCCTTGTGACTTTTGGAACCATTGATACTGTTGCTAACTTGAAAATGTCTGGAACAACACCCTCTTGTAACGATTCGTTCACAATTTGTAGTAGAGTTGGACCAATGACATCCAAACAATCTAAAATAACTTTTGGACTAACGAAATCTTCGTCGCGTTTATCTTTCATGCATGTCAGATGCTGTACGATATGTGACAAGGAAACATTTTTGAATCTGAACGTTGACGCACAGGTTTTGGCTTCAATTGGATCATGTACCATTGGAATACACTCATTAATCTCTTTGATGCTTTCTACGAAAAACACATTCATTTTCTCCGCAATCTCATTCGTTTCATTGATGCTCTGTCCATTAATGTTTAATTTTGATCAATTTGTCAACGTTACCGTTAAGCATTCGTTTCAGGATTTTCCATGTTTGCTTGATGTCGCCATGTGCCCCATTGAGTTTGTTCTCGATGTAATTTGATTTTTTATCTCGTAACGTGCGTTGGTACCCATTCCTCCAATTCCTCCAATATTTGAATATTCTCCATGATGCTCGGCTCGATACCATTATCGCCTCTTTGTACGCATTGTCTTTCTTCCTCCTCAACATTCGCAGTTCTTCGTCAAACCACGGATTTTCATTGTAACCCTTTGCTTCTACTGTTTTTACAAAACTTTTAACACTTTCGTTTATTCTCGTTACTAATTCCCTTGACTGAAAGTCTAGGGTCTTACGCCGTTAAATCATTCTGTAGCAAAATGTATACTATGATCGAAAATGTTCACAAAAAAACGTTAAATACTGAAAATGTATGTAACAATTTCATATTTTGGAGACACGATAACTTGAGCAAATCTCAATCGATTTTTAATATTTTTGTTTTATTCGACAAAGAATGTGATTCCTCAGGTTAAGTTCGTAATTCGGTGAGATCAGACCAGGGGTTCGGGAGTTATTCCCAAGAGAATGCTAGCGTTGGAGACACGATAACTTGAGAAAATCTCAATCGATTTTGAAAATTTTTGTTTTATTCGACGAAGAATGTCATTCCTCAGGATAAGTTCGTAATTCGGTGAGATCAGACCAGGGGTTTGGGAGTTGTTCCCAAGAGAATGCTAGCGTTGGAGACACGATAACTTTAGCAAATCTGAATCGATTTTGGAAATTTTCATTTTATTCGACGAAGAATGCGATTCCTCAGGTTAAGTTCGCAATTCACTGAGATCGGACAAAGGGTTGGGGAATTATCTCAAGCGAATGCTAGCGCTGGAGACACGATAACTTGAGCAAATCTCAATCGATTTTGGAAATTTTGGTTTTATGCGACGAAAAATGTCATTCTTCAGGTGAAGTTCATAATTCGGCGAGATCAGACCAGGTGTTCGGGAGCTTTTCCCAAGAGAATGCTAGCGTTGGAGACACGATAACTTGAGCAAGTCTCAATTGATTTTGGAAATTTTTGTTTTATTCGACGAAGAATGTGACTCCTCATGTTAAGTTCGTAATTCAGTTAGATCAGACCAGGGGTTCGGGTGTTATTCCCAAGAGAATGCTAGCGCTGTAGACTTCATGGCCTACAAGAGTTATTTTTTCTACGCCCATATTTCTTTAGAATTTTATTGACAAAATCATGCTCGGAGCGGTAGCGGAGAGCGTGACGCAGTCCCCACACACAAAAAAACGTCCACAAACTCAAAAAACTCCATACAAAAACCTTTGGGACAAGACACGATGTATAGGCGAACTTTTGAGTTTTTCCCCCTCACCCCCTCAATTATTTTTTACAAAAAACTACGCAGCAGCTTTCCAACACGCCCACACTCATCAAAATCGGTTTCAGGGAACGTCAGTCTCGGCCCCAAATGAAAAATTTCATATGCCGCTTTGCCGTGAAAATTCTGGAAAAGCCGTGGCATGTGGAAAAGTGGTCAAAGTGGTAATGCTCGGAGTTTTCGAATTTTAGCTCCGAAGTGGCGATAACTAGAGAGTTGATTTCTTCAAGAAAGTTATAGAGTTTGGTCAGGAGAATTTTTTCGGATCTTAAGAAAATGGCTGCCAGCGGTCAAACTGGCGCCATCTTGAATTTTCCCAAGCAATAAGTTAGGTTTTTTTTTGTTTTCGATTTTAGCTTCGGAATGACAATGTTGTTGACAAAGTTGGTTTCTTCGGGAAAGTTATAGAGTTTGATCAGCAGAATTTTTTGGGATTTTCAGAAATCTGCCAAAGTGACGCCATCTTGGATTTTTGTTAGGTATAAATTATGCTTCTTTGGGTTTTCGAATTTTAGCTCCGGAATGATAACACTTAGAGAGTTGGTTTCTTCTAGAAAGTTATAGAGTATCATCAGTAAAATTTTTTACGATCATTAGCAATTGGCTGCCAGCTGTCATAGCAGCGCCATCTTGGATTTTCGTTTATGCTTTTACGGTTTCCGAATTTTTGCTCCGGAATGACACTTCTTAGAGAGATGGTTTCTTCTAGAAAGTTATAGAGTCTCATCAGGAGAATTTTTTATATCTAGGCTGCCAACTGTCAAAGTGACACCATCTTGGATTTTTTGCTAAATTCTGAATAAGAATACGTAGATAGTTGATTTCTTCAGAAAAGTTATATAAAGCACTGAGAAGAATTGGTGGCATGAAGTGTTCCGAATGTAGCTGAAGGTAGCCGAAAGTGACGCAAAGTATTGGGAAGGTAGCCGAAGGTAGTTGAAGGTGATACGAAGTGTTCCGATGGTAGCCGAAGGTTTTGGAGAACAATTTTTTTCGGAAAGAAAATTTTTTTTCGGAGAAAATTTTTTTTAAGTAAAAATTTTTTTGGAGAAAAATTTCTTTCGGGGAATTTTTTTTGTAGAAATTTTTTGAAGAAAATTTTTTTAATAAAATTATTTGAAGAAATTTTTTTTGTGAGAAAATTTTTTTCGATGACATTTTTTTTTCGAAGACATTTTTTTACTAAGAAAAAAATTTTTTTTTGAGAAAATTTTTTTTTAAATAGTTCACAAATAGTTAAAATAGCTCGCAAGAGTTGGTTTTTCCTCGGCCATATTTCTCGAGAATTTTATTGACAAAATTAAATATATCTTCCCGACTTCCTGTCAGATGGGAAGCCTAAACTTTGTTTCATCAAACTAACAATCGAAATCTAAATTTAGAATTGGGTATTTTGAAGAAATTCCACTTAAAGTTTTGCTTCATGGCTCGGAATAGTTGTTTTCTCTAAGGCCGTATTTCTCTAGAATTTTATTGACAAAATTAAATATGTCTTCCCAACTTCCTGTCAGATTGGAAGCCTAAGCTTTGTTTCATCAAACTAACAATCGAAATCTCAATTTTGAATTGGGTGTTTTAGAAATTCCACTTAAAGTTTTACTTCATGGCTCGCAAGATTTGTTTTTTCTACGCCCATATTTCTCTAGAATTTTATTGACAAAATTAAATATGTCTTCCCAACTTCCTGTCAGATTGGAAGCCTAAGACGCAACACAGATTTTGGAAATTTTTATTTTATTCGACGTAGAATGTCATTCCTCAGGTTAAGTTCGTAATTCAGTGAGATCGGACCGGGGGTTCGGGAGTTATTTCCAAGAGAATGCTAGCTATATCATTATATAGAGCGTTCACTGTATTTTAATTCAAACATAACCAAAGACCCGTACGTATCAGAATAGATGTAGCAAACAGAATAGACATGGCAAACAGAATAGATGTTACAAAAAGACTCGAACGTATCTAAATATAAAAATAAGCAAACAATCCAACGTTTTATGTTCTTTTAAACTGTAAGAGTTTCAAAGATCCATGGAAATTACCCAAGGTAATGTCAAAGGCCCTACCGAAGTACGTCTTAGACCATTCAAATCTAGAAAAGATTATATCCACGTGCTCGCTTAAATTTAATTCTCTACAACTTCACCTTTGGAATTCACTTTCTAACTCTCAGAGTTCTGGATATTTGGGTCATCCTGTCCAATTATGGAAGTGGCCATATACCAGGATTGGGCCATATTTCCCCAAAACCCTGAAACACGTGTTCGCTTAAATTTAATTCTCTACAACTTTGCCTTCGACAGTAAATCTCCATATTGCATAGTTAAGAAAATATAGACGAAAAACTGTTTTCGTATATGGCCAAGACACTCAATTTCGTCCATTTCATTGGTCCCAGTGCCCAGACCCCTGACCCGATTCCCACAAAAAAATTTTCCCAGCTTTGTAACATCAAATGCTTTTATTTGACACCAAAATGAGGAATATCCGTGCTATACTTGCTGAGATATTTGCGAAAAAGTTTCATCGACCGTCGAGAATTTCATGTCCGACCTCCACTTCTTCGACCATATCTCGAACTACTTGGTCGATTTTGCTCATCTTCGAACTTGAATCATGGGAGGCATGCACCTTTCAGGGAAAAAACGTTTAGCGATCGGTTTGGAAAAAAAAAGTGGAGACGGACGGACAGACATTGTTTTTTTTGTTGAGTCGTCATATTTAGACGATAAATAAATGCATCCCTCCAACTGCCACCTCGATCTGCCTCATGTTACATGAAAGTTGTTTGTAGAAAACGTGTAGGACCCTTCGTACTTCGTACGGGTCCAAAAATAATACAATTCAAGCGTTTAAGCTAGAAGTTGTGAAAATAAGACACTTAAAAAATTTAATTTACAATCTTTTATTCAGTCAAGGGACCTGACCCACCCAGATGGTGGGGCCTACTTTATTGGTTTTTTCATTCAGACTGTTCGACGCTATGTCCCAATTATATTTGTTTAATTTTTCAACAATTTTATCCTTGGAATAACCGACTAGTTTACACATTAACACTCTATGGCCACTACAACTGCTTACATCGAAATCCGTAACGTTGATTCGCAGAGTCAATATTAAATTTACAGAAAAGAAAGATTAAATTTGCTAATGAAAAATCATTTTTCACATATGTTAGGCGAAAATTGATATTTTCTCACCTCAAATGAGGTGCGAAAATTGAATTTTGCATGGGTAGTTTGTAGCGGGATGAAATAGTTATTTGTTGTCTCTTTTCGAAAATATGCGCTTGCCGAGTACGAAAAGTTGCATGGCGAGCTTGCGAGCCAATGCATTCGTACGAGGCAAACGCATACTTTCGAAACGAGGCAACATATAGTTTTGTCACAGTAGCGATCGATCGGTGAAACACTTCAACAAATTGTTGAAAATATAAATAAAAATGTTCAAAATGTTCAAACATCCAAAAAAAATTCTTTCTATGGCGACTTCATGCATCACACGTACATATGCACGTTTGTGGTGAATAATTGTAACCATACTGCTGTGCGATTTCTATGAAAATAATGTGTAAGTAATATAACATAATATTTGTGTAGAAACGTATGTCCGGTTAGCTCGGTGGTAGCGTCGACGACTTGAGCGCGGGAGGCTGGTGGTTCGTTTCTTCATTGAAACTTTTTTTTTAATGATGCGCAATGAGCAATATCACAATATAATTCCTAGAATTTTTTTTTATTATTTTTACTTTGTAAGATGTAAAAACCAATGAATTTAAAGATCAATTTGAATTATTTGTCTAAAGGACATCGTTTAGAATAATGATAATATTAATTAATAGCCGCTCACCAACATTTAATTAAATTACTGTTCCTACTGAATACGTTCAAATGGTGTATTTTTTCTGAGGTTCCTAGGTTTACATTGCGTTACAAGTTTGTTGATTAAACGAAAAAAAAACGCCAATATAATTTTTTTTCAATTGAATGAAAACATTTCTTTCATTTATAATGGTGAAAGTGGTGACTTCATCAAAACACACGTACATCCAAGCATAGGATACTGTTAACGTTTATGTGGACTAAATGTATGAACGATTTAGCGTAGTGGTATCGTCTCGGTCTTGTAACCAGGTCGGTGGGTCGAATCGAATTTTTTATGCTTTAATGCGTATATTTCCGGACAGTGTCTTGCAAAGTACACTTTCCCGGACAGCTACTGCAATGTGCATCAGAAATGACAAACTTTCGAAACCAAAAACGACTAAGCAAACTCAACGTATCGAGCGCGTACATGACAAAGTAAATTTTCGCACCTCATTTGAGGCGTGAAAATAAAAGAAGGTGAGAAAATAAATATCATAGCCGATCTGTTCATATGAATTTTTTATGCGATGAAGAAAATAAACAAAAAATAATTATTTTCGACTCGACGGATACGAGCTAAAAAAAATACCAGCACATAGTTTAGGGTCACAGGATTACTCTAAAGCAATTCATTAGCTAATCTGGCAAATATTTCTCGAGATATAAGAGTTTGGAAAAACAACTCAGTCGAATGTGTTTTTGAGTTACTTTCTATATTTACTGTGAAATTCGCATTTTGTATGCTTAAATGTGTTAAGTTATCTACAATAATTGTAACAGTGATGAAAAGTGTGAATCTTTTTCGGGAGAAAATATGAATTTTCGCCTAACAAATGTGAAAAGTTTAATTCATAACTCGGGTAAAAATAGAAAATTCTTAACTCGGTTGAAGTATGTGGCGCTTGTAGAGAAAATTGCAACTTGAGTAAAGTTTGTGGCCCTCGTAGAGAAAATTGCAACTTCACTCTTGTTGATATTTTCTCTGCTTGTGCCAAAAACTTTACTCTCGTTGCAATTTTCTCTGCTTTGCCCACAGACGTCAACCTTGTTAAGCAATTTTCTATTTTCTCCCCTCGTCATGAAAATAACTATTGTTAACTTGTGAGGTTATTTGAATTGACTAATCGTTTTTGTTTATACCTTCGTAGAATTCAAATTAAAAATTAAAATAAAAATTGATTTGTTTCATGTCACAGACGACGGAGCGAAGCTCCAGAACTATTTAAAATTTATAATATTATTTTGTATTGCTTTACAAAAAACGATTAATAAATTAGTACGAGCAGTATCAAAAATAAGTAAATTAAACTAAATGGAAACATTGAAATTTGCATTGCACTGAATAATTGTCAATTATTGGCGGTCGTTTGTTGTCTATGTTGTCTTAGGTCGTGTCATCGGTGTTGTACTAGGAGTGGGTGAGGTGTTGTCAGTTTTTTGCTTGTGAGAACGATTGTTGGAGGCGAGGGTCTTCATCAAGTTCATGTATGAGCTGTGCAGCTTAATTACTTAGCATAAAAGTTCGTTAAACTCTCAACTTGGTGATGCAGAATGGACTGCGGAGACCAAAAATATCCGTTCACGATAATGACTTTTTTCCATAAAAACTAGGTCCCACATTTTGGGTGGGTCAGATCCCTTGACTGATTTTTTACTTTTTCATTATATTGGAGAGAAGCATACCCTACTACAAGAACGCTGTTCAATTTATTTTTTAAACTATATTTCATTCAATTAAATACCAAGTAAAACAAATGAAATTGAATATTTTCATTTCATAGTTGTTTTAGAATGGTGGCAGTGACAGTAGCCATATAATAAGAATTCAAATTCATATGGAGACATTCTCCATGCATTTTGCAATTAAATCGATTCTTACTCGGAAATATGTATCTCGAATAATTTTTCGTTGATAGGAGAGGGTTTGGGAAGGGGATGTGCAAAATCCCCCAGTGTATTATTGTCAGTGACACGATAATATTTTATCAGTAGATGATATTATTGTCTCATGGACGATAATATTGTATCAGTAGACGATATTATTGTCTCATGGACGATAATATTGTATCAGTAGACAATATTATCGTCTTGGACGATAATACACTGGGGATTTTGCCCCCCGCCTTTGGAAAGGCCAGAGGAAGGTTATGCAATTATTTAGTGAAAATAGTTCTTATCATCTGCGCCGAAAGAAAAACGAAAATAACAAACTTCATACCACGGGGTGAAAGCGAAAATATGAAACCATAATTTCGAGGGAAGGGAGTAAGTATTAAAGTTGACATTTGTTGGAAATGATCATACGGTCACAAAACTTCTTTGTTCATCCGAAGAATGATTACATGAATTTAGACTATTTAGATTTTTAAAATTCTGTTCATTTATATCAATAGCAATATTTTTCAATTTATATTAATTATTGTAAATTCACTGCATTCTGTTGAAACGCGGATTTGCTGTTTTATTTTTATTTTCATATAAAAACTGTTCACTTTGATAGTTCATCGTCCATTTATTAAATGAATATCTGCCATATTTTCTATTAATGAACAAATAATTAAACTCGTGCGATTACGGACCTCGCTTCGCTCGCCCCGCAAACTTCGCACTCGTAAAAGTTTTTAATTAGTTTTTCCAACGATACTTCCTCAATGCTTTATTTAAAATGTTTGTTTGGAAAACCATTATTTTTGTGTACTATCCTACTTGATCGGTAACCATCCGCTTTGATAGTTATTTTCTGCTTGAGGACATATAACTAATGCAAACGTCGCACTCGTAAGACTATCGACAGTTTATCAACTTTTGATGGATAACTTGATACAAAGTTAACTATCAATTAGACAGTCAATCTATTAAGTTTTATCAAGTTCATAGTTAGTCAACAATCAAGCTGATAGTCAGTAATCAAGTTGATAGTCAACAATCAAGTTGATAGTTAGTCAAAAATCAAGTTGACAGTCAACTATGCAATGCAAAATACAAACAAGACGATTAAATACAAACTATCACGTTTTTAGTTAGTCGACTTGACAAAAGTTGCTAGTTAGTCAGAGATCAAGTTTATAGTTAGTCTCCACTCTCCACTTCTTTATTATTTTTTTAATTCTTCAAAAATGTCTTTCGAAGTCATTTTTTGAGTTCTTACTGAGCTTTCGAAGTTTGCCCTACAAAAGCTGATTCTCGACTGATAGAAATGTTTAGACCTCCTTCGTTTTTATAGTTGACTATAAGCTTGATAGGTGACTATCAACTTCATTGTTGATAATAATGACGGAGATGGCTTCTGATCGAAATATGCGTAATAAATGATGAAGTAATTTATCGAGGTTTCTTATTTATAGCTCATATTTTTGACAACTTGATAGTTGGCTATCAGTTTGATAGTTGACTATCAACTTGATAGTTAGCTGTCAGCCACTATGGCCCATCAACTTGATAGTTGACTATGAACTTGATAGTTCACTCTCACCTTGATAGTTGACTATCGACTTGATAGTTGGTAGTTGACTATCAACCTGATCGTTGACTAATCACTCAATACTCAATAGTTGAGTATCAGCAATGAACCATAATCTACTATCTACTATGAAACTGTCAACTATCAAATTATTATTAACTATCAGCTATTATTAGCAATTAGCTACAAACTATGAAAATATCAACTACTAACTGCCCCAGTATCAAATGAATGGGAATCTTTTTGAAGTGCCTAGGCGCTATTTCTTACTTCGTCACTATAGGAGATAAAACAATTTAATTGACTAGAACAATTCTAATAGACTCTGGCGATAACTTCGTGCAATGTCTTCCAGATAAGGATCGGAGTGGGTCAGGTCAGGTCAGACCTGTGACCTGAAACCTGTTGACCTGAAGTTTTCAGGTCAGGTTCAGGTCGACATTTCCTCAACCTGAACCTGACCTGATGATATCAGGTCGAACCTGAACTGAACCTGATCAACCTGTTTGACCTGAAATCGTTTGAATGCGTGAATTAGGGTTTAATATTAATAAATTTAGAGTTACATGTCAAAAGACGCAATTAGATTTCATGATTTGAGTTTCAATTCAATGTAATTTGTAAGATAAATATTTTTTTGTTTGGGTCAAATAATAGAATCAATGAGACAGTGAGTAGCACAATTCCAAAATTTCTTTAGTAAGTACTTAAGTTCTAGGTTTGATACTACCTTTATAGATGACTCAATAAATTTCCAAATATATGAAAATGCTAGACAGTTAAAACCTAATACCTGCTCAGTACGACGTTTACTTGCTATAGCGAGTTTTTTACTAACTTGGTACAAGGTTTTCAGTTTCACAGAAAACCTTGTATCTCCTCCGTACGACGTTTCTTTGTTAAAGCGGGTTCTGTACCAACTGTAAACGGTAAAACAAGCGCCGAAAAGTCCGGCTGCCAGAAACGACATTACTGGGCATTTCGGTAGCTATCAATAAGTCCAGGCGAGCCGTCGGAGCGAAGAGGTTTTTCTTTAATCTGCCACTTTGACTTTGCTTCGTTTTCTGTAAGCACTAAAACAATTAAGTTTGTTGTTAAAAATAAATTTGCTGCTACTTTGCTTACTTCATTATCATTACAATACTCGATACCATGTACCTGTAGATGTGCAAGCTTTCATACAAAAAGTAAGTATGGAATTGGGTGTGTACCCAGGATTTTCAAGTATGTGGAAATGATTGAGTCAACTATAAAGGTTGTAGCAAACCTTGTACCAAAACAAAGTACTAAAGAACTTAAGTCGTTACATCCTTACGTCGTTACGTAAGAAATTTTGGGTTTAGTCTATCTTAACACACATGCAGCGAGAGCATTTAAAGCTGATCGAACTTACTTCAATCTTCAATTCAATTTTTTTCAAAAAAGCTCGATAAAGTTACAATCCAGTTGTTTTAATTATATTTTCTTAAAATAACCTGTGGGTTTCAGGTCAACCTGATCAAATTTTTCAGGTTCCTGTTTCGACCCTTACTACCAGACGATTAGCCCAATATTGTCCATCGTCGATTATGATAGTGAGATAACAATAGCAATGTTGATATTGAATTCGTAATTTGTCAACTGGTTGTAAGTCTCACACATACAAAATATAATCTCTAATCGAATATTTTGCATAAAGTAGAACTCATAGTTCCTCAGGAATCGTGTACCGATTCTTATAACGATTGTTTTGTATGTGTGAGATTTTCAACTCGTCGAAAAATTACAAATGCAAGATCAACATTGCTATTGCTACCTCACTGTCAAAACTCCTCTGAGATGATTGTCAACTGAATACTTATCTAAGTATCAACTTAGTAGTTGTCCAACTATCAGCTTGATAGTTGTCTAACTATCAACTTAGTAGTTGTCCAACTATCAGCTTGATAGTTTTCTAACTATCAACTTGATAGTTGTCTAACTATCAACTTGATAGTTGTCTAACTATCAACTTGATAGTTGTCTAACTATCAACTTGATAGTTGTCTAACTATCAACTTGATAGTTGTCCAACTATCAAGTTGACAGTTGTCCAACTATCAACTTGACAGTTGTCCAACTATCAACTTGAAAGTTGTCCAACTATCAACTTGAAAGTTGTCTAACTATCAACTTGATAGTTGTCTAACTATCAACTTGTTTGTTGTCTAACTATCAACTTGATAGTTGTCCAATTATCAGCTTGATAGTTGTCGAGCTATCAGCTTGATAGTTGTCCAACTATCAGCCTAATAGTTGTCCAACTATCAGCTTGATAGTTGTCCAACTATCAGCTTGATATTTGTCCAACTATCAACTTGATAGTTGTCTAACTATCAACTTGATAGTTGTCTAACTATCGACTTGATAGTTGTCTAACTATCAACTTGATAGTTGTCTAACTATCAACTTGATAGTTGTCTAACTATCAACGTGATAGTTGTCTAACTATCAACGTGATAGTTGTCTATCAACGTGATAGTTGTCTAACTATCAACGTGATAGTTGTCCAACTATCAACTCGATAGTTGTCCAACTATCAACTTGATAGTTGTCCAACTATCAACTTGACAGTTGTCTAACTATCAACTTGAAAGTTGTCCAACTATCAACTTAACAGTTGTATAACTATCAACTTGAAAGTTGTCCAACTATCAACTTGACAGTTGTATAACTATCAGCTTGATAGTTGTCCAACTATCAGCTTGATAGTTGTCCAACTATCAACTTGATAGTTGTCCAAGTATCACCTTGATAGTTATCCAACTATCAGCTTGATAGTTGTCCAAGTATCGCCTTGATAGTTATCCAACTATCAGCTTGATAGTTGTCCAACTATCACCTTGATAGTTGTCCAACTATCAGCTTGATAGTTGTCAAACTATCAGCTTGATAGTTGTCCAACTATCAGCTTGATAGTTGTCCAACTATCATCTTGATAGTTGTCCAACGATCAACTTGATAGTTGTCCAAATATCAGCTTAATAGTTGTCTGACTATCAACTTGATAGTTGTCCAACTATCAACTTGATAGTTGTCCAACTATCAACTTGATAGTTTTCCGTGACTGTGACGTGACTGTGTAACTAGCTATAAACTTTATACACTTCCATAAAAGACTGTTACTGTTGCATTGAGCAAACCATCAAATTTAATTTTCTCTATATATCATTCTACTACATTTCGATGTATCATTCTAATACTTTTCAAGTACTCCAGAAAAAAAAATCGGTTTTTCCGGAATAACTTCCAGATCCGTAGTCCCACATAGCCCATCTTCGAACTTAACTTCGGGAATTTAATTCCGCAGCGATTAAAAAAAAGATTTGGAAAATTGTTTAGGAATTACTCAAGTTATCGTGCTAACAAAACTAAAATTTTTTGCAGGTATTTAAGGTTTCTCATGTAGATATCATACATTTTTCTTTTAAGTATTTATTTTCATAAGACCCTTTGACTTTCAGTCAAGGGAATAAGCATTTCGCTTGGGATTTCACACAAATCCATACAAAACGGTCATTTTTGCAAGCCGATGCTTTTGGTGTTCATAGTCCGTGCAACACCAACAAGTAGTCTGAACTGTTGAGAATTTAATGAATTTTACGAGTCAGTTAAGTCATGGATCTATTTTTGGGAAGACGTTATAGTATATTACTGTATAGACGTGTATGTAAGCGATGTATACGCACGAGGAGCGAAGCTTCGAGTGTCAGCTTAACCGCTTTTATGAAAGTCTATTCAGTACGATGCTTTAATGCATAAGCTGGATGTGTTTAGTTTAACCGTTCATGTTTTTAGGTGTGTTGCTTTAACTGACTTATATACGGTCTTAACCAATTTATACACTCTGCTAAGACACCGACATGACAGCGAATCATTAAAAGTAATTAACGCTTTTCTGAATCTCTTTCCATTTCGATTTCCATACACTTACGGAAATATATTTTTGCATTAAATAGAATTTTGTACTTCTGCGCAAGTTTAGTGCAGCGCAGAAGTACAAAATTCTATTTGATGCAAAAATATATTTCCGTAAGTGAACAAGTTGCATTGAGCCATTTGTCTAACAGATCGTGGGCAGGCTAGTAGATGCCTTTTCTGAAAACAAAAGTAAGTGACAAGCGTCCGAAAGTACTTGCATATAAATGTGTGTAAGTGGCATGCAAGTTTACGTAAATGTCAGCAAATTTACGTAAATGTACGTAAATATAATATCAGCATTTTTAGGAAAATTAGTAAATGTAATTGGAAACGTTAATGTAAATGGACGAGTTTCAGTGTAAATGTAAGTGAAAGTGTAAATGGTGGGACACGATAACAGTTTACACCTAGTAATGCTAGGAGTTTTCGAATTTTAGCTCCGGAGTGAAAGCTATTGAGTTTGGTCAGGAGAATTTTTTGGGATCTTAAGAAAATGGCTGCCAGCAGTCGAACCGGCATTGAATTTTCCCAAGCAATAAATTCGTTTTTTTTTGTTTTCGAATTTTAGCTTCGGAGTGACAATACTTAGAGAGTTGGTGTCTTCTGCGAAGTTATAGAGTTTGATCAAGAGAATTTTTTGGGATCTTCAGAAATATGATTTTCGTTAGGAATAAATTTTGCTTTTTTGGGTTTTCGAATTTTTGCTCCGGAATGACAATACCTAGAGAGTTGGTTGGTTTCTTCTAGAATGTTATAGAGCTTGGCCAGTAAAATTTTTAAACATCTTAAGAAAATGGCTGCCGGCTGTTAAAGTGACGCCATCTTGGTTTTTTTTGCTATCTTCTAAATTTATTTATTTATTTATCTCAAACCTAATGAACAGGACATAGTCCCAATTACAATTACAATTAAATTAGAGTAAGTAGAGAGTTGCTTTCTTCGGCAAAGTTGTAGAAACTGTTCAGGAGAATTTTATGATATATTCAGAAAATGGCTGCCAGTTGTCAAAGTGACGTCATTTTGGATTTTTTTGCTATTTTTGTTCTTTTAAATTATTAAAACTCCTTTTAATGATTCCACCAATTTATTTTAAAAAACTTTCCAAAATTACTTTCAAAAAATTATTTAAGGAATTGAAGTTAGGAAACTTATATTTTGCTCGTAGTTTCGTTTCTGTTGATTGACCAGCTGGTGCACTCAAACATAGAAACATAGAAAATTTTTTGCTTCTGTTGGATGTTGTTCAACTGGTTTATTGCCGTTGTGTATGAAAAGAACACTACTACATGAACCTTTTGTTAACTTTTCAATGCACTGCACATGCTGCAAATAATTATCATTTTTTATTAATTTTGAACTAAATTGAAACCAAATCAGTTCAATATTAATTAAAACAAATCAAAAAACATTCTTATTCCGTGCGTATTTAGAAAAATGATATAATTGCAACTCTAAAAGAACACATACATGCAAATTACACACATTTTGCATAAATTTTATAGTTTTGCAAGGAAAAGTTCAAGTCATGTTTCAGCCAAGTTTCTGAAAAAAGAAATATGTCAATGTCATTTAGACTTAGAAATAAGTAAAGTTCATTGATTTTTGGGTGGATGCTCTGGGCATTCCAAAATGCAATACTTAAGTTTTTACGGGACATTGTTGTATATATATTTCGTTGCCACCTCGAACATTACAATAAATTGTTGCTCCTTATTTTGACAGGCGCTCAATCTTGTGAGTAAATCACTCATGATTGGAGCAATTTCTTCTGATTTGAATTTTTTGGAGTTGTTGAAGTGAGATTTTTTGGTGCTCTGTTTAACCACATTGGACCATGGAACGTTGTTTGGGGGAACTTGATTCTGTATGTTGCAGGTGGAGTGGGATGATTTGGCCAACAATGGAAAGTTTCCAAAATTTTTCGTTGGAACGGGCGTTGGTTTCTTGGAAGTTTTATGTGTGGAGGATAGTCTGGTCCTCATCTGGATGAATTCGTTGCGTTTGGGGCATTCTTGGTGATTTGATTGGTGATCACACATTTTCTGATCGGATTTTTGCAGTTTTCTGTCAGGTGTTCTGATGCACAGTTTCCTCATTTTTGGGTCATGTTGCAATTTCTTATGCCATGGCCGAACATTTGGCAACGTCTGCATTGAGTACATTTATTTTTCGAAGTTTGGTAGTATCGCCATTTTGGGATGGTGTGATTGATTTTAATTCTGTTTAAGTTGTTCAGAGATACTGTTCCATGCTTGAAGGAGATGACGTATGTACCTTCATCATCAAAACGATTTTTCTTTTGAGTAATTTCTCTTACTTCAGAGGGCTCGAACTGGTAGAATTTAAGTGAATCAACGATATCTTCTGTAGACTGCTTTGTAATTCCGTATAGAATGTACTTATCGAACTTTTCAGAGATTATATCGTGCGAATAGAATTCTATGTTCGATGCATTCAGTGATTGTCTAAATTCATTATAACCATCAATGTTGGTAAGCATAATTTTTTTTTCCAATGGACATATATTTCAGAGTATAGTCAGCGTTAAGTGCTGACCTAGTCAACAATTTCATTGCTTGCGCGAAGTTCGTTGCACCAACAACAGTGATCGGTGGAATTTCTTTAACACGTTGCACTGTTGGAGTAGTTTTGTCGGTGTTCATGTTTTTGTCATCTTTGTGATCCGAATTTCGGTTTGAAAGTGTTTCAAACTGATTACTTGTAGGAATTGTTGGCGCGACGGAATTGAATTTAAATTTTGACGCGTCTACTACTTTACGAAAGTCGAAAAGCAAGACGACTTCGAATCGAATTTCGTCTCCAGTTGAAAGAAACGTCATCTGCGTTCCCACGCAAAGAATTTTTTTTCGCCTTTCAGAGCTAATATGCGAACAAGACCGCATCAGATAGCTTTAATTTAATTTGTCAATTTAAAATATGTGTTAAAGTGCGCGTACATTATTTTATTTGCTTCATTCGTTTATGGCAGGCAACTAGTAAGGAAATACTAGACATTTTAAAAGCTCTCAGCTCACTCCTAGCTGTAGCAATTTTACGTAATAAAAAAGATTGTCGTCTTGTTTTACTGATGGACTGCAGCGGTGCTTTTAGACCTGGTTCAAATCCTGAAAGTTTTAAACACATTGCCTAGCCGTAACACTTTTAAAATGTCTATTTTGGATCAAGTCGTTTGGCGACCCGATAGAGAAGTCGATCGAATAAATCCCGGTTGTATACATAGGCAAAAACGTACGAAAAGTGGATTCTGTCAAAAGTGAGGTTATGTCTATAACATGCGGAATTTTCGCTTCGTCGCATCAAATATCCAGAACAATTTGAATTCAAATCGTTTACAAGTGACATTGGTTCACCAGCAGCCACAATTCGAATCCTTTACAAAGTGGCATTGGTTCACCAGCAGCCATAATTCGAATCCTTTACAAAGTGGCATTGGTTCACCAGCAGCCACAATTCGGTTTGTTTTCAAAGTGGCATTGGTTCACCAGCAGCCACAATTCGGATTTCTTACAAAGTGGCATTGGTTCACCAGCTGCCACAGCTTGAATTGTTTACAAAAGTGGCATTGGTTCTCCAGCAACCACAAGTTCAACCATACTTTAAAGAACCATCGATAATCCAGGAGCCACATCAATAAACTCAATTATCAACATAGTTGATATCCAGAGGCCACAACCACTCCGTCTAGTTTCGAAGTTTTTCAAGTTCTTGTATGCGCAACAAGATGGCACAGTCCAGTGCCTCAACAAACTTGTAAGAGCAGCGATCAACCAGGGAGGAGCACTCATTTGCCGTATAACGTCGCTTAAAATTGGAGTTTAGCTCAACCAAAATTGGATCGCGAAACGGGTAGGAGTGTTGGCGCGACGGAATTGAATTTAAATTTTGACGCGTCTACTACTTTACGAAAGTCGGAAAGCAAGACGACTTCGAATCGAAACTCGTCTCCAGTTGAAAGCAACGTCATCTGCGTTCCCACGCAAAGAATTTTTTTTCGCCTTTCAGAGCTAATATGCGAACAAGACCGCATCAGATAGCTTTAATTTAATTTGTCAGTTTAAAATATGTGTTAAAGTGCGCGTACATTATTTTATTTGCTTCATTCGTTTATGGCAGGCAACTAGTAAGGAAATACTAGACGTAAGTTTTGTTGTTCGCAAACGATTAATGAAGGTTTGTAAGAAAGTAAATTTGTTTTAGATTTTAAAAGCTCTCAGCTCACTCCTAGCTGTAGTAATTTTACGTAATAAAAAAGATTGTATCATGGGCGCGCGGTAGCAATGCGCCCGTGACGCAAGTCCCCACGACCAAAAAATTCAGAAAATTTTTTTCGTAGACTTCGGAACCATATATACAGCTAGATTTTGACTTTTTTGCCTTGCGTCGTATCTTTCTGAGCCCTAGTTTTTCGGATTCTACGTAAAATTCTGATTAAAATCGACTTTTTACTCAAAAAAATCGGTCCAGTGGATCCGGAGATATGACCTTTAGAAAATCGTCATTTTCCATACAAAATGTGCACTTTCATAGAAACCAAAGTTAATGCAAACATCCTACGTTAGTTACTTAGTTAGTTAGTTACTTAGTTCCAGAGCCATTTGTATGAAAACCCACTTTTTTGGAGCTTTCTCGAAAACGGCTCGATATCTTTTCTTGAAATTTTGCAGGGACCTTGGGCTGGGCATTCTACGCCATATGAGATTTTAAAAAAGGGGGGTACCGGCCTCGTTTGGGCGCCAGGGCTCTTAGAAGGCGCCATATAAAGCCCACATGTATGTGTTTGTGTGTGTGTGTACGGAAGCATATTTTGTATAAGACATGGTTGGGTGTTCGAGATACAGGTTTGGTGTCAAAGGGAAAGATGTTGGGTTGGGTGACCGCCAAAATGGCGGAAAATGGGCCGGGGGCTCAAAAAAAAAACTTTTGATATGTTGTAGAGGAAGTTGAGGTGATTATTTTCGCCCATGGAAGTAGTAGCCGCCGCGGCTCGGTTTGGCGGCGGCGGCGGCTCAAAAAAAAACTTTTGATATATTGTACAGTAAGTTGAGGGGATCATTTTCGCCCATGAAAGTAGTAGCCGCCGCGGCTCGGTTTGGCGGCGGCGGCTCAAAAAAAAACTTGATATATTGTAGAGTAAGTTGAGGGGATCATTTTCGCCCATGAAAGTAGTAGCCGCCGCGGCTCGGTTTGGCGGCGG
>CM055406.1:85997043-86007365 GCA_029228625.1 Pseudolycoriella hygida
CCCTAGCCCAAAAAATAGTTTTTTGCTATGTTGTAGACAAAATTGAGGAGAATATTTTTCTCTATTTGGAGGTCAATTTTGTGCGTTCGGAGAATTTTTTTACACCGTTACTTCGGACGGGTTTTTCAAAATTGCCCTACGGGCAATTTTCAATACAGTCTAATGTGAACGCAATACTTAAATACGTTCCAGTCTTTTCGTAACATCAACTCTGTTTGCCGCATCTATTCTGATACGTACGGGTCCCTTCTATGGATTATATGTATGTGCACTTTCAAGGGTAATTTGATGACTATATACGCCTCTGGAAGTGATCGTGGAGTCAATCCACAATCAACTAAACGTGACATGAACGACTGCCGCCCTGAGAATTGAGTTTTGAGCGAAACAATTCTTCTGGAGAATATAAAGCTGACGGCCAAATGTACGTAACGTTTAAAGTTATGTTGTCTTCTGATAAAAAAAAATCAACTTTGCGTGCACCCGATATTGGTGAAATAGCAACGCAAACGATGTCACACTTTCTGATATGATCCGTATACACCCAAGTTACGTGAGGTGTATTTTTGAATATTGGGTCGCACTCAGGTTGCAGTTCGAATGACGTCATCTGTATCTTTTTCGGTCGCGATGATGATGCAACAGCTACAGTTCCAATAGGACCCAACCCAGGTGGTGTTTCAACTTCTTTATCTTTGGAAGATGATCGACAAGCTTTAATTAAAAAGTAATTTAAAAAATTTGTTCTTTCCAAAAATATAATATAATGAATTTGCCATAACCTCCAAATTTGGCCTTTGTTTTGCGAAAATGGGTGCTGAAAACTCGTTCTGTAAACGGTTGAAGTAAGGGATTGCTTTTTTGAACTGAAGCCGGTGTTTCAAATTCTTCGATCGCATCGTTTTCGAACATTGCTTCGAGAGCTAATTGTTCTGGACCAGGTGGTGATACCTTCCATTGTTTCGACATTTCTGAATAAAAAAAAACAGAGCATTCGTTAATGTAATGTCAAAAGACCGATTAGGAAAATAATTTACCTGATCAAATTACAAAGAACGAGCTTCCTGTTCAGCGTCTACTTTGAAAATGTGCGAGGAATAAAATTTAATTTTCGACTCGTCAAATTCTGATTTCAGGGTTGCGATACGATTTTGAGACAACCGATTTGACTTAATTGGATGTTGTTGTGACCGATTATTAAATCCTTCGATCTTATTTAAAAACGTAAACTCGAATTATCATTTCTCTTTTTAAGAAGAAGAATGACCGACATAATAAAAGTTTTCTACAAAATTCAAAGCATGCGACAAACTTTAGAACAACATTTCGACACATCTGAAAAAAAATCATCACGTTTCCTGACTCTGAGTATTAGTTGCAATAACTGCATGGCGGCGTGGCGATCGAGTTTCATCGGTTTCACCTCGATTCTTCCGTTTATTTTGAAACTGTTAGTAACTGTTTGAAATTGTAAGTAAGTTGAAAAATTGTGAAGATAAAAATTGAATCTATTTTAAGTACAATACTTTGTCTCTTAAAAATGCAAATTGCCATTTGGAAGTGGTCGCTCCGGAAAGCTGAGTAAAATTCTCTCTAAAAACGAAAAGCCCAACAACTATGTTGATTGTTCATAGACAAAATATTGCTAATTCGCCAGAATTTTACAAATCTAAATCTCAATACCGAATAGCATAATTACCTTTTCATTCATTTAGCGAAGGAATGTTGACTTGTGATTTACCTACGAGCTTATCTTCAAAAATTATTTAGTTCTATCCGTTTTATTGATCATTCACGAATTTACTGGGCGCGATTCATTTTCCTTGCATTCCGAAAATGGAATTATAGCCGTAAAAGCTAAAAGTAGACATTTTGACAGCATCATTAATAATTTCACCTTTCAATATGAGTTTATTCAATGTTTTTCTTTAACACGAATCACAATTTCAAAAAAAGTTAACAAAAAAGATGATTATCGAAAAATAAAACAAACGTAGACCCATTCACGAAATTATTCCTCCTTATGCTCGTATCTCCGTGAATTCTGAAAATTATGTTGTCAAGTTTTTAATTATAAGTATTATTAGGACTGGATTCGTTCATTTGATAGAATGAAGCATAAACAAATTTGATAATATTTTTAAACAGCTTGTGAAAACAGTCGTCACCGGAAATGCTACTTTCGTCCTAAATATTGAAAAAATCGGTTTCATATAACCTTAATCGTAGCTATTTGAAAAAAGAAGTTTCTTTTCAAAAACTTCCAAATGAAACCATCGAATTAATTAATAACTCTAATTAATAACTCTTTCAAATACCTCTTGTTCCGAAAAAAGCAACAAAATAGCGCATTCAGCGCGAAAACAACAACAATTTATTTACATTTACATTATCAAAAGCGCATCCCACATTCAAAACAAACAACCGCTCGCATACATTCTTACATACGACATGATGCAGAAAGAAAACTCGAAAAACGTAAACGCATATGTACGACATGTGTACGCAATTCTATGTGCATGTTTGAACCGAAGTTTGCAAATCGATTTTTCGTCGCGAATACTGAATATTATGCTATTTTAATTAGTGTGCTACAAGATCTAATATGGATTCATCATTGTCAACTTTGAAATCTGAAAAATATTCAGTAATTATAAAATGGGAAAATAGACGTTCCCGTGGAAAATCCACGGTATCGACAATTTTTGCGTAGCTGCCATTTCATAATTACAAAATATTTTTTAGATATTAAAGTTGGAGATGATGAATCCATATTTTAGATCTTGCAACACACTAATTTTTACAACATAATATTGAGCATTCGCGAAAAAACATCACTTTGAAAACTAGTATGAAACATGCACATACAATTGCGTACACTTGTCGTACATGTGCGTTTACGTTTTTCGAGTTTTCTTTCTGCATCATGTCGTATGTAAGAAATGCGAGCGGTTGTTTGTTTTGAATGTGGGGATGCGTTTATTGATAATGTAAATGTAAATAAATTGTTGTTGTTTTCGCGATGAATGCGCTATTCGTTATTTATGATTATTTTGTTGCTTTTTTCGGAACAAGAGGTATTTGAAATTCGTTAGAGTAATTAATTAATTTGGAAGTTTTTGACAAGAAAACTTCTTCTTCTTCTTTCAAATATGTGGACCTTAGCTACGATTAAGGTTATATGAAACCGATTTTTTCAATATTTAGGACAAAAGTAGCATTTCCGGTGACGACTGTTTTCACAAGCTGTTTAAAAATATTATCAAATTTGTTTATGATTCATTTGATCAAATGAACGAATCCAGTCCTAATAATACTTATCATTACAAACTTGACAACATAATTTTCAGAATTCACGGAGATATGAGGAGGAATAATTTCGTGATAATTTCGGGTTTACGTTTGTTTTATTTTTCGATAATCATCTTTTTTGTTAACTTTTTTGAAATTGTGATTCGTGTTAAATAAAAACATTGAATAATACTCATATTGAAAGGTGAAATTATTAATTGATGCTGTCAAAATGTCTACTTTTAGCTTTTACGACGATAATTCCATTCTCGGAATGCAATGAAAATGAATCGCGCCCAGTAAATACGTGAATGATCAATAAAACGGATAGAACTAAATAATTTTTGAAGATAAGCTCGTAGGTAAATCGCAAGTCAACATTCCTTCGATGAATGAATGAAAAGGTACAAATTATGCCATTCGGTATTAAAGTTTAGATTTGTTAAATTCAAGAAAATAAATAATATTCTTTTTATGAACACAACTGTCAGGCTTATCGTTTTGCAAGCGAATTTTAGGCAGGTTGCGCGACAGACAAACTTTGAGTGTAAATGTTTTTTGTATTAATTGTTGAATCTTGATTGAATTCATGGAAACTGAAAATACAAAATTTATCTTTCGAATTGCACTAAAAATTACAGTAAATTAACCGAAATTTTTCACTAAAGCATCGTTTGATGTTTGACGACTTATTATAGATTTCCATGTTTTGTACCGAAACGTACAGAACACTGTAAAATATATTGACCTAATTTCTTTTTTTTGTCGTGTCATATTTTTTTGTTGTCTTTTCGAAGTGTCAATGTATAAAGTTTTGTTATCAACTTTAAGTCGGAATCTCTTTCGAATTTTTTTTTTGCGCTAAACTTTTCATTAAATAAAATAAAGCATGACTCAGCTGCATTGATTTCGACGTGGTAGAAGGGTAGCTGTAATGGAGCGTAAGTACAAACTGTAATTAAATACTTGAATTACGCAATTTCTTAATAATCGATTTTGCAAATGCTAATGTAAAATCGACAGTAGTGGTATTCAATGAAACCCTCGTTACTTTTGAAAAATTGTGTGAACAGTTTTTATGCATTTTAATTTACGTTATTGTAGATGTAGATGAAAGTACTTTCCTGAAAATTGGAAATGAAATAACGAAAACAAGGTGTCGTCTAAAAATGTCTACCAAAACAAGACGCTTTAAATCACTTTTTGGTGTCACTCCGTTTGTATGTGCTATTTTTTGGAATAAGATATTTGATCGAGCGCCGGAAAACTACAAGCCTAAATATCTTTTGTGGGGACTAAACTTTGTAAAACAATTTATAAACGAGCACACCAGACAATCTTTGTTTAAAGCGGATGAAAAGACTATTCGGAAATGGACTTGGATTACAGTCAAGCTCTTGTCTTCTTTGAATGAGGTAAAAACTAACTTCAAATGAACTTACATTTTCAACAACACTTTGTTCTCAGATAATTTGGGAAAGTCGAAAGAATGGTGCAGCGAATGGTCAGACAGTGTTTTGTTCGTTGGATGGAGTAGACTTCAAAATTAAAGAGCCGATCCCCTTCAGCCCAAAATGGTACAGCCATAAGTGCGCTATGAAGTCGGATTGAACATCCGAACAGGTGACATAGTGTGGGCACATGGAGGCTATCCTTGCGATGAGTACCCGGATCTTAAATTGGCGGGTGAAGTCTATATACACTCTGTCGACGCCGGAGAAAAAACAGTGACCGACAAAGGATATCGCGATGTAAAATTCTTCATTTTGCCAACGCCGGCCAACAGATACACACATAAAAGAATAATGTCGCGCCACGAAACGGTCAACAAACGGCTTAAACAGTTTAATGCACTTAAGTATTCCTTCCGGCATGACTTGCAGAAACATCAAATGGTTTTTAATGCTGTAGTCAATGTCACACAGCTAATGCTGCGAAACGGCGAACCGTTGTTCCTCGTTTAATTTGAATTATAAAAAAATACAAGAATTAATTTTTTTTCTGAAAGTCGTCGAAGTCAGTTTTTTTCCCGCATAAGCGAAGTACATCTTTCGGATATTTTCAATAACAAGATGTTTGTGCTTTTTTCGCAGCAAATGGTCTAAACGTTGTATCAAATCATAATTTTAATGAGTGAAAGTTTGATATCGTAAATTTTCGATATTTCGCAGTTATTAGCAGCTGAAATTTTTGTTTTCCACATAGTCGCCAATAATTGTTGCACAATTGTGGTTTATTTGTTCTGAAAGTTTGTCCCCTTTTTTCCTATGTTTGTCGAATTTTCAAATGAATCTACATTACAACTATTAGTTTGAAATTTAGTTGGTGATTTTGACGTAACAACCATAGGTAGTTACGATAACTTACTAAGTTTTAAAAAATAATTTTTAGCATTTCCGCCGGCAATTTTTTTTGCTATGTGTATGTTTTAGTAAAAAATTTAATAATTTCTTTTGTAATTTTATAGAAATATTATGTTTATTTCTATTCTACGTTTGAAGTGTAAACATAATTCAAGTTTGTTGCAATCGATGCGACGTAGAAGATTGAGAAAGACCCTCAACCAAAATTAAATACATAAATGCGAAATAAGTAACTTTTCCCGCAGCTTCCAGAAAAAATAATAATAAAAGTTCTTTAATCTTAATTCACGCGCTATCTAGCGCACTATAGTCAAATTCCACTTGCTTAAAAAGATAAAATTATTTTAGGCGCAGAAAAAATAATAAAAGCTCTTTAATCTTAATTCACGCGCCATCTAGCGCACTATAGTCAAATTATACTATTGTGAATTATTTTGTTATGAGCGCCATCTGTTGTAAAGAGCTTGAAAGAGCTTTTATTAATGTTGTGAATGTATATGGTGCATATACCTACTACTGTGGTAACTGATCAAAACAAACTCTTGTTATCAGTTTGATACCATATATTTGAATGCTGAATATTCTACAAAATGCATTGCTTATATAGTGAATGCAGAGGCAACTCGATATAATATAATTTGATTTTGATTTCAATTTTGATTTATGTGTGTAGCACAAAGCGTTATTTCTAATGCACATTCCGTTTCAGTGAATGTGTAAGCTTTATTTCAAATGCACATTCCATTTCATTGAAATTGCAAGCTTTATTTCAAATGCACATTCCATTTCAGGGGGATGCGGGAATCGTTAATAATTTTCAATTCTTGTTAATATTATCAATCTGCGACGGAAACACATATGAGCAACTTGTAAATGCAACCCTATGTTGAGAAAGTTTAATTTTCTAAACATCAGACGCTTTATTAAAAGTCATAAAATTCGAATGATTTTCTGTGCCTAACATGAGATTCTGCTTACATCCGGCTGCTGGTATCTATTGTGTGGCTATATTTATAGTTGAATTTGTTTTTCGTTGTTAAAATAACAAAACTGAGTATTATGAAATGTGAAGATTTCCATGAAAATGTTAAAGAAAGCCACTTTCATACAAATTAACAATTTTCTTGGGTATAGTTATTATCTTTTGACCTCTATCGGCCCACTATACCATACAAATGAGCTTAGTTTCAATTAAAGTAGTTGTTGGGTAACCTATAATACAAAATTAACCGAGAACTGTGGAAGAGAGAAACATTTATTCACATAAAAGGTGCTGCTTACATAACATAAGTTGCTTTACATACACAGCATATCAATCAATCCAAAGGACATCGTTAATACAAATACGTTCATTGCTTTAATTTTGTTAAGACTTTAAAATGTGGGTCATGAGTTACATATGTGAGAATTCATTATGTGAATCGTCTTAGTCAGCACTTCTTTGGATAACTGTTTTAGCACTGCGAGGTCCAATTTTACTTCTCGGAAAAATTCTAATACGCTATTGCCAAACGTTCCTCTGCTACCAAAGCATATTGCACGAACACACCAATATCTTCCACCGAATTTGTCCACGTATTTTTCACTGTAGAACGGAATGCATCTGGTGTAGATTTTGTTGCTTTACATACACAGCATATCAATCAATCCAAAGGACATCGTTAATACAAATACGTTCATTGCTTTAATTTTGTTAAGACTTTAAAATGTGGGTCATGAGTTACATATGTGAGAATTCATTATGTGAATCGTCTTAGTCAGCACTTCTTTGGATAACTGTTTTAGCACTGCGAGGTCCAATTTTACTTCTCGGAAAAATTCTAATACGCTATTGCCAAACGTTCCTCTGCTACCAAAGCATATTGCACGAACACACCAATATCTTCCACCGAATTTGTCCATGTATTTTTCACTGTAGAACGGAATGCATCTGGTGTAGATTTTCTCCTTTTCATCTTTCACCTTTTGATCCTGGCCAATATCATTTGTCTCATACAGTATTGTAGGATCTATGATGAAAGCGTTTGATGAGTTTGTTTGGAATGCGATGATATCGCTAAATCGAGCGCTTCCGTCTGAGTCTATAGCATACACTTCTGTAAGTAAGTAAGTAAGTAAGTAAGTAAGTAAAGGCATGTAAAGCCTTTGGCGCGTAAGAGGGCGGTAATGCGGTTCTTAATGCTATGGTGTCTGGATGAAATTAACAGGTTATTTGCAGGGCAACTTCCGATGACATGTGGGATTGTTTCACTCTCTTTGCCACATTTGCGACAAAGGTTAGAAGTGCTAGCAACGCCAGGAACTCCATTCAGGTTGGTATAATTCGTGCTAAGTTTGATTGCCGACACCCATTCAGACGACGACAGCGTGTTTTTATTGTATACAAAGTCATTGCTGGGAGTGTGATTCTTAAAGTGTACGACTCCAGCTCCTTGGTATTTCAATTTGCACCATTTATCAAACCATTTATCAAATGATTCCATTCGCAAAGCTGCTCTCAATGCTTTTGATGTATCACCGGAAACCATTAGAGATTGAAGACATTGGTTCATTTCTTCAAAACAAGTAGATACACTCTGAAATAAGGCATCATCCATCTCTACCAGACCCGGTGAACGCAACCATACTGTATGCCAATTTTGTCTTTTTTACATTGCAAGGGGACAAATTTGACAGTCAGCCTGGCTGCGTTAACCGTTTCTGGTAGAATTCTGACTGTCGACAGTTTGCGTGCCAGGGAGAAGTGTTGTAGGTGAACTTTCCAAGATGCTCTGAAGAGTCCTAAGCCACGGACTTTCTCGGTGCAGAGAATATGTTGTCGTTGGTCCTTGACGGTAGTCCGATGATTTCCTTGACGGTTCGGCGGATCATTACGTCTAAACCATTCGTGACAAATGCTGGGATTTTCTGCACCGGTGCCGCTTGTAACGGATACACCAAAGTCGGGAAGACGTATTGATTTATGATATTGAGCTTTTGGTCTGGCTTCAACAATGGAGAGGTGGAGAGCTGGCTCAAATCTTTACTTAGCTTACCGATGCATGTGTCGTCGAATACCAATTCAGTTTCGAAGGAGCAACCAAGGTACTTTATCCGTTCGTTAGGCTTGACACCAGCAATGACACCGCCATCTATCATTTGCAGTGAAGCACTTTCAAGGACACCGGATGTGATGATTATTGCCTAACTTTTCGATGCATTTAATTCGAGGCCAATTTTTCCAAACAATGATTTAATCAATTCGATCGTGCGACACGCTGACAGTTTAGAATGTGAGGTAACGGCCTGATCATCGGCGAAACCAGACAGGCATAGAGGGTCATAGCCATTAGACAGCTGGTACCCGTTAATGCTTGCATATTGAGAATCACATATTTCCTCATAGATGAAGTCGATGGCAATGTTGAAAATGATCGGAGACAGCGGTCCACCCTGTGGAACGCCACATTTGACTTCAATGGGATTGGATGATCCTTGCCCAATGAGATAGTCACGCTGTTGTTTTTAAGCAAGGTCATGATGAGATTGCATAGGTTGTCAAGAACTCCTTTCGATTTTAATGCCTTCGCTATATGAAGATGTCCGATTTTATCAAAAAAAACTTTTGTCATGTCTAAAAACGCCGTCACGCAATTTCCTTGAACAAAAGTTGTTGGAATCTACCTCATCAAAGTCTTCAGTATTTATCGTTTCACTGTTCAATCAGAAAGATTTTTGCTAACATTTGATGACTATGAAAATTTTGTCAAATGTAAAATCTGGTTACTTTCAAACGGCAAATTTTCTAAATCTATGTGACCTATGTCAAAAGCGACTTCTGATTTAGAAAGAGCATACTCAAATTGCTCTGGAGATGACTTAGATGCGACCTTCTGAGCTATATTGTGGACGCATTGTAACGACTTCTATGTAAATTACCGGGTTTTTGCGTATTTTTAGCATGTTTTGACCTCCCCTGGCTCTCTATAGACGAGATGTGACCACATTTAAGTTGAAATTAATTTTTTATGACCCAAAATACAAAATTAACTGAAAAATGTGAGGATGTGAAAAGACGTGATTCACATATTTTCACAGATGTGAAAAAATGTGAAATTTTGGAAGACAAATTCTCAGTTTCTGTGATACTTACGTCCGATGTTGGGCCACATCTCGATTCTGTAGGTGAAAATGTGCCGAGATGTGACCTAAGTGGTCATCCGCAAGATGCGGTGTTAGACAATGTGCGATTCACAGGGAGTTGCGAGAAAAGTGAGAAAGCAATAGACATAAGCAAATTCGAATATTTAGAAGCAAAATTAACATAAGCTCTTAAAATGTGTGCAGTTCCAAGTTTTTTGTCATCATAAATCCATCTTCTCATTTGGAATGAGATTTGCAATATCATGGGCGCGCGGTAGCAATGCGCCCGTGACGCAAGTCCCCACGAGCAAAAAATTCAGAAAATTTTTTTTCATAGACTTCGGAACCATATATACAGCTGGATTTTGACATTTTTGCCTTGCGTCGTATCTTTCTGAGCCCTAGTTTTTCGGATTCTACGTAAAATTCTGATTAAAATCGACTTTTTACTCAAAAAAATCGGTCCAGTGGATCCGGAGATATGACCTTTAGAAAATCGTCATTTTCCATACAAAATGTGCCCTTTCATAGAAACCAAAGTTAATG
>CM055406.1:86007865-86020696 GCA_029228625.1 Pseudolycoriella hygida
ATTTTTGCCCATGAAAGTAGTAGCCGAAACTTCCAAAAGTACTGATATCCCAACAAAAACCCTTTTAAAAGGGAAATGTGACGCAAGTCCTTCTTCCTCCTTCCAAAACAACTGATATCAATTTGGGGTGACGCTTAAAGCTTTGAAACGCAAAAATTCTTTTGGAATGTTTTCATTTTTGATTAAAAAAAATGCGTCACAAATGCCGGACCCACCAATGTAATAATTTTTCTACGCTTTCAGCTGTCATACGCAAAAATTTGATTTCCTGTTCAAAAATACGCCATACATAATGACAAATTTTTGCGTTGTGAAAGCTGAAAGAACAGAAGAACTATAACATTGGGGGGTCCGGCATTTGTGACGCATTTTTTTAATCACAAATGAAAACATTCCAAAAGAATTTTTGCGTTTCAAAGCTTTAAGCGTCACCCCAAATTGATATCAGTTGTTTTGGAAGGAGGAAGAAGGACTTGCGTCACATTTCCCTTTTAAAAGGGTTTTTGTTGTGATTGTCTAATTCAGATGACATGCAACTTACCACAACACTTTCTTTATGGTTTCGCTCGCATACATCTTTTCAAGAATTAATATTTTTGTTTAAATGTTTTTCTTAGTAGTCATATTGGTCGCGTCTAACACAGTAAAATATACGGGCATATAATATTGTCTAATGTCAAACTCATTGTAAACAATAATGTTTGCTTACTTTCAGTTTCGTTTCAATAGAAGGTAACTCAGTTGTTGCTTAGAAATGATTAAAGTTAGGGATTCTGAAGAATTCGTTGTTTTCCACTCTTTTTTGGACTCTGTATATGACTGGTTGCTGAGATGTGACCTGATTTTTTGTTCGTTTCACTTTTTATATCTATAAAAACATTTTAAACACAAAAAATCCGAGATGTGAAATTCGATTTTCGCATTTCACATTTCTCATATGTGAAAAAAATGTGAAAAAAATATGTGAAGTCACATAATTTTCAAATGGCACATTTGTCGGCGGCGTTGAACTTTTCGTCTATATTATTGCACATCTCAAATCTTTATGGTAGAATGTGCCGAGATGTGACCTAAAGTAACACAATAAAGTAGTTTGCATATGAAAATGTGAGTGGTGAAAGTGGATAAATTTGCCTTTTTTCGTCACATTTCCATATATAAAATACTTCATTGTGGGGCTTTAGGTCACATCTCGGCACATTCTACCATAAACTTTTCGGGTGTGCAAAAATATCCATAAAAAATCTTAAGCTGGAAGTTGCGGGAAATGTTTACTTTTCAGGTAAAACACAAGTTGTTTAAATCTTAAGTATTTATTGTATTATTAGATATTATTTTGATTACAAGTCGTACACCAACTGGGTGTCGTTCAATTTTTTGTTATATTCTTTTATATAACCCTTAAATTCAGCGTAAGCGATGTCTGTTCCATCATCCCTCTTCAGACCTCCTTTCGTCCACGAATCGATAGCTGTTTGAACTCTTATCGGAAGCTTAATTTTGATCTCTGATTCTGGACACAAATCGACTCTTTGTTGACGGACCTTTTCCAACGCCTCTTGGACACATAAGACCTTTGGATGGTGACTAGTTATTTGCTTACTCACCAGTTGCTTTTTGAATAAATCATCCATGGTGAACATAGTCTTTGGCCAAGCATACTTTACCGAAGCAAACAACCCATCCTCGCTCACTTCCATACGGACATTTTTCACTCCACTGGGCATCAAAACTGCCAAAACTACTTTTTCAAATTGGTTATCGGGATCTTTGAAAACGTTACACAAAATGGGATAATTCCAATGTACGTTGTTAACGCAACCAAAGTTCAACCATTTGGAGACGCAGATGATGAATTGGCATCCTCCTTTAGACAATCAATTGCGCCGCCACCAGGGTTATGCTCGCCCATGTCATCATCCTCGTTCTCGTCACCTGAATCCACTTTAACAAGGAAAAGAGGTATGCAATCACTTGAATATTGATTTAGATGATATTTGTGGACTACTTACAGAACAATCCATTGCTCATTTTCAACAGATTCAGATGGTTTCGCATCCCATTCGAAGAAAAATCCGAGAAAACGTTTGGATATTCAGCTTTCAATGTGGCCGGCTTGGTATTTTTATTGATTTTACCTTGTATTATTAACTTGAGAATGAACTTATCTTGCTCTCCTCCTTTCTTCCACTGTTTAACTTTCGACATTTTATTAGAATTAATCCAAAAAATAAAAGAAAACCTTAAACGCGACAAGAGACTGAACTTTATGCGTCTTATTACGTGCTACTTCACGATTGATTACATAAGATGAAGTAAGAGGTGAAATTAGTCAATTTATTTATTCTATGATATGTTGATTTAATCGTGTGTTCTCGAAGAAATGAATTTTGTAAAGAAAATTTTCAGACTTAAAAAGCTACCAACGTCACTGGAGGTAAATATAAATACAAATTTTTACATTCAACATTTATTTCATTGCTCAAACAAAACTATATTTTTCCCCATAATTTTTTTTTCATTTATTGCACGAGTTTGTCCAACGTCCTTCTTTAAACGTGTTTTGAAAATTTGTGAAAGTGATTTTCTGACGCGACAAAATATCATTGTTTTTCATATTATTCCATAGCTTCTAGATGAATAAGATAGATTATTTCATCATTGAAGGTGAATTCGATTTACATCTTATGAGAAGAATGTGCCGACATTCGTATAAAAATTTGTTTACATTTGTTTATCAAAAATAACGAAATTATTGCAAATTTCATAATTTATTTCATTGTCAAGTTTTGTAATGACAGTCCTAAAACCACCAAAAAGTACACTACCTAAACTCTTCCTTAGAATTGTTCGACATTTAAGAACTATCAAAATTTTTGATTGTTTCGTTACAACAATTTGCATTCTTATTTAAAAATAAACATTTCCAGCTACTCCCTGACGACAAATTTGCCGTTTGAAAATTATGTGTTTCACATTTTACTCACATATTTTCACATAAATATGACCACATCTGTGAAAAAAATGTGAAATGTGAAATTCAAGTTTTCGATTTTTTGGGTTTGAAATGTTTTTACACATACAAAAAGTAATACAAACCAAAAATTAGGTCACATCTCAGCAACTGAAAGCATCCACGGCTCGAAAACTGACACAAAAATGGATAAATATGAAAATTGTATTCTTCTCTTAAAACGATGCAGATCTATGATTTTCTTTATTCTGACTGTTCTATGTAACTATGTTCTATGTATGCGGTGAGTTTTTTTTTACTGTAGAAATTACTTTAGAAGTTAAACCTCGGTATTTTACTTCAAAACGCTTTCAAGATGACAAATGTTTCGTAGCTAATTCATATTTCTGTAATAAGCGAATGTGTCAAACAATTTTACAGATGTCAGTGCTGACTATTCGAATCGACTGATGTCCATCAATTGTTCGCGTTTCCCGCATGCGGGAATCGTTAATAATTTTCATTTTCTGTTAATATTATCAAAATGTGACGAAAGCACATATGAGCAAGTTGTAAATGTAACCCGTGTTATGTTGTAAAAGTATAATTTTCTAAACATCAGACACTTTACCAAAAGTCATAAAATTTGAAGGATTTTTTAAAAAGATATTGTCGTCTTCTGTGTCTGACATGAGATTTGCTTACATTCGGCTGCTGGTATCTATGGTGTGGTCGTATTTATAGTTGAACTTGTTTTTCGAAGTTAAAATAACAAAACTGAGCATTATGAAATGTGAAGATTTCCATGAAAATGTTAAAGAAAGCAACTTTCATGCAAATTACCAATTTTCTTGTGTATAGTTATTATCTTTTGACCTCTGTACCACTGTACCCTAGTAGTGAGCTAAGTTTCAATTAAAGTAGTTGTTGGGTAACCTATAATACAAAATTACCTGAGAACTGTAGAAATGAAAAAGATTTGTTCTAACATTTGATGAATATTGATGAAACTTTTGTCAAATGTGAAGTCTGGCAACTTTCAAACGGTATATTTCCCGTACCTCCCATATTTTCACATCTTCACATTTCGTCCATCGCATTTTTCTCACTTAGTTTCATTATTTTTGTGTTTAAAATGACTTTGCAGTTAATGCACCCAAAATATAAAAAGAGCTTTGACACATTACAACTGAATTCCAGTCTCAAGGATCAGAGCAAGTAAAAAAATGGCCGAAAAAGGGCAAACAATTAATAAATGCGATTATTTGATGTACAATTATGTCGAAATCAAAGGAAGTCGTTATTTTAAGCAAAGGGCTCACCTGAAGTCGAAACTTTACTGGAAAATAATTTCTCTTGATTTTAGAATAAAGGTATAATTTGGATGAGCAAAAAATCTTCGATTTTTCGGTGAATGTTACTAAAAGAAACAAGGAAAAACCACCTTGGTCATGCTGTACTAATGCCGAAATGTTTTTAAAACCTCAGATATTCTCCAAGTAACTGAACTAAATTGTAAAATTAATTGTGTTGGTTGAACTTCAAAATTTACATTCTAAATTTCACGTTACTCTGTAAATGAGGCAAACCCCAGAATTCACATAAATAAAGAAATTAGTTTTTTATTACAAATTTGACTATTTCCCGCAACTCCCAGTGAATTTGCAAGCTTTATTTCGAATGCACATTCAATCTCAGCGAATGTGCATGCTTTATTTCGAATGCACAATAAATTTCAGTGAATGTGCAAGCTTTATTTCAAATGCACATTCCATTTCAGTTGATGTGCAAGCTTTGCTTTGAATGAACAATCAGTTTCAGTGCATGTGCAAGCGTTATTTTGAATGCACATTCCGTTTCTGTGAATTAACTGAAATATATTTTCCATTCCAAACTACGCTTTCACATTCTCTCCTGTGAGTTGACGCTGTTGTACCGCAATAATTAAGAAACTCTACCAACAGCTCAACAGTTTTTCTAATCGAACATCGAGTGTTGCGTAGACCACCTGTGTTCAGAACCACGTTAGTGAAGTAATACGAAAGAGATTTTCGCATCGATGCTTAAATTTGCATATACTTTTTTTGATTTTCATTTTTTAATCGTGGAAATTCCGATTCTAAGATTAATAATATTTCGTTTTATGTGAAAAGAAATTCTACATGAAATGATTTTTAACTTATATATATGGTCAACATCACGAAAACAGTTCAAAAGTTGAGGCCGGTATCAATGTTGAAATAGTTAAAACGACGTGGTTTTTTGCTTAAAAGTTGTATCACTTCGGTTTGAGAGTAGTCCAAAACTTGATTTAGCCACGAAAACAGCTAAAACAACATGGTTTTTTGCCCAAAAGTTGAATAACTTCGGTTTGACATCAGCACTAAACACGAGGCTGGTTCCAATCGTCAGCCCAACACCAGCTTACAATGATACAATAAGTTTAGGATCGGAAGAATTTGATTTACTTACGAAAACAGGGAACGGGTTAGCTCAGTGGTAACGTACTGGCTTTCCACCAAGAATACCCGGGTTCAAGCCCGGTGAGCATAAAATTCTGTATAGGATTTTTCTTCAATTTGTAGCATGAAAGTAACGTTCCTAAGCACATCCAAGCTTCTAAAAATGGGTAGTTTTGGTGTTTGGTGTCCACAACGAACCGTACACAGAAGAACGATATGTATGACGTTACCCATACACGATGAATTCTGTGTATATATTTCTCATTTTTCTCCTACATTCCTTTCTTTCGCCTGAAACAATTGAAAACTCCAGGGGTGGTATAGTCTAACATGTTGTAATAACATTCGCAAAACGAACAAATTCAAATAGTATATAAAAAATCTTAACAGAGAATTTTATTTCTCTTCCCTTACCCACACTAAATGTCATCAAGTCCACAAAACATGAAATAAAAATGTAACGGAATTTTGAGTTTATAAGTCATCGTCAGGGACGTCGATGTACGCAGATTGTTGAAACCGTGAAATATAAAACTTAAAATATTTTTATTTTTACTAAAAACTTAAAACTTAAAAACTCACCCTTTGATCTACGCAAATTTCATTTTAGCGACACAAATTCAATTTAAAGTCAAATGTAAGATGATCGAAGTTACTAACTTTACATGTGGTGTAATGCAGTGTAACCTATCCTTCACTTAGAACAAGGTTTGAAAATATAGTGAAGTATGAAACCCATCCTTCGCTTAGAACGAGATTAGGAAGTGCATGGTGCCGTGTAACCAAGATAAGTTTGTAAAAATTGTGGAGTGTATAACCCATCCTTCTCTTAGAACAGGGTGTGATATAATGTATCGACGGCTGTAGTTTAGTGTGTCTTTTGCCCTTCGCTTACAGCAGGTTTTTATTTATTTATTTATTTATTACGTTTATTGACCAAACTAACAGGCCGAAGCCCAATAACAAGCCAGTCATAAATTTTTAGACTAAATTATGATAACACATTTAAGAAATTAAATAAAAAATTAAATTTAAAGAAAGAATATAAGTAAAAATTAATTCGGGAAAAAAATCAAATTGAAAAAAATTGAAAAAAAATTAATAAAGTAGAATTAGGAGATTGCAATAATAATCAAACACGAAGTCATAAATTTGGAGCACCTGGTAGCACTAGAGAAGAAGTTGAATGTGGTAGAAAGATGCTTCACCAGCTAAAGTGTTTCTTCACTATTTTTCTAAATGGAAACATATTCATGCCAACGATATCGAGGTTAGGGAAGTACACATCATGATTGGTCTGAATTCTATGTATGGGTGCATTTTGCTGAAAATTCGTAGTGAAAGTTGATTGATAGAAAGTCAAAGGTTGCCTCGTAACTCTAGCTGGACGATGGAAACGAATTCTGAGACGTAATACCGAGTCAATCTTCCCGTGAATTAGTTTATGCAGCATTAATTCATCGTTCTCAATTCGGCGTGATTCCAGAGAGTGAAGTTTTAAATAATTCAGTCGAAGATGATATGGTGGCCGTGGATTGGCAATTCCAAATTTGTAATAAAACATTCTGGAAAACTTTTTCTGAACTCTTTCAATCTGGTCACTGGCTTTAGCATAGAATGGGTTCCAAACTGTAGAGCAATATTCGAGTTGATTTCTCACAAGCGACAGGTATAGTAGACGAATGCTGGATTGCTTGGAGAAGTACTTGGCACAGCGAAAGATGAAGCCAAGAGTTTTATAAGCCTTACGTGTTATGTTGTCAACGTGTTCATTGAATGAAAGTTTGTCGTCGAATGTCACGCCAAGGTCTTTCTTGGTTGCAACTCTTTTGAGCGTTTCATTCCCGATGGTGTATGGGAAGCGTATTGCATCTGCACTTTGAGTCGTTGACATAACTGCGCATTTGTTGACGTTGATAACCATATTGTTCTTCTCGCACCATTGTACAACTTTTGTGAGCTCTTCTTGCAGGAGCTCACAATCATAAGTAGAACTAACTGCTTTGTACAACTTGAGATCATCAGCGAAGCTAGAACAAGCAGAAAGTATCTCAAGGAGGTCGTTTATGAATATAATAAAGAGAAATGGACCTAGGATCGAGCCTTGCGGAACCCCAGAGGAGGGGGAAATCCTCTCAGATTTCGTACCTCCAATTACAACAAATTGAGATCGGTCCATTAAGTAAGTCGAGAACCATCTGACTAGATTGTCGGGTATACCAAACGATTTCAATTTAAGTAGTAGTATCCCATGGTCAACCTTATCGAAGGCTTTAGAGAAGTCCGTGTATATCGTATCCACCTGCCTCCCAGCAACAATCGAGTCAGCAACCATCGAGGCGTACTCCATGAGGTTTGTCTGTGTGGATTTTCTACTCATAAATCCATGTTGAGAAAAGTGGATGTTCGATTTAACGCAATCAAAGAGTTTGTTGAAGACCAACCTTTCAAAGAGCTTGGACATTGTGCATAGAATGCTGATAGGTCTGTAGTTACACCTGTCACCTTCTTTGAAAATTGGCGATATGGAACTCGTCTTCCACTTCTTTGGGAATTTGTTCTCTGATAGCGACTTGTTGAATATGATACTGAGCGGCAGACTAAGCGACATCGATAAATGCATAAAGAACATCATTGGTAGATTGTCAGGACTTGAGACTTTATTCCTATCAAAACCCATCAGCGCTTTTTCCACTTGAGTCGGAGTGAATGATATATTTTCAAGTGCGGGACAGATAATTGATTGGTGTGAGAAAGCATCGTATATAGTTTCCACCGTGGGAGCTGGAATCGGATTATAAACTGACTCAAAATATTTCGCGAATAGATTGCATACTGACATCTTATCTGAGGCTTCCACATCGTACAGGCGCACACTAACAGGCAACGAGTTGGTTTTCCTAAGCGACTTTGTGAAAGCAAAGAAACATTTTGCGTTCGTTTTAATTTTCTCTTCACAATCGTCTAGATAATTGTCGAAGCATAAGCTACTGTCGACCTTGATCATTTTTCTAAGCCTAGAGAATTCGATACTCAACACCTCTTTCGCAACGGGACATTTTTCCCTTTTTATTTTTTGCCTCAATCGATCCTTCTTTTTTATCAGCTGTATGAGCTTATACGAATAGTATGCCGGGTAATCCCTATTTGAGGAATATACCTTAGGAATTTTGTCAATGAAGGGTTTCAGAATACGGTAAAAATTAGCAACTGCATCATCAATATTCAGGTCATTCAATTCATGCGCCCAATCAACCTCATTCAAATCTACGTTCAATTGAACATAGTTCGCCCTGTAAAAATTAGTTTTCGGTGGCCTCTTTTCAGATAAATACCGAACATTGGACAAATCGACAATAACACAAAGGGGAGGATGATGACCATCAACACGGACGAGTGCGTCCTCAGCTCTAGTGATCTGAACACGATTAGGCTGAAGATTCGTCACGAACAAATCGAGTGTCCTATCGTTGCCATTACGGACAGTGCTGAGCTGGTTAAAGTTGCACAGTGTAAAAGAGTCTAATCAAAGTTCGGAATAGGGCCTCTAACATCGGATGCTGTATATCTTCCGTTCTCAGGGTCATATAGCCAACTGACACTACCACCGAGATTATAGTCACTCGTCAATATAAATCTATCTCTGACGTCTACTGACATCACATTCTCAACCATCTTATCAAGGTATTGTTTATACGCATTAAAAGAGCTTCCGAACTCGATAAAATACGTCTTGCCGCCTCCGACATGTTCTATTGAGACCCAGATATCAGTATCAAGTTCAAAGTTGGTCACCTGTTTTTAAGACAGGTCCCGTCTCACTGCAATCAGACAGCCACCGCCATCTTCCTTATCAATTGCAGCATTATTGCGATCCTTCCTGTAAACTATGTACCGATCGTCGAAAAGTTCAGATGTTGACACATCTTCCCTTAACCACGTTTCGCATAGGAGAATCACATCTATGGAACTGTCCAGTATATTCCGCCTGAACTCAACAGTCTTGGATTTCAGACCCCTAACATTCTGGTAATAAAGTTTGAGGCCTTTGCCCATTGTGAATTGAGAATGCTAAATTTAGTTCAAGGTAAAGAGAGCGATTAAATTGCGACAATACCAATGTGCCTAATACAGAGGCTAATAAAAGTTTTCTATTATTCGTATTAGTTAACGTTTGTTACAAATATTTCAATGAAAAATAGAAAATTGGAGTAAACAGTTTTACGTATTGGTAATAATTCAGTGAATAGTTTGAGTTGAATGTTCATTAATTTCGACTAACTATATTATTTTATTTTTTATTCTTTTTTTTTTGTTCAATTGGTTTTTCGTTTTTGGTTTTTCGACTTGAGCCAACACAGTCCAATGAAAAAATGAAAAAACACTGGAGTGAGCGGTTTAGTTAGTAGAATGATTCGGCTAACTATGTTACAATATTTCATGGATTTTCGTTTTTGGTTTTTCGTAAATTTGGTTTATTCGTTTGGGGTTTTACGTTTATGATTTTTCGTGTATAGTAAAGGACTTGAGGAAGAGTAAAAAAGAAAAAATGTGTTAGAATAATCGTTTGGTTTTTCGCAAAGAATAAGAAAAGTATTTAACTGTATTTGAATAGTTTTATTAAAATTGAAAGGCAAGAGAAAGAAAGAGAAAAAATAAAAAAAGTAAAAATGAGAAAGAAATGAGTATCACAATCAAGTAATAAAAAAAATTGAGTAAAATTATATCAAAAGTTGAGTCAAAATTCGCTTCGATTAGATCGTTGAATTTTCACCGCAACTGAATCCGTGAATCGATTGCTTTACTTTTTCACTTTACTAGAATTGGTGGGGGAGTTTCCATTAGACCTCAATCTTTTAGGTTTTCTCGTCATATGATCTCCAGCAGGTTGATTATGAGTACTACGAGACGAAATAAGGGCACGTAGATCATTCAAGCTGCGATAGCCACGTTCATCACCACCTGCTTCAAAACGACAACCATTCCTACCCAGCCAGACAGAATGAATTTTCTTGTCCTTTACTGCCTTACGCCTTTCTGCTAATAGACTTCCGAAAAAAGGAGTGACGTGATTATTTATATAAACTGACTGCGCGTTATCCGCATCGAAATGACTGCTAATGTCACTGAGCTTCAAGCTGGTATTCACTTTCGACTTAAGAATTCTGAGTTTAACGGTAAAGTCGTTTAGTTTTACTATAAAAGTATTCGAAGTTACGTTGCCTTTCTTCATTCTATAACAACCAAATATGTCGTCTCTAGACAGTTTACAACCGGCCATTGAAAATACTTTTAGAGCAAGTTCAACCAAATCTTCATTATCAGATACAGGAATACCCATAATGCTTAGGTTACGGTGTATAGCACTTTGTTTAGCCAATTCAGTTTCTTAGTTAATAGATTCGATAGATTTTTCAATCTTATTCACTCTTGAAGCCATTAAATTCATTGATGACGTGTTCGACGTTACACGACGATCCATCTCTTTGAACTTTTTATTAATATTTTGATTGTGTTCTTGGAGGTCCTTTTTCGTACATAATGCTGACTGCGTATCTCGAATTTCTTTCAACAATGTCATCATTTCATCCTTAGCCAATTGAACATTGGGTAAAATTCTCTTTGAAAGACGGCCTGACGACGCAGCCGTACCCAAACTCGATTCCGAATTATACATCAATAGTTCGGTTTCAGTTTCTGAGTTGATATCTAGTACGTTGTCTTCCATATTTTTCACTGAAGACTTCACTGTACCTCTAGGATCAGGTTTAGCGAAAGGATTACGTGATATCTTATTTAAATTACGGGCAGTCCGAATTTTAGACATCACAATGTACGATTGAGATATTGACGTGACAGTAGCATTGTTTGTGATATCGATAATGTAGGCAATTTCATAACGGATTCAGTACGGTGAAAAAAATGCAAATTTAGCTAATATAAAACATTATTTTAAATAAATTTCAAACTTACTTCTTACTTACTTACTTATAAATATAATAATAATAAATAAATTTCAAAAGCATGCGTAAATACAAGATTAACTAATCAATTCAACAATACAGAACAGTATTACACGTTCTTATATTTACCTGAAAATATGATTTAATTGCCAGAAGAAAAAAGAAGGCTTACTCATCAACCAGTGTTGCCAGTGTTTTGAATATGTTGTTGAACGAATGTAGAGTAGTATGTTTTTTTGCCCTTCACTCAGAGCAGGTTTGATTCTGTTGTGCACTAATGTGGTGTATTATGTAACCCATCCTTCATTCAGAACAAGGTTGGTTATGTTGTTTAAACGGTTTTTTGCCCTTCGCTTAGAGCACGTTTTGATTATGTTGTTAAACGAATATAGTGTATTATATAACATCATACTCATGGCAGATATCTGACTCTATCTTAAGGCGGAGATATAATGACCACATAGCTTTCGGAATTCACGTTAAGCATGTGGTCCAAATGCCTGCCGGTAAAACAAATGAAGCAAACCGGCATTCTAAGCCCTAGTAGTTTCCGTCCTAGTACGTCATACATGGCACTAGGTTTGTGTGCAATTTACCACTGATGCAGTAAAAACTTCGGTAACGAAAGGATCTCTAAGAGAATCCATGTGAGTAAAAGTTCACAAAAAATAGCGGAACTAGTAAATAAAAATGATCTAGCCTCTGACCCGGGCGGGTTGTAACGGCGGATTATTATTATTATTACTTATGCGCTTACCACGACGTTTGTAACCAGTCGAGTTTCGACCTGGTAGTAGGGGGGAGCACCGATCATGGTCTTTGGATGACCAATCATTTGTTTATCTTCAGAACCATTTCTCATGGTTGAGATAATCAACTAAATCTATTACGATCTGTATCTAAGAGAAATATGAGCGCAACGACTTAGCCAGCACTACACTGCTAATACATACGCACGCTTTTGCCTTTCCCAACTCCATGCTTCTGACTTCCATTTCGCTTCGCAGTGTTTAGAGCGTCCATCCAATTTCCAAAGGACTTTCTTAATTACGAATAAATTTGTAAAACTGAACATATAAGGTTTTACATTATAGGAAATCATCCACTTTTGCCAAAAAAACCCATGACCCAACTCCATCCTTCTGACTCCCATTTCGCTTCGCAGTGTTTAGAGCGTCCATGCAATTTCCAAAGGACTTTCTTAATTACGAATAAATTTGCAAAAGTGAACATATAAGGTTTTACATTATAAAAAATCATCCACTTTTGCCAAATAAACCCATGACCCAACTCCATCCCTCTGACTCCCATTTCGCTTCGCCGTGTTTAGAGCGTCCATGCAATTTCCAAAGGACTTTCTTAATTACGAATAAATTTGCAAAAGTGAACATATAAGGTTTTACATTATAAAAAATCATCTACTTTTGCCAAATAAACCCATGACCCAACTCCA
>CM055406.1:86021196-86046381 GCA_029228625.1 Pseudolycoriella hygida
TTTGTGAATCTACTACCCCACTCAACTGCCCATGCGTTAAAATCACCTCCAATATGAACTGGGTTGAGTCCCGTCAGTTCTCCTGTGAGTAAATCTAACATTCGTTCACACTGCAGAATCGTCCATCTTGGTGGTGCATAGCAGCTGGCAATATACACTCCATCAATTTTCGCTATCACGAATCCTTCGTGAGCGTCTGATACAACTTCTTGTATGGGGTACTTGAACGTTGTCAATATTGCGGCCATCTCGGCTCTGTCAGCAGCCCATTTACCGTTGTTTCTATATACACGGTACGGTTCTGAAATAATCGCTACGTCACATTTTTGTTCCGCTGAGGCTTGCCACAGAAGTTGTTGTGCCATGTCACAATGATTTAGATTTATTTGTATCACTTCCATTCTTGTCCTGTTTTAGATTTAAGCGCCTGTCGCGTGGTCATTTTCTGACGTACACAGCAGACATTTCGGCGGGTTCGTGCAATCTTTGGCTAGGTGGTTCTCTCCCCCACATCTCCTGCACAGGTTGGATCTATCCTATCCCCTACAATTCCTTGCCTGGTGTCCAAAATTCATGCACTTGAAGCACCTTTCTAACTGCTGGGTTACCCTTATCGGGCATACGGTCCAGCCCACCTTTACCATTCCGATTTTCAAAATCTTTATCGCTGCGTCCACCGGGAGTTTTATTTCCGCCGTTTGGAGTTCGTCTCTCGCTTTCCTCATACGGATCGTCATTGACTCTATCTCGTCATTTATATTACCTTGCTCTTTCAGAGCTTTTCGAAGGTCTTCGCTTGTCGTGATCTCGTCCATATATCTACATTCGATCGTTGTCATGTGGGACACCGCTCTCACTTTTGCTGACTCGCCCAGTGATCTCTTGACTAGATCTTTATAATCTGCACTTTTATTCTCTGGGCCCTTCTTAAGTTCAAACAACATTTCACCCTTCTGCGTTCGTCTTATTCTCGAGACGTTTTCGCCCAGGTCCTTGAGAGTTTGGTCGTCCTTTATTTTTTTGAGGATTTCAGCGTACGTTGTTCCTTCTTCCGCCGCCACTATCAGAGCATCAGCCTTCGGTCTCAGTCTTTTAAGCTTCGGCTTCTTTTTTTTTCTCCTTCTTTTTGTTTCTCACCTCTCTCCACTCATTAGGACTAGGCTTCGGTGTTTGTGTATCTGGTCTCCTTGTGGTCCTTTCGTTATTTTTCTTGTCTTTTTTGCTCCTTTTCGCCGCGTTTGTTGCTGTGGGCGTACCCTCCGGCGTTTGTTTTCTCTTTGAGGAGAGTGGGGTAGCTAGCACTTCGGCATCTCCGTCTGTTTTCTCCTTCTTGTCAGCTGTTTCCCGTTTCACATCATTTAAGCAGGCACTAATATTGATCACCATCCTCTTTATGTCCTTATGCACGTTATTCTTATCTTGAATAAATTCATGCAACTCTTTCACCATTCTTTTGGCTTGCTCCAATTTTGTCATCTTCGATTCGCCGGTATCGCTGGTCTGAAGCGCATTTGTTCTTTCCTCGCTTGTTCTCACGGGCGACCTTGCGCGCTTCTTGCGAACACGTCGTATATCTTAACCTCCGATTGATTTATCCGCTGATCCTCTGATTTTGTCTGCTGATTTTTGCTGTCATTCTTATTCATTTCTTCCATTTTGTTGAGTCCCCCCTCCAAACCGCTATCTCCATCTCGTAGTGTAGTTACCTTCATGATCCCATGGTTACCTATGCAAGCAGTGAGGCCGTGCTAGGGTTGATACGATCCTTCATGGGGCACCGTATTCAGAGCCAGATCGGTATTAGTCAGGAATGTTCATCTGAGCCTACACCTCCTATTTTCACAGGACGAGCTTTCGAACGTACTTGGAGGCCTGCCAAGGTTTTATCGGGACGGGGGCAACCATGGTATTAGCCCGCTAGCCGTTTCGTGAAAGTGTCACCCTTCCTTAGTAAGGTAGTGGAATACAATAGTTGTCAGCCCTTGTCTACTCATCACAACCATTTAACCAAATTCATTGTCCGTGTTCGATGCTTTGCCAGTATGCCATAATTAAGACCTCACTGGCGTTGGCCTTAATGTGCCCGTAGCACTCCATCCGTGTTTGTTTGTTGGTTGATGGTAGTCCATCTGACTAGGACTGTGCATGCTGCCGTTGTCTCTTACCGTTGAGATCTTCCGCCACCATGCTAAGTCGCCATCCCATCTTAATAGCTCCTAGCTGTCTTCGACCCTCCCTAAACGTAGCGTCTAGGTACTACCCGAAGACAGCCCCCCTCATCCTTCAGCTAAGTGACGCACACTACTACACCAGGGTTGGTTACCTGATCGTTCATTATAACAGGTGTCACCACGGGTAGGTAGGATGTAGGAGTAGGTGGACAGAGGTTAAGGTACATAAGGAGTACTATATTGCGCATAACACACCATTTGACGTCGGAGGCTTGAAGATGTATCGTAATGTCTGGGCCCAAAAAGCGAGATTCATTTGGCGTGTACGGCTTGTGCCGGAGGCTAGAAGATGTATTGTAGTACATGTGCTCAGACGACGAGGCTTATTCGGCGTACCGGTTACAACTATGCGCTCTGAAATGGGAACATTCAAATGTAGGAATCTAACTAAGACAGAATACATGACTAGGTGGAATGATAGAAGAGTAACGGGGAAGGAACAAAGGATCATAGTATCTGTGTTTCAAGGCTAGTTGGCCGCCTCGACCAGAAAATCTATCTACTTACGAAAACAGCTAAAACGACGTGGATTTTTGCTTAAAAGTTGAATAACTTCGGTTTGACATTAGCCCAAAACTCGAGGCTAGTTTCAATCGTCAGCTCAAAACCAGCTCAAAATTTTGAGCTGTGCACCGAGCAAAGAAAACATTGATTTCATACGAATACCTCAAAACGACATATTCGACCACTAAAATCGTTTTGGCCTGGAGTTCTATGGCAGCCCAAAACTTATGGCTATGTGCATTCGCCAACCCAAAACTAGCCCAATTGAAATAGCTTTAATTCGATACAGTTTGAAATGGTGGTGGCGCCAGTGACATGAACCTCAATTCAAAAAGGCAATCGACCCATTTACTCCGCTCAACATTTGAGTTTTAATTGGTGCGACATGTGTCGGAAAAAAATCGATGTCCAACTTTACACGTAGAAAGTGGCGACATGAATGAGTAGTGAGCGCTATTTCAACATACTTATATCCGATTTTCTACAGATCTCCCGCGTTTTATGCGGTGTTTTCGTACCGCATATCTTCGAACCGCATAATTCGAGTTTAATATCGTTATCAGCATTTGACATTAAAAATGTTGGATTTATCACTTGAGGATAACTTACACTCAAGAAATGTGTTCTAATCGAGTATGTTAGGAGTCTATATTTAAATGTAATAATCTAGTAGACACAGTTTTTAGTATAAATACAAGTTTCTGTGCATAGTTTAAGTCACTCTCTAATAAACGTTCAAAGTGTGAACATTGAGTTTTATTGGGGGTCCGGATTGGAATCCGTGAAATTCCAACAGGTTATGGAGCCCAGACACATTGAAACTGTGGCAATTAATCTATAGCGCTAGTCCTAGACTAGAAGGGGTGTCAATAACACTCGCTATAATTAATTGTAATTGTGGCAATTAATCTGCAGCGCCAGTTTGCACTGGAAGGGGTGTCAATAACACTCGCTGTAGGATTGAATTGTAGCATGTGTTCTGCGGATGGAGAAGGGTATTGGTGGCGATGGTTGCTTAATGCCAATGGTGGTTGCTGATGACGAAGGACGCAACAAATGTATTTTCATTGGTGGCAACAGCGAGAACTGGGTGAGCAGTGCAACCTCACAAGACGCTGGATGGTATCGTAATTCCGAGAAGGTGGATAGCATTTAATGTTGTAAATCCGTGAAGGTTGGTCGAGTCGATGATTTGTCAATTTAATGGTCGATTCGTGTAAATGGTCAAATGGTAGAATCGATAGTTATTGTAATTCCGAGAAGGTGGAACGTTGGTTAGTGAAATCGAATAATTCTCGTCGTAATTCCGAGAAGGTGGATTGAGGCAATTAGTAAAAATAAAGTCGTTGACGGTCGTCGTAGTTCCGAGAAGGTGGATCGAGGCGACGATGGTTATTGTAATTCCGAGAAGGTGGATAACATTGGTTAATGAAATCAATGGTCAAGTCGATGGCAATGGTCAAGTCGATGGCAATGGTCAAGTCTATGGCAATGGTCAAGTCGATGGCAATGGTCAAGTCGATGGCAATGGTCAAGTCGATGGCAATGGTCAAATCAATGGCAATGGTCAAGTCAATGGCAATGATCAATAACGTTGGTTCGATGGTTAGTCAAGAGAAGTCGATGGTTAAGAGAAGTCGATGGTTAAGAGAAGTCGATGGTTAAGAGAAGTCGATGATCAAGAGAAGTCGATGGTCAAGAGAAGTCGATGGTCAAGAGAAGTCGATGGTCAAGAGAAGTCGATGGTCAAGAGAAGTCGATGGTCAAGAGAAGTCGATGGTCAAAAGAAGTCGATGGTCAAAAGAAGTCGATGGTCAAGAGAAGTCGATGGTCAGGAGAAGTCGATGGTTAGGAGAAGTCGATGTCTAAATCTATGGTTAAAAGATTTTGTGAATCATAAACATTTGAGTGGGAGTCTTAAGTTATCATCAATTGAGTGGGAGTGTTGGATTTATCACTTGATGATAACTTACACTCAAGAAATGTGTTCTAATCGAGTATGTTAGGAGTCTATATTTAAATGTAATAATCTAGTAGACACAGTTTTTAGTATAAATACAAGTTTCTGTGCATAGTTTAAGTCACTCTCTAATAAACGTTCAAAGTGTGAACATTGAGTTTTATTGGGGTCCGGATTCGAATCCGTGAAATTCCAACAAAAAATGTATTACCCGATGTGTAGTAACAACAAATGAGTTTTCATGTCATAACGTCTGAATGTATGTAGTTTCCATAGATATAAAATTCTATCAAATCATTTTTTTTGCATAAATTTATAAAATCCGTGATGAAATTGAGAATTTTTGTCACACGATATCTTTATTAAACACGCTTTTTTGTTTTTCACATATTGTTACAAAAATTATCAGTTCACTTTCTGCAACTCGTCACATATCGCTTTTATTTTGGAGGAATACTAAAAGACTTTTCAGCGAATGAGATCTAAAGGACGAAGGATGAAGGGGCGAAATTTCGGCACTTCATCCGACAGATTCCAAAATTGAATCGTGTCAATGTAGTGAATGTCGTTCTTCAGATACAGAAATACAATTTTTAGACCACCGCACGACCATTTCTATGCATTGGAGGCTGTTTATAAAGTATTTCACGCTCCAAGGGAAAGTGGCTGTTCACAAATTCCGTCCGCACTTACTCCCAATCAAAATCCAAAATAAATGATGAGGTTACTTCAATTGCGCATTTAAAAATTACCTTCTCCTTTAAACTCTATTGTTGTCTTTCTTGTCAAAATTTAACACACATCTGGTAACACATAACGCGCATATACCCGAAGTTACGTCGCATATTTCGAAACCGTCAAAACCGCATATAACCGAATCAGCATAAATCAAATACCGCATAAAACGCGGGAAATCTGTATAACTGAATCCGCATAAATCAAATACCGCATAAAACGCGGGAAACCTGTACATACAAAGTAGTGTCATCTGTTTAGTGTAAAAATCGCGAATAACTGAATCCGCATAAATCAAATACCGCATAAAACGCGGGAAATCTGTACATACAAAGTAGTGTCATCTGTTTAGTGTGAAAATCGCGAATATCGTACGAAATTCGATTGCAACGCAGGAAAAAATTCAAAATTGAACCGCACTAAAAGCGTCTATTCGGCATGCATCTTGGCAACATTAGGGAAAAGTAGAATAAAAAGAATAAAAGTCATCTTTATTTATTGCATTTATTAAACATCGTTTTTTTACTGGCTGCGCCATTGTTAGCACTTTTTTTCGCTTAAAACTGAGTTATCGTTAAAATATCTATGTGTGACAGCGAGTAGCGCCATTGCTGAATGTAAATTGTCTTTAGCTGGTTTCGTTGCAACTAAGAAACAAAATTTATTGACTATTACTCGAGTTGACGATTTACTATTTCTTAAAAGTACATTTGATAAAAATAAATTTGTTTCTTATGTGAAAACTGAGTTTTTCTCTTTCATCATAACCGAATCTGTTTTTTTTTTTTTTGTAACCGATCATGTTTACCGGGGTTTAAATTAGTTTATAATAGCAATTTATGCAACAAGTTGCGAAAAGATGTATACATGTATACACATCGTGTGACAAAAATTTTCCGTTTCGCAACGTGTTTCATCCAACGTTTTATGCAAAAAGTACTTGGGAGTGACAAAAAGTATATACGAAATTCCTTTTCGCAACAACATAATGGAATTTCATATATATACCTTTTGTCACTCTCAAGTATGCGTTGCATAAAACGATATTATTTCTAACAATCGGTGCCGTTCAGTGTATTCTGTCACTTTATCGTCAAACTATTTCATTGGATGTCTGTTGATGGGAACAGAGCTGATGTTTAATTTTTTAGTGACAATTTTTTTTTAAAACTATCGATTTTTACAGAAAGCGAAGATTTATTCAAAATTACCAGCGTCTGTCAATGCATAACAATGTGTTCATTTCCTCATAATAAACCATATGCAAATTGAATGCATCAGCAAGCCAATGCAAATGTAAATAATAGTTTTAATATGGACGCTGGTATTGGCTAGTTGTGGAACAAAACTTAAGCGATCAATTGATAATTGAATTGTTGCAATTTTCTTCGATTGCTCGTTCAACTGACTGCTTATGTTGTCGAGAGTTTCTTGGATGCTATAAATTTATTTCAAAAATAAGAAAAACAATTGAAATTGATTTTAGCTTGACTCACGTCGAGCTTTTACCGCTAAGATCGTTAGAATGACTAGAATCAGATGCATCGACCAAGTCTGGTGTTTTGATCTTGCGACCACCTAAGATTCGTTTTGATTTTTTTAGAGCTGCTAAGGATGACCTTGAGTCAGCCTGGAGAATGATTGGTTCTGAACTGATGATGCTTGCAGTGCGAACCATTGGCGCTTGGTGGCGAGTTTTCGTTTGGATTTTATAGTTATTTTCGTACTGTCGAAGGTCATTTCTCGGATCCCATGGACGAAGGTCAGCGCATTTATAGTGCCACTACAATGAAAAATAAATAAATCGTAAAATCATATATAACTGATGTTCTTACCTGGCCTGTAACAAGGTCTTGATGAAACAACACTGGTGTCCATTCTGTACATGTTGCTTTCCGCTCTTTCACCAAAGCCCTTTGTGATTCTTCCAAAGCAGTTTTTTCTTCAGTCGCCGCAAGTTGGTCATCGCGATGTATAGCCGCCGAAACGTGTTGCCATAATCGTTCCGATTCGTTTAGGCCTTGCGCCTCAATGGGAACAGTGAAACGTTTCAAGCGTTTGCTTCGCACTTCAACTGTTGGTGAAAAAAGAATCGACTCCTCACCGCTTCTCGAATCTTTTATTTTAATTTCACCATCCCAGTGACCGTTAATTGATGCCAGTGTCTCTTTGCCCAACTTCATTCTAGCCGTCACCAAGTTTGTATACTCCGAGCCTCCCAAAAACGGCTTCAATTTAAATTCAATGTCTGCTTTGTAGCCGGTGTTTTCACATTCTATTGCAATTTTTCCACCCAATTCCATTGATAACGTTCCCATCAATATCCCCTTACAATGAGCGTATGGTATGGTAAGGGTATAAGTTTCACCTCGCGGTAACAGGGTTAATGCAGCGGTTCCTTCTAAGATAGCAGATGTGGAATTTCCATAAAATTTTGATTTAGCCAACATGCTACAACTTATGGAAAAGCCATCCTGTCGGTTTGTTACATAAAATGCCGATATCGGTGGATGATGAGAAACCTGAAATAGTTTTACATGAATTCAAAAGCAATATTCTCAACTGTAACGTGAATGATATAGTACTTTATTCGTATGTGTGGATAAATAAGAATTACGTAGTATGTACTTATATATTGTATGTAACAAGCGATGAAGTCGCGCGTATATAAGACGTGATTCGAAATTTTCTACACATACGAATATTAGTAGATTATGGATAGGCGACAGAAAATTATATGTTAATCTAGTATATATTATACGTACGAGTTTTAACGAGTAAATATTTTATTGCTCAGTAAATATTTTATCGGTCAGAATGTACATAATGTACATAATGTACATTTGCGTGTATTAGTGCGACTCGTAAAATGTTATTTTGTGATGCGAATAACGAGGTTTAATATATGACATACTGGCTCAAGGAAGATAAAAAGTTTTATCGCGTGTAGTGACTATATCACACATTTCTGTATATAAACGAGAGAGAAGTTGAGAGACAGTATAATTTTATTGTAATAGCGACGATAAGTTGAACACTATGTAATAGTATATTACAATTGAGGTCATGTAAACAGCCTGTAACACAAGGACGATTACACAATCTCGCCTTCGGCTCGATTTTGCAAACTTCGCCCTTATGTTACCGGCTGTTTACATGACCTCACTTGTACTATGCTTTAACGTAGTAGCACTCGGTCGTTGAAACAAACAATTAAACATTAAACATTTTGAAAACAAAAAAAAAATAACTCCTGAAATACAGCGTATACTATTTGAGTTCTTAGAGTAGGCTAAATATCGAATGAACTATCGTAGAACAATGTGCTGTGTTCATTTTGTTATTTCTTTGTCGATGTGATAATAACGCAAGGCATCAGCGGTCTATATAGCTCAGTGAGCAATGCTGCGGCGTTGTAACTCATTTTTTCCAGAATTTTCAAATCCAGGTTCAAATCCTAGTTTTTTTACATTTTTTTTTTGTGTTGCGTGCATTCCATCAAATACGTCTATTGATTTTTATACAGAAACTCTTATAAAAATGTAGTAAATAGACTTTCAATCGATGTCGACCTACAAATTTTACAAATTGATCACATCATGTTTTCAAAGTCTTATTCTCGAGATATATTAGTCCGGTTGAGAAACTAAGTACTTTACAGGAATTCTATGATCACGCACGACCGACTGACATTATGTTTCACCAAAATCCTTTTGGGCAAAATTTAATTATTTTGTTTATGTTCTAAACAAAATTAACGACATATGAACGTTTGAATCGAGTAGCCTTGTTATGCCCTTGCAACTAAGTAATAATAATAATAATCTGCCCTACAACCCATGAAGGGTTAGAGGCTAGATCATTAGTTACTAGTTTCGCTGTTTGTGGTTCTACTTTATTGAGATCCTTCCATTACCGGAAAGTTTTACTGTGTCAGTGGTAAGCTGTGCGACAAACCCAGTGCCATCTATGAGATGTAACTAGGAGCGAAACTAGTAGGAGTAGAATACCGGTTCTCCCAACAATGCCTTTTCCGGTAAGCCGTACGATGGCACTACACTCAACTTCACTCGACTTGAACGATTCAATCAGTTTTGTTTTGTTTACAAATCTAACAATCGGTACAAATCCGTCTGCGGTTGAGTTTCGAACGAACGCACTGGCAACTCAATCTCGTAGTAGCAAGCAGACGTGTTAACCACTACGCTATCGAGTTGCCTTGCACAACTTCGGCGCGGGCTGCAAATTTCGCACACGGTTGAAATTTTTCACTTTCGTTTGGTTTATCAGGGATAAATATTTAGTGGTTTTTGTCCTTGCTTTCTCTTCCGCTGCCCTACCTGCTTGTCTCGTACTAAAATTCAAATTGCTTAGAGCAAACGTATCGGTACACGTCGCGTCCCAAATAAGGGTACTTCCTCTTGACCATGGTATTAGGGTCATACCGTCCACCCTTTTCCCATCACTTCGGGACAAGCCGACTGGTTCCAGCCGAGATGGTATATCGGCGGACGCCAGAGCCCTTTTGATTATGGTGTTCAGTTCTGCGTGCCTAGCATGTCGACCTGCACTCTTCCGGCATTTGAGACCGTGGCGTCCTTTCTTGTCCACCATCAAACCACAATTGCATATGTGAGAAGTGCAAATGTCGGTTCCTAATCGAAGTCCCACTATGATCCTAAACGCATTGTTTTCCAGCAGGGTTTCAAAAACTCTTGAAGGTAGCGCATGTAGCCATGCTCCGGATTCTGGTCGTTGGCTGGCTAGTACTCTAGCTTTATTCTCGCTCCCTGTTAATTGTAACTCGTTCCATAACCGGTTTGCCACGATTGCGCTCCATTGTTTTTGCAGTGAAGGTGTTGCGGGCTGGCAAGTCTCAGGATTTTGGCGATTACATGCATTCCAGCCATCTTTGTAGTCAGCAATTTCTTCAATGTTTACAGCGGGTTGGTTTAACATAAAGCTAACCATTGAAGATACTGCATTTACTGATGATAGGAACGCTGGTAATGCTGTGTCCTTGACTCTTCGAAACTCCTAGTCCTCCTCGGTTGATTGGTAATGAGGCTGAAGTCCACGTGTCATCGTCCATTTTACAATTCGTTAAAACCTCCAGAGTCGATTTTATGTTAGTGTCGAATTCGTCCATAAAATCCTCTCGTTTCCATGTTGTCGTCGTTCGTAAAAGGAAAATAAGCTTCGGCATTGAGTAACAGTTTTTTAGAATATAGAAAGCCAGGTGATAGTTATCCAATTCGACGAGTCTTTTGAATAACAATTTCAATTCTGTCAACTTTTTCCTTAATCTTAATGTGCGATTTGACGATTTGGTATTTGGTGTATATTGTCAAAGCGTTCGTTCAAGGTTGCGGAGCGCATTTTTGCCTCATGGTCTATCTTGGCATGTAGATTCGTCACACTTCCATTGATATTGCTGAGTTCACTCGTTATATTATTTGCGTTAACCCGACTACTGACAACCTCCTGTTTGATGTTGTCGTTTGAATCACTCAGCTTCGTGATCTTTTCATTCATTTCCTTGAGCAATGACATTAAACTAGAATTGAATGTAGTCTCGTTTCCACCATCATGAACATCAGTTACCATCTATATCACACTTAGATTAATTGTCAATTTTAATGGACAAATTTTGCTTATGTCCGTTTTGACTTCTCACATATTTGTTTATTTAATGGGTTAGCTAATTGTCAAAAATATTATGGCATTGGGTTTGCATGAATTCGGTTTGATGGGTTTACATTCTAAGTGTTTATGTTCTTGTAAATGTCAATTATGTTGCTGTATTTTTCGTGCATCCTACATCTTTTGTAATCGTTGGATCTCGTGCCATAGATGTTGATGTAACATGCCTCCATCATTTTTCTCTTAAAGCTGTTCTTTTCTCTGTCTAATATCTTTATGTGTTTAGGTTCTAGAATTGGCTAATGACCCTGGAATTCCAAAGTATGTTTCGTTAGCGCGGTTTTATTGCCAGGTTTGTGCCGGTTATTGAAGTCGGTCTTATGTTCCGATCCACAACATCTGACAGAATAATGAATTTCTTATCGGCTCATCCAAAAACAATGAAAATAAATGTTGCCACTGAATTAATCAACAGAGTCATGTCATTGAGCGATCCTATTTTCAAACCAGGCAACCGAGATAAAATTGAGGTAATTTTGAAGAAAAATAACTATCCAAACAGTGCCATCAAAAAACCCTTCGAAATACACAAGGCTAAAGAAGGCAGACGAAACAACAACACAGAAATTCCCGATTCACATAACGCACTGAAGGAGAAACCGATCTATAGAAGTGTGCCATATGTTATATATAGACTACAACCGAGCTCTTTGCGAATGCCTAACGGCTGCTTTACAGTGAGCGGAGAGGGAACGGCAAAACATCTTCTCGAGACTCACTTCCCCGGCTGCGGAGATAAAAAAACTGAGGCCAGAGTGTCAGACATCTTCCACCCATCGGAGGAGGACTGGTCACTGGCCAGAAGCATAGTCACTGTGGACAGGTTGAGGTGGGCTATCGGTAGATTTAAGCCGTTCAAGTCAGCGGGAGACGATGGAGTCTTTCCGGCTCCACTAAAGGAGAGCGGAGAAATTCTGTTGGAACCGCTGTGTGAAGTGTTACGCAGCTCCTTGGCTCGTGGGTCACATTCCGACCAAGTGGGAAAAGGTAAAGGTGACCTTCATCCCGAAGCCGGGAAGGCCCTCTCACTGCCAAGCTAAAGATTTCAGACCGATCAGACGCTGGAGAAGCTGATAGACTTTCACATCAGGGATGAAATACTGGCTAAGTTCCCACTTCATATGAGGCAGCATGCTTACCAGGTAGGTAAGTCTACGGACTCTGCTCTGCACAGTCTGGTAGCGGAGGTCTAAGGCTATTCTTTGGTTGTACGAAGCTGTGGTATGGTATGGTATGGTATGGTATGGTATGGTATGGTGGCCAAGGCTCAACGTTGAGTATGCGAGGAAGGAGTTGAGCGAGATTCAGAGGCTGGTATGCATTTGCATCACTGGAGCTATGAAGACCACGGCGAGTGCTGCCATGGAAGCACTGTTGGATGTACCACCTCTGGACTTGGTTATCAAGGCTAGAGCTTTTGCTACAGCGGACAGGTTGGTACAGAATGGTACGTGGGCTACCCGTTTCGGGGTTCGACATGGCAAAATCGGTGAGATGATTCCAGACCCAGTCTTCAGCATGCCTAGGGACCAAATAACGGTGATTGATTTCACAAGGCGGTTCGAAACGGTATTTCCAAGCAGAGAGGAGTGACTGGACAGATGGCCGGCCTATTTGAGTGGAAGGGCAATAGTTAGATTTACAGACGGATCCAAGGTAGTCGAAAGGGCAGGGGTTGGAACATATGATCCGAATACTGCGCAGGGTAACTGATTCCACTTAGGGGGAACCACCAGTGTTCTCCAGGCAGAAGCTTTCGCGCTACTAACGGGAGCTCGAGAAGCACTTCCAACGGGGACGCAGGGAGAGAACGTCCTCATCCTTTCGGACAGTAAGGAAGACTGATCAAAGAGTGCAAGGAGTATCTGAACGATGTGGGATCGAGAAATCGGATCACGCTGGTTTGGGTACCTGGGCACTCTGGTGTAGAGGGGAACGAAAGGGCGGATGAACTTGCAAGAATGGGGTCGACGAATATATAATATAATATATATAATAATATAAAGCGCTAAATAACTGGGTGCGGCGAAAACACGTGGAACGATGGGAGGAATATAACGGAGGTGCTCACACGAAGCGCTTCTTTCCGAGGCCTGACGAGAAATGGGCTAATGACTTGCTAGCGATGGACCGGTGTCGCATTAGGAGAGTTGTGGGAGCAATCACTGGAGAGGAAACGGGCATACACTTAATTTGTGAGTGCCCCAAGTACCTTCAGCTGAGTCGCAAGATCTTCGGAGAATTTTTCGTGGGACCATCCCAAATCGCTAACCTGGGACCTGCCACACTGCGTGAAGATTTAAATGATGACCGGGAAGGAAACAAAGGGTCCTAGGATCTGTGTTTCAAGATCGCCTAGGCGATCGTCCCAAACTGATAAATCTAAATGCCATATGTTCCACACACAATTGAAAAGAGCGAATCCGATGCTAATCGTCGCGCCAACACACATAAAAAAGCTGGAAGACAATTGCACAAAAACAAAAACCACGATTCCGAAGTAAGAACGTAGGGACGCTTTATACAGGATAGACTGAAAAGCGAGGCTTTGCCCGGAACCCTTCTATCTTGGCGCAGTACCGTATCTAGACCACTTTTCTAGGGGAAATCCGAAGCCGACCTGGAGGTTCCCTAGAGCAAATAAGTCAAAAAATCGCGAAAATTATGGAAAAAGCTGGTTTATAAGAAAAGTCGAAGTTCTACTCAGTCAAAGAAAAATTTTGTTACTACGCCGGAAGCTTTTGTTTGAGTTTAGCGCCGCAGGCGATTTTTTTTAATTGTGGTGCTCAACTGGTGCAATTAAGGTTTCCATGTGAAGCGCAACAGGCGAAAATGTTGGTATGCCTTTACTTGTTCTTTAGGTAAATCAAAGAATTGCTTAATGAACACTACGAGGAATGCGCTGCACGCAAAAATTTCGGACCGTCTCTTCTCGTTCTTTAGGTAAATCGAATATTGCACAATAGCCGCATCGGGTAAGTCGCCGCAGGCGAAAATTTTGGACTGCTCTCTATTGTCCTTTAGGTAAATCGAAGAACGACTTAATTTTGATTATAGGACTTATTATAAGTAAGAATTTCAATAATTGATTGATTTCGTATACCTCAAACGCCGTAGGCGAAAGTTTCTAGGCACTTAACCAGTTTCCCTTGAGGTGTTTTTGAGCCTCTCAAGCGAACATTTTGAAAATTTGGATCTGTTTTTCTTTTTTTTTCAGCCATAGGGCGGGCCTCTAAAATTGCCGCCCTGGTCCGCATTTTATGCAGTGGCCCGGGGACTTACCCCTGTTCATCCCCCCTCTAATCCGGTCTGCAAGCAATGTGTGCAAGGAGTGTTGAGATTGAAGATGGCCAAAATCGCTCAAGAAGTTTCAAAGTTACGATTAAAAAAGTTGTCAAAAACATGGTTTCTTGAAGGTCGCAAAAACGTTTTTGCTTATATCTCCGCGATGTACGTACGGAAATTGCTTTTCAATTTTTTGAATGGAAGATATGGATCTGAAGAAACTAAATAAAAAAGTTGATAAACATCGATTCACTGCTTCAGGCTGTAGGGTCCATAGAGTTGGCCAAACTAGAGGCCTAACTCGTGTTACTCGTCATATACTATGGTTGATGGTTTTTCATAAATATTTCGTTAAATATTAGGTAATTTTGCTGTGATTTAGAGGTAGTCGAAGGCTCAACAGTATTCAAGAAAAAAGTATGAAAGAGGCCTCTCCTTAGGGACGGATTTTCTCTGCCCACTGAGATTTGTTCCTTCCCTTCTGAAAATATTGATGACAAAAAAAAATTTATATTGCTCTCGCAATAGTTGAGAAAATTATATAAAATTATAAAAATTTTTGTCAATATTAAAGAAGCCAAGGCACAAATCTCAGGGGGGGGGGGGGCGGAGATACGGCGCTGTCTTGGCGAGACAGAAAGATCTCCTAAAAAGCTAAGAGCTAAACATTTTCCTATCCATTTTTGATATTTAAAGTTTCTAAAGTTTTCTTAATTATTGAATTTTAAGGCAATGAATATGTCTGCGTACTAAGCGACGAAATATATGCCGAAGTATTTACAAACTAATTTACTTTTTGATCTACAACCAGGAAATACGCCCAATTAATTAAAATTTTACTGATATCAAAGAAATTACGACCAAAAAATTAAGATTTTCATAAACGTCAAACCTATATGAGGTGGAGCCTCGGGTGTAGTAGGTTTTTGCAGTGGCTGAACAGCGTACAAGCGTTTGCATGTGGTAACCATGATTTCAATGGACTTACGTTCTCCACTCAGAAGAATAAATTTCTTTTGAACCTTTGTAAATTTTCCAAGATAGTCCGCAATTGTTTCACCTTCGCACAGTTGGCAAATTGGTAGTAGTAGCGGTCATAATTATATAACTGCTCAGGAATTTGAGATAGAAACTTTTCGTCTTCAGCAAAATTGTTCTGCATGAAACGAGAAACAACTTTGCTGAAGAAACTTTTCTTCGATCAATTATATTTCAGAAGTTACCGAATGTTAAAGTCGAAATTCCTTGTAAAATGGTCTTCTGGTATAAATTGTAGAGCCCTTTCGAGTTTGGGATAGAAATTTAGCAAAATTGTTAAGCACGAAATGAGGAACAACTTTGCTGAAGAAGCAATTTTTCCATCAATTTTATTTCGGAAGTTATGACCTGTTATTACTGGACAAATTTTCGCATTCCAAATTAACAGAATTCAGCAGGTCATAACTTCCGAAATAAAATTGATGGAAAAATTTCTTCTTCAGCAAAGTCGTTCCTCATTTCGTGCTGAACAATTTTGCTGAAGACAAAAAATTTCTATCTGAAACTTCGCAAGAGTTCTGCAATTTTGACCAGAACACGGCATTTTTCAGAAAGTTCGACTTCAACATTCAGTACCTTCTGAAATATAATAGATAGAAAAAAAGTTAATTAAGCAAAGTTGTTTCTCATTTATGGTGAGACTAAAAATTTCTATCTCAAATTCCTGAGCAGTTATGTAATTTTGACTGCTACTATTACCAATTTGCCAACTGTGCTTCGTCGAGCATATCATTTTCAAATACGTTACGCATACAATCCTCGATTTCGGCAATTGAATTGTCATCGAACTCACTGAGAGAGAAAATCGTATCGTAGGAATTGAATGATAAAACATTTTTAATCGTGATTGGTATCTTTAATTGCAAATGGTTTTCTAAAACATCGAAAAACTTATGGCCACTACTTTCTGTTAGTTTTATTTTTGTATCGTAGTCCATTATATCAAAAAAATCTGACATTCTCGACAAACAATATACCGGTAAATCTAATTTCGAATATGGAAGCGGACTTTTAAAATGAGTTAGTTTCAGAACTTATCTTCGATAGTCGTTGAATTGTGGTAATCTGCTTGGCAGAATAATCCAAATTTAAAAAATAACCGACACAAACTCACAATTCTTTTACTTCCAAATTGTTCAAACGAAATGTCATGCATCCAATCGTAGGACCTGGATTGTATAAAAGGCGAGTTGACATAGTCTGAGTATCATTCTATGGCCATCGTTGCTGTTATACACATGGTCTTAAGACAAGGTGTACTGATGAGTCGTAAACGACGAAATCAGCACTTTAAGTTTTTCGATTTTTGTTAAATAATTGGAAGTAGGATGAAGAATTGTGGGTGGCTTTCAAATGTTGATTCAAGCGGGTGGACTTTAATCTGCCGAAGGTACAGCGGCCATAGTAAAATATTACTTCTATGGGTGTAATTGTACCAAAACGAGAATTTTCTCAATTTTTACCTTTCATAACATTCTTCGACGATGAAATCCAATTGCAAATTTCAAGTGAGCGTTGTTTGTGGATGAAGATAACTTCTTTGATGATTTTAATTGCCTTTTCAACTGTAGATTTACTGTCTAAATAATCGTCCATGTAATGCATTAACAGCGTCTGGGAATTTCTTCTCAAATTGTCGAGCATTTTGGACATAAATAGCTGAAGAGGGGGAGCAGGTTGCACCAAATATCATCACAGTCATTTCGTATTCGTCATGTTCGGCTTTCCTTTCTCTCACTCGCCAAAGAATTTTTTGACATTTTATATGTCCGAATTTTGTATTTGAATTCGGTGGAACAGTTCCTTAATGTCCCCGATGAAGCCAATTGCATCTTGTTGGAATCGAAATAATATTCCAGTGAGTAATTTAAAAAAAAGCTGGACCAGTCAACATATTATCATTTAAACTTGTTCCATGAGACTTTGAGGCAGCATCAAAAACCATACGAATTTTTTCTGATTTCGAAGAGTTTTTAAACTGGAAAATGAGGTAAATACCAAATGCGATTTGTACTCTCATCGTTCTTGTTGACTTTGCGTAAATAGCCTTTTTGAATGTAGCTATTTATGATGGTCTCATACTTGACAAAAAGTTCTGGATTCTTGTCAAGTTTTTTTTCTAAAACAAGTAAACGATAAAATGCATTCCGGTAAAATAACGTCTGGATTACGCCACAACAATCCAGCCTTCCAACGAAAACAAATTTTGAGTTGATAATTCCATAATTTTTTGTGCTTTGATATCTTCCTTAGAATAAATTGGACGTTCCACAACTCCAGATTCATCGATCGTAAAAGTAGATTACCAAATCATGCAAATTATCATCAGTGAACGAGTTCATTTTAACCATTTTTACTGACGGAATTAATTCTTGTCGACCATCGTTGCCACTAATAGTCCAACCCAGCCAAGTCTTTGACGCTATTGGAGCATTTTGAACGTTGTGAATTAACTGTCTCGTACACTGCCTGCATTCGTGAAAAGATTTTCTTGATTTTCTCGAATTTTCGCGATTTTCATGAATTTTCGCCAATTTTCATGAATTTTCGCGATTTTCAAGATATTTTCGTGAAATTTCATGAATTTTCGCAAATTTTCATGAATTTTCGCGAATTTTCACAAATAACACAAGTTGTGTCAAAAACATCTATAAAATGCAACAGAAGTGTGAAATTCCTCATTTATTTAGAAATGTTGGCAGAAAACAATTGGGCGGCTCTCCGGAAGTGGTTTTGAACGATCTAAAACTGATTATAAAAAAATCCTCCAGCTTAGGACTTAGACTAAATTTATCAAAATGTGAGCTTAAAGTTTTAGAAATCGACAATAGGGAGGAAATTAATAAAATTTTTGAATCTTTTAATAACATTGCTCTGGGATTAATGCTAGGCATGAAACGATCAACGATCTAATCAAACGCGCTCTGCTGACTTGTGGTGCTGCAGCGCTACGAGAGCCAACAGGCTGCAGCAGATATGACGGCAAAAAACCTGACGGGCTGACACTGGTTCCATGGAAATTCAGAAATCCTCTAATGTGGGATTTTACTTGCGCCGACACAACATGTCAATCGTACGTAGACTCCACTAGCCGACGATCAGGGGCAGCAGCATCATGTAGAGAAATCTCGAAAAGGGCTAAGTATCGGGATCTAGAGCAATTTTTATTTTGGTCTAATTGCAGTAGAGACGATGGGTCCTTGGAGGAATGACGGCAGAAAATTGATAAACGAAATCGGGCAGAAATTGAAACAAACCACTAGCGAGCCGAGGTCTAAAAATTTTCTGGTCCAACGAATCAGTATTGCTAACCAGAGAGGCAATGCAGCTTCAATACTAGGGACGATACCCCAAGAAATGAACCGATTGGACGAAATTTATTATATGGTAAAATTGTAATGTAGTTGAAAAGAGTCAAGGTTTTACAGGTCGCAATGACGGCTTTGCTCGAGCACCTTTCCTTGACTGATTTGAATAAAAATTATTTCGAATGAAACATTATGCAAAAACACTTGCATATCAGAATATTGATATTGCAAAAATGGGCAAAAAATTCAGTGTTTCCTATTATCTTAGAACTATCTGAATTAAACGACCCACAAAAATTACAGAAGATAATGTATAAAACCCAACCGAAGTCTCCCTAAAAAGTGAGCTAGGACACTGCAACGACTCCCACGAGAACCATCGTACCGGCAAAAATGTTCTCGTCAACATCCTCTACAAACTGGATCATCACACTGGATCACAAAGAGTCAAAAAAACACGCAACTGATTGACAAAAGTCCGGTAATGCTTCAGCGTTGATCGTAGATCTCTATTCTCTATCGAGTACATCTGTTCGTCTTTTTCAATATTTCAGCCAGCAATTAAATGAAAGAGTTTTCAAAACAGTCTCTACACATCACAATTTCTTCACAAATGTTTTATCAAGACCAACCTTCATGATTCGAGGTGTCCTCGTTAATCTATTGGATAGTTCGAATTTTTTAGTATAGCGAAATTCCAATATTCAGCCCAAAAAGTTGGAATTAGGACCTCCAAAACATGGGTCTGGTTCTTTTCTTTACTATCTGAGATGAATTAAGTTTTTTAAAACAATAAACAATGTTTACTGTCAATTCATAAAATTTTTATATGAAAAGAAAATTCAGAAAATGAACCTCGGCGAACTTTCGTGTATTGCCATGACCACTGCAAACATCATACCAACATCAAATGAATTTTTAAATTAATGTCTCATATCTCTTAGAGATGTTGACCCGACAGGCGTTTCAAAATAAAACAATTTTTCAAAAACGCTACACCCTAATAGTTATTAGTAACACCATCGAAGTTGGCACCAAGCTGCGTAGTAGTGTTTTTTTCGCAGGATGTCAAAAAGTTTTATTTAAAGTAGCCACAAAATATTGTATGGATGAGAAGAGCTTAAAAGTTATTTTTTTGAGAATTTTTGGACGTGTTTTTCCGGTACGGAAAAATCATCAAAGTTTGTATGGAAAAAAAAATTTTGTATGGACAAAAAATTGTTGAAAATTTTCCCATGCAAACTTTGCTGAATTTTCCGGAACGGAAAAACACGTCCAAAAACTCTGAAAAAAATAACTTAAGCCTTTCCTTTCCATACAATATTTTGTGGCTACTTTCGACAAACGAAAATTTTTCATATAAAAAAAATCACCCTACGGTACAGAACAGAGAACGGAACGGTACGGAACAGAGAACTAATTCTAGCTGACAGAGAGCGCGGTCGTTTATATAGTCTTATGAAGTTTGTAGTTTGTACCTTGCAAGAGACGGACGTGTTTTGCTTTGATCGTGGGATCGTGTCCGATTTCTTGATTTTTTTTTTTTGATTGTTCGCTTGAGTTGTTTCTTTGTTTTGTTGTGAATTGATCTACTGGACTGGCAAAGTTGTTATTTTTGCCAATGATCGTCGTGAAATACGTTTTTTGAACATTTCATCAATCAAAAATCGAAAACTCGTTTCATTGTTTTGCTTTTGTTCCCGCCAATATCGAACGGCAGAGAGTAAGGTGGAGAGAAAGAGTAAAATTTGTCGGTTGCTTCATTTGTGTACATAAACTACGCTGATAAACATAATGGTGGCAAAATGCACTACGTGTTCTGGTTCGATTATCAATTCGGAATTTGTTTCTTGTGCTGGAATTTGTCAACATTTACTTCATATTAAATACGTTAGTGTGCACAAATCCATGTTGAATGCCATCACATCTTGTCCCAACATACATTGGTTTTGCCATAATTGTAACAGTGAAAATCGAAATGTTTCTGCATCGATGGATCGTATTAACGAGTCAATTGGTTCATTGGCAAAATCATTTTCTGGTGATCTGATTCAATTGTGAACAGATTTACATCCTTGACTGAAAAATCAATGTAGACCATTAGTACCGCAGCTGTCACAAATGCCTCGGGAATCGTTATACCAACTAATTCTTCCTCAGACGAAAGAATTGTCTCACTGTTAGAGGTTCCAGAACAACTAAGCTGTAGTTAAAGGACAATTAGCGAAAATGTCAAATTCTATTGCTCCTGACATTTCACACTACGATCGAGAAGAACTCAAGAGCGTCGTTGCATGGAATGTTGGCAAGGATATGACTAATAAATTCCTAACGAATTATCTCGTTGATAAGCTGCACGTCGTCAGAGAAAATGTCAGTGTGTCACTGCTACTAACCTAACAGAAGACCTGAGTTTTTTCCAATACAAAATTACTGTTCCCAGAGACAAATATGATTTAATATTGCGTTCGGAGTTTTGGCCGTCAAATGTTTGTGTACGTGAGTTTATTTACAAGAGGAAGATTGACGGTGTGCCTAAGCAAAAATTTTTGGACGAAATTGTCTCTAATGTGAATAAATCGTGTTAAAATTTTGAACTTAAGTGAAATTTTGAAATAGGTTGTTTTTCTTCTAGCTATTCGTTTGAAATTTTTTCTTAAATTACTCTCAATTGTTCGTTGTTCGCTTGCTTTATTTTGTATTTCTGTATTTGATTCTCATTCGCTAATGTAGTGGGTTTGAACATAAAATTTTGTACTTGGGCGATTCCATTGGTGGGTTGCGAGTGAACCATGTGTTCTTGCTAAACCGTGCACATACGAGATTTGTGTTGTATGAAGAAAATTCCTCTATAGGTTCAATGTACAACTCCTTCATGCGAAAGAAGTCCAAGGTTTGCATTCTTAGTCAGAAGACGGTTCCCTCGTAACACATTTTGCAACTTTTCAATGGAATGGCCTACTTATTATTTTAATTGAAACGTTTTTGTAGTCAGGGAGCTTATTTCTAAGCGGTTGACGTAACAATAAATAAATAAATAAATGAAACTCCACCCCGACAACATCTTCATCGAAAGACTGTTTCATGAGAAGGTTAGATTCATTAAAACCAAGAACGGGCTTCGGGCGGCTAATGAATTTAAAGAATTGAAGCAGCGGCTGGTGATCATCGCAAAACTTGGAATTTATATAAAGAGATTGTGTTCAACCGTCATAAACAAAACACGGAGAATCCGATAACTATTAAAAGTCAACCTATTACTGATTCAGTTGAGTCCTGCAATGATGTGAATGATCGTTTTTGTGAGCGTCTTGCGACAGAGATTATTGCCATACATGGGTATGGAGTTGACGACATCAATTACATATATCCAGAACACGCTGATAACAATTGGTCATTTAAGGAGGTAGATTCCGAAACGGTCATGAAAGCAGTAAAAATTTCTGCCCAATAAAAAAGCCACTGGAATTCGCTCGCCATTGTCCCTCTCATCGTGTTCTGCATCAGCTTGATGATTCAAACTACAGTGTTCCCAGCCGAGCTTTTGAAAGGCCTTTTAAAACTGATTCATAAAAATGGTAGCTTCGACATTGACAACTTCAGGGGGTCACACTGCTTCCCACCCTTTCAAAATATTTGAGTTCGTCCTATCTGGGCAATTGATATCATATTTGAATGGCATCAATTTTTTTAACGAAAACCAATTTGGATTTATTCGACACTCAAGTTGCGTATCCGCTGCATATCAACTGATCGATTTCCTCACTTTAAACTTCAGAAAGAAGTATGTTGCAGTTATCTTCATTGACCTAAAACGAGCTTTTGATACTGGGGACCCATTGCGTCTCTCTCACAAGCTTAAACTTATCGGACTTTCGGAACGCGCAGCTGATCTGATGTTACCTTTGTAACAGAAGCACTGAAACTTTAACTGCGTACTTGAGACCTAAAGCTGAGAATAAAGACGGACTTGTTCCGATTGTTAGATTTGTAAACAAAACCAAACTGATTGCATCGGTTCAAGTCACGTGAAGTTGAGTATAGCGCCATCGTACAGCTTACCGGTGACAGGCATTGTTGGGAGGTCCCGGTCTCAAAAAAAAAGTAGAACAACAAAAGTAGCGAAACTATAGTTATTAGTCTATTACTATGTCTTTGACACCCTTATAGAAGAATTCGTGCTAACGTAAAAGCAAGAAAGAACCAGAGGCCTGCATGGTACACTGTTTCACTATTTTTTGATTTTCCATAAATAGTATAATATAAATAGTATTGATTTGTCAACAAAGCTATTAAGCCGTATGGTTGTGTTGTTATTTGCGCCTCGAATTTTGCTCCGTTTTGTGCGTTTAGATTTTTTGTGCATGTTGTGGGATTGGTCGGCCCGTTGTCTGGAGTCTTGTGATCGTTTGTATTTTAAAGTTTGGTCCGGTTTTCCTGGTTTCTTCGTGGTTTTCCGTATCAACATACTAGAAAATTGAACTGCTGCGCCGAAGTTCACCAGTGACAATTTTTTGTGAGCAGCGCTGCCACATACAGATGCACTGACGTTTATCTCTTCTTCTTCTTCTTCCTTAGCCTTTTATATCCACTGCTGGATGTAGGCCTCCCCCATAGATCGCCACTTTTCCGGTCCATTGCCACTTGCTGCCACGTCGTGCCTGCCGTTCTTTTGATATCGTTGGTCCATCTTTCCGGTGGACGTCCCATCGGTCGTTTCGTTGGTGGCCGCCATTGCATTATAGTTTTCGTCCATCGATCGTCGGTCATTCTGGCAATATGACCAGCCCAATTCCACTTGAGCGACGCTATTCGTGTCATGACATCGATGACTCTTGTTTGTCGCCGGATCCACTCATTTGTCATTTTGTCCCTGAGTTTGATTCCTAGCATTGCCCTTTCCATTGCCCTCTGTGCAACTCTCAATTTGTTCGCTGATGCTTTGGTGATCGTGAGAGTCTCGGCTCCGTATGTCAGGACCGGCAGCACACACATATCGAACACTTTCCTCTTCAGACTGTTGCTCATGTTGCTCATGTTGCTCTTGAAGATGTACCGTAACTTGCCGAACGCCGCCCAACCGAGACCGATCCTTCTCTTTATTTCAGCCGTTTGGTTGTCGAGACCGAGCTTCATGACGTGGCCGAGATACTTGTACGAATTCACGATTTCAATTTCCTCGTCTCCGATCTTGATTGGTGTAGCACCATCGATGTTTGTCATCACTTTCGTTTTCGACATGTTCATCTTCAAACCGATTTTTTGGGCTTCCTCGTGGAGCTGCAACAGCATCGCTTCAATCTGTTCCAGAGTCGTTGATGTCAGGGCAATGTCGTCGGCGAATCGAAGGTTGTTCAGAAACTTCCCATTTATGTTGATTCCCAGTTCACTCCAATCAAGCTTTTTAAAAACCGTTTCCAGAGCTGACGTGCACAATTTCGGTGAAATGGTATCTCCTTGACGGACTCCTCTTCCAATTCGAAATTTATCGGTGGTTTTATGCAGTTTGACGCACGACGTTGCGTGCTCGTAGATATGTTTTATCATCCGGGTATATCTCGAGTCAATCCGACAATCGTCCAAGGAGTCTAAAATCGACCATAATTCGACCGAATCGAACGCTTTTTCGAAGTCTATGAAGCATATCGCGATCATGATTTTGTATTCGTTGCATTTTTCTATTAGACTTCTCATCACTTGCAAGTGGTCATTTGTGCTGAATCCGGAACGAAACCCTGCTTGTTCGATCGGCTGGTAGAAGTCTAGCTTCTTTGTGATCCGTTTCGTTATCACCTTCATAAACAGTTTGTAGAGGTGCGAGATCAAACTGAGGGGCCTGTAGTTTTCCAGTTTCGTGATGTCTCCTTTCTTGTGCAGCAAAGTGATGACTGCGTTTTCCCATGATTCTGGTATTTTCTCTTGTTCGAGACACTTGTTGAACAGATCCGTTGTCATTTTGAGCAGTGTGGGTCCGCCTTCTTTGATTGCTTCGATCGGAATGTCGTCGTCACCTGGAGCTTTTCTGTTCTTCATTTCGTCTAACGAAGCCTGTACTTCGGTAATCGTTATGTCCGGCAAATCTTCGGAACCAACGTTCATTATCACCGGTCTCGCTTTTGCTCTTTCTGCCGGTAGTTTGGCTCGAACCGACGTAAAAAGGTCCTCATAGAACTCTCGCGCGATGTCCAATACCTTGTCCTGATCTGTTTGTATGACGCCCGCCTTATCGCGCAATGTAAAAATTTGTCTGTACCCGTTCGCCCGTTTCGCTCGTAATACTTTCATATTCCCATTTGCTTCGATAGCGTTCATGGCCAGTTTCACGTTGTATTGTCGCAGATCGGTTTTCATTTTCTTGTTGATGGCTTTCGTTTGGTCTCTGTATTCAACAGTGTCTCGCTTTCCACCTTTCACCAAATCC
>CM055406.1:86058104-86075492 GCA_029228625.1 Pseudolycoriella hygida
CAGCATTGTGTAACATTCAGCCACCGAACATAAGAAGGCAGAAAAATCTGCTGGCCTTGTACCGTAAGGTTACGGACGGAGCCCATATTCCACTGAAACTGGATTTCGCCGCACCCATCCTACAACGGCTGAAGTCCCGTCACCCGGCCATCGCAACGGCAAAGGCGCTGTACGCCACCAGTTTCAACCCCAAGGAAATCTGGAAGGAAAATTGGATGAACAACAACCTCAACAGTGAGCTTTTCAATTTTGACAACCACTCAGCTAAGTCCCAGGAATTCACGCTGAAACGTAAGATTTGGTGTAACCTGAACAGACTTAGGACTAAGCATGGCCGCTGTAATGAAATGCTATACAAATGGAAAATAGTCACCGATCCGAGTTGCACTTGTGGAAACCCACATCAAACTACTAACCACCTACTAATGGATTGCCCTATTTTCAAATACAACGGCCCCCTGGACGATCTGAGAATGATCGTGCCCTGAAATGGTTGGAAGCACTTAATTTGTGACGAATCGTTAGTGAATTTCTAGTCATTTTAATTTTCAATTAACTTAATTTTTATGTGAAATGTGTACTTTGTTTTACTCTTGACTTGACTTTAATTTTGACTCTGAACCAGAAATGTAAAATTACCATACGCTAAATAAAATAAAATCGAACAATATCCTTAGAAGCGGTATGTGTTATAGCCGGGACGATGCCCATATGCATAACGATGACAGAAGACAGTGAATATCACAGAAAGAAGAGAATGGAGGGTCAAACTACCAAAACAGTTAGGACGAAATTAAGAGCCGAATCACTGAGACAGTGGCAGCAAGAGTGGGACTCCTCGGACAAGGGAAGGTGGACCCATAGACTCATACCAAAAATAACGACAGGGGTACAGAGAAAACATGGAGAGGTTAATTTCCACCTGACACAGTTTCTGTCTGGTCACGGATGCTTCAGGAAGTACCTGCACAGGTTTGGATTCACGGAGTCACCTTTCTGCACGACATGCGATAGGCAGGAAGAGACGGCGGAGCACGTGTTATTCGTCTGCCCCCGCTTCGAACAAGAACGAGGAGAGCTGTTGACTGTGAGTAGGCCAGATGTAAGTGCCGAAAACATAATATCGGAGATGTGCCGCGATGAGGAGGTGTGGATAGTGGCGGATAATGTAGTTGCGAAAATAATGACGAAGCTGCAAATTGCATGGAGAGACGATCAAAGAAGACTGGCAGTTGATCTAAGAGAGTAGGTGCGAAAGCACAGCTCCTCCCCGAAGTAATGCTGTGAGGCGGTTCCGGGGAGAAGAGAGCACGAAGACTAAGGAAGGAGGTTTTAGTTGGTAGGTCATTAAAGAATGGAATCCAACACTACCTTGGTTCAGAAAGACCGGGTGTCTATGAAGATTTCCTCACCCTTATAAAAAAAAACGGGTATATAAGCAACGAATCTTTGTTAATAAAATCAGATTTCTTTCAACCTCGAAAGAGGTAACATCTCTCTTTTAATATGTAGAACATAGTTTCTCCATAACTTGGTAAAATTTGGTATGTTGTTTCGTCATTTAATAGTTGTTGCATTTTGTTTAGATAGTCTTCATTTTTCATTAGGACTGTCACATTTCCTTTGTCAGCGTTGAGAACAATGATGCCTGGATTGTCTTTTAGGAACTGTTTGGTTTTTTCGCATTGTGTTTGAAAAATGTTGTCTATGGTGGTTTTCTTCGTTCTCATTTTCCTGTGGTTTGTGAGGATGTTACATAGCTTGTTACGAAGTTCAATTCTTTCTGCAGGCTGTTCTAGTTTTTGTATTTCTGGTTCTAGATGTGCAATGATTTGATCATTTGGTGTTTTGTTGTTTTTGACAGGTAGACAGAATTTTTCTCCAAGACTTAGAATGTTTAGGCATTCTTGCGGAATTTCTTGTCCTGTTAAGTTTTTTATCCAGTTGCTCTTATGTGTCAACGTTGCATTTTCAGTTCTCAACGCTGACAAAGGAAATGTGACAGTCCTAATGAAAAACGAAGACTATCTAAACAAAATGCAACAACTATTAAATGACGAAACAACATACCAAATTTTACCAAGTGACCCCACAAAGAAAATTGAAGCAAAATGTAACAAACTCATAACACAATGGAAGAACAATAACCATATTTCCATATATCAGGCACATAAATTAAGAAGATACAACTCTCTTGTTGCCAAAATGTATGGCCAAGTAAAAATCCACAAAACTGGCAACCCACTTAGGCCCATAGTTTCTTCAATACAATCACCTACATACAATTTATCAAAGTGGTACGCCAACATCTTAAAAAATGTCACAAAAAAACCAGAAGATCGATAAAAAACGCAACGGAATTCAAAGAAAAAATGAATAATACGAGATTGCCAGACGGCTACATACTAGTCTAATTAGATGTAATTTCATTATTTACGAAAATACCTAATGAACTAGTATACAACGCAATCCACAAAAAATGGTTGCAAATCAAAAAATTCACGACTCTTCCGAAAGCCGAATTCTTGAAAGGTATGAAAATGATTCTAGAAAATTGCACGTTTAGCTTCAACAACGTGTTCTACCATCAAACATTTGGTTCACCAATGGGCTCACCTGTCAGCCCAATATTAGCAGACCTAGTGATGGAAGAATTAGAAGAAGAAGTTATTCGCAAACTGAAATTCAGACTACCGTTCTTCTCGAGATTTGTAGATGACTGCTGCACATCGTGCCCGGAAAACAAAACAGAAGAACTAAAAAATACATTTAATGACTACAACAACAGTATCCAATTCACAATGGAGAAAGAGAAAAACCAAAGAATTCCATTTCTAGACATCATGTTAATTAGACAAAACAATGGTTTTGTAAAAACGAATTGGTTCCACAAAGAAACATGGTCAGGAAGATACCTAAGTTATTTCTCAAACCTGCCATTTTCATACAAACGGAACACAATTTCAATTTTGACGGATAAAGTTCTTAAACTAGCTGACCCAGAATTCCACGACGAAAATTTTAGATTGATAACAGAAACATTAAAAGCGAATGGATATCCAGAAAAACTTATCAAAACGACAATGGAAAATGTCCGAAAAAATAAAAATAGTCAAAAAAATCAACCAAATGAAAAACAGAAATCCAAAAGATTTGTTGCTGTCCCTTACGTAAAAGAAATATTTGAAAAAATAAAACCGATTTTCCAACAACATGACATAGCAGTAGTCGACAAAGGTATTAACAACTTAAAGAAACACCTGTTCTCTAACATCAAAGACAAAGTGCCTAAGATACAACAATCACATGTCATTTATTCGATAACTTGCTCGTGTGGTATGACATACACAGGGCAAACATTACAACACCTTGAAAAGAGAATTTCGGGACATCGATACAACATAAGAATTAAAAATAATTCACATAGTGCCCTATGTGAACACATAATAAACACAGAACATGTAATTGATTGGGATACAGTGAAAATAGTATGTAAGGAATCAAAACAAAAAGTTAGGGATGTCATGGAGATGATTTTGATTAAGAAAAATGACAACCCAATGAACAAACAAAAAGAATGCAAATTCCTCTCCAACACATACAACAACATATTAAACGTTAATAAGACAACACAAGAACCAATAAGCTAGTCAACTATCTGTGATAAGAATGTTAAGATGTTAATTTATTTAGTCCGTCATATTCCATGTAAGATTAGTTATAGTGCAATTAGTTTATAAGTCCCAACTATCAGACGAGTAATACAATTACGATTAACCATACCAGAGAAACAATAACTTAACGCATAAACAGTGAGTTAGAATTAATTTTATCCCCAAAAAATGTTCCATAAATTTTAACCGCCAATCCATTAACAGAAGAAACAATACAGCGACAACATGCAAGTGCAAACAAAACAATTAATATAACTCATAGGGTATACAAATGTGTTTATGTAAATTTGTGAGACCATTTGTAATAGAATGTTAATTGATTTCAGATACCACTGATGATGACCATGAATAGTGGTCGAAATATTTGGTAAAAATAAAATACACATTTGAGCTATTCCGACAAAAAATGTTTAATTATTTAACAAAGCTCATAAACAACCAAAGCATTTTTGTTTTGTTTTTGTTTACATTATTTGTGTGCTGAATTGCAACGATACGGAGGCTAAAATCGAAAAAATTCTAGCCGACGCGAGTTTGACAGCTTGATAATTTTTATGAATGAAATCCGGTGTTGTCATATCAGACAAACTTCGCATTTGGTGTTGTTCCGACGAATTTTTTGACATACGTCTCTATCTAAATCCACAGTAAAACTGTGTGTGGGTTTTAGATCTCAAAGAACTCGCAGAGCCCACAAATCGCAAGAATTGCATACCTTTGAGAATGAATCGATTGTAGTACGACCTTATCATCAAATTCCAATGTCTGAAGAAGATATTCAAAAAACTGCAATTATAACACCATTTGGTCTTTTTTAATTCACAAACATGACTTTCGGTTTATGTAATGCAGCTCAAACTATCCAACGCTTCATAAACTTACGTCAATATTTTTACGAACTTTTAAAGGACTTTTTGTTATTCTTCAAGTCCCACAGCCATTGGTCCCACAGACTTGCTTGACCCATTTCACTCCTAAAATCGATGAAACATTTAACATTGTAGTATTAGAGCACATTGCCTCTATACTTACAGTAACTTCTCCAATAATAAATCTAAACGTACTATATTTATACCGAGCAAGGCGTTTTGCAATGTGGCGATCGGAACACTGACAATTATTGTACTTCGCTTCTAGGAACTAGTTCAATGACATTCCACTTCGAAGAATTGTTTTAACCACCCGCATTCGAATTGTCTTTCGCTGTATAATTTCGGTATTAAAGAAAAATAAATATTTTTATAGGAATTCATTTTCCATGTTACGGTTTTTAGTTCACTCTGAATTTCAAAATCTGGAAACGGAAAACCTTGAGCTAATTGAACGAGTGGGTGATTTGTAAGCAGAGAGTCGAAATCTATTTGATCAACTCGCCCATATCGAAAAGGATTACGATAAGTATAAAAAATTCCACCGAAAGTTTGTCGAAGATGTAGATGAGTCGGAACGAGTCCGAATCGAAGATTTCAAAAAAGAGAAACGCTCACTCATTGAAGTCGTTGAAGTTATTGAATGGACAACTTTCGAAAGACATATCATTCTACAAAGGAGCTTACGACGAAATGGCGAGCGAATTGGGCCAAGAGTCGACAAAACCATCAGATAAAGATTTAGTAGAATCGAACGTCGAAGTCTTGGAAGATATATCCGAGTCCACATCAAAACCAGCCGCCATCAAAACCAGATTTAAGGGAAAGAACAGAGCTTCCAACAAAGTGTTGGTTAAAATGTCTGAAAAATTGCTTATTGAGAGCAAAAAACTTAAATTGAAAGTGAATAGTCTGGCCACTGATATTCAACCGCTTAAGAAAAAAAACAAACAGCTACAGAACTTCAAGCAAAAAATTGACAACAAAACCTTGAAACGCGCAGAGCATTTAACTGAACTTCAAGCTCTGGTTAATTCAACAAAAAATAAAAATAAAAATACGTTCTCTCCGGATGTACTGGACAAGCTAACTAAACTATCAATGTAAATTGATTTGCAATAAAATGTGTGGACATTTCAACAATTTTTTTCATAGCTCAGGATTTACCTACTGAATATAGCATCGTAAGGTCTTTGTGTTCGTATAATTTCAGTTTGTTTCGTTAGTCAAGGGACAAAGCATAAACTCGGTTGAGCTAACGAAAAAAAAGCAAATGAAAGTTAGTTTATTTTATCACTCATCAGAACTAGGATGGGTACATTCCGTTATTGTTTTCAACACTTTTGCCGAAGGTGTCGTAGTTGCTCTACGTTTAATGCGGCATGCGCGTTTTGCTTTATTGTTGGACACTTCACCTTCACAGAGATCTGCCCATGATGAGTTGGTGCTTTCGTCAGTAATATCAGTCGACTCTAGGGTATCGCTTTGACATCCGCGGCCACGACCTCTACCACGTCCTCGTCCGTGTATCCGTCCACGACCACGTAAACTACAAACATCCGAAACAAAATTGACAATCTCCATTCCGTTCATGGGATTGGGAATGCTTTTAGTATGTTCAGTCGAATTCGGATCCTCATCTGAACGCATTGTGGAGACTAAGTCTTGGATGGAGTCACAAAACTCTAGAATTTTCGTTTTATTCTCGTTTGTTACTTCGTTGATGATGAAGAGATTAGAAATGGGTGGTGGTAAGTCGTTAAGTAAAATCTCTACTTGACTGACAAATGGCAGCGTCGTATAAGTAGACAAAGCTTGCAATTTCCGATCAACAAAAGATCGAAGAGTAGGTTCTTCAAAAAAGTCTACATTCAAATCTCTTTTTTTGTTTAAAGTGAAGACCATAGAATACTTTTTCAAAAAAAACTGTTTCACAGTAGCCCAATCGCTCGTGAAGTATAGTTCGCTGAATTGAACTGGAGAAAAAATGATTTAGGACAATTAAGAGAATACAATTTAATCAATAATTGATACCTCGGTCCGTATCGTTAACGAAATTACGAATTTTGAACTTCCTATCACTGTCCGTTTTAATGTCAGAACATTTTTCAAAATCGTTGATAAATACGACGGGATTCGATTCACCACAAATGAAGCACAGTTGATCCGTAGTTTTTCGCGTAGACTTCGCCTTATGCAGTTTGCTCGTGAACTCATCTCCACAACATTTTTGGACTAATACTAGGTCTTTAGTAGAAAAGTTAAACTCGAAAATTCTAATCTAAGAACTAAAGAATTCTTACGAGTTTTCAATTTTTTGTTTTTAAAGGCGAACTCGTCATCACGAAAATAGCACTTCGATATTTCTGCACTCCAACGTACCTCGATCGTACTTACTTTTTCCAGCGTACCAATAAACGAATGCAATTTTTCAGGCAATAAATTATGTTCAGAACTGAGTGAATCCAGTTCATCGAAATAGTGCCAATCATGATCAGCAAACTTAACGCCGTAAATATATTTAATTTTTTTCAAACTCGCCGCAAAGAAATTAAAAGAGATTTAAACTCTTGCATTTTTTTTTTGAAAATCGTAAGTGCTGTCAACGATGATGATAATTAAACATTGTAATAATTCTTGGAATTATCGATGGGTGAAGTCGAGCCCCCTAGAGATGGATCCAACAAATACCTCGAAGAAAATATTTTCGTCTAATTTCTTCCTAACATTTATCTTAATGGTTGGCATTCTTTGTTTCTATCATAACTTCACTAAAAACAGCTTTTGAACCCAAATGAAATTTATAGAGAAAATACTGAAGAAATATTTTTCTGACAAAAATTTTTAAAAATATTCCCGCTTAATTCACACTTCACGTCTAAATCATAAAGGTGGTGTCACTTCTCTTTCCGAGAATTTCAAGCACATTTTTATTCTGTCATTCTTATAAAAATTCCAAGTGAATTGTTCAATTTCGGTCACTCTGAATTTCAATTTAAATGCATAGGGTTGCTTGATTTGATATATTTTATGACTACACTTTTAGATTGTTTGTTGGAATGTTGTGAATATTATATTTACAATCTAATTTGACTATGACAAAAGTCACTCATGTTTAGGGTCATTAAAATGTGTGGAAAAAACCTCAAGAGATTTTCTTTCATATGAACGAGAGCAGTTACTTCATTGAGGAATGCGACACATTTCTTTAAATAAACTTCTGTTGATCTATGCGCCCTAAAAAAACGAAATGAAAGGTGTGCATCACGTCTGCGGACGTCTTATGATCTTATGATCGCCTAATACGAAATTCTCTGCATTGGTTGAAAATGGTTGCGTAAATTGCTCGGTAAATTGATGTAAGTAAGAATTGTACAAATCCTTGCATAATAATAACTGCTACTGTTTCTACCATCATCGCCTTCCCTCATTTGGTACTGGATATTTGCTTCAATATTTGTTGTTTCTTTTACACTTTTTTATTTTTTTTTTTAAACTAATGCGCTCCTGTTGCTAATACTGAAATATTGTGAGAAACAAAATATGATGTGGATGTTGTGGATCTTAAATATGTGGAATACGGAAACACAGAAAAAGTTCTTATTTAATTCATGGCGAGTTTATATTGACAGAATATTAATTAAAAAATTAAGAAGTTCGCTTTAATTCAAAATTCGAAGCTAGTTTTTAAAGCCATTTTGAATGCTGCAAAATTCGGATTGGATAAATTTATAGACCGAAAATAAATATCGTGGTGATTTTGAAGTCGGTACATTGGTGAATTACGTTCCAAGTTGGACTTTTTGTTGTGAGGAAGATAAAAAATTGGTTGATTCCTTGTGAAGCGCTGTGGTCGATTGAAGTTGAGGTGAGTGTCTAAATCAGTGTTGAGCCGGCCATGGATGATTTTATATAGTAATAGCTCATCCATCTACAATCTTCATGTTTCCAATGATAGCATGCCAAGTTGTTTCAGCCGGACATGATATTTCGGTTTTTGCCAGCCGAATTTGAAGTAAAGCATTCTGGTGAATTTGCGTTGAACACGTTCGATGCTATCAATGTATGATCCATAAATACGTATGCCGTGTAAAGGGTGATCATGCTCCGTGGCTCTTTGAAATGTTTCGCTGATCGAAAAATGAACCCCAGCATTCGGTACGCCTTCCTTGTAATTTTGTCATTATGATATTTGAAGCTGCATCTACCGCCGAAGTGAACACCCAAATCTGCAAGTTGCAAGTTGAGTTTCATTGATTTTATATGTGTAAGGTGTTTTTGTAGGTTTATTTGTCGTGGTGAAACTGAAACATTTACTCACATTCAGGCTCAATTTGTGGGATGTACACCAAACGTTGAGTGCGTTTAAATCGCTTTGTAGAACTTCACAATCCCCAGGTTCATTTATCTGCTGGAGCAGTTTTAGATCGTCTGCAAACATAGAGCTGTGCGAGGTCGAGAACGCATTCGGTAGGTTGTTAATAAACAGCAAGAACATTGGCGGTCCGAGAATGGAACCTTGTGGGATACCAGATGTGAGGCATATTTCATTTGATTTAGTGCTACTAATAACCACGAACTGTGATCTATTTACCAGATACGATTCAAACCAACATTGCAAGGTACCTTCGACCCCATAATTTTGTAGTTCCTGAAGCAACAAATTGTGCGACACTTGACCGAAAGCTTTATAAAAGTCAGTATAAATGGTATCGACTTGCCCACCGTTTGCGATGTATTCTACTAACAATTCGGTGTACTCAAGGAGGTTGGTGAGAGTCGACTTTCCTGCCACGAAGCCATGTTGAACACGATTGGTTATGCCTTTCACATGACCATATAGTCGAACGAACATAATTTTTCCTAAGACCTTTGAAGCTGCACACAAAATACTTTGGAAACACTTGGAAACACCAAACTTCTTTAAACACGGAAAAGTCACCAATTTTGTTACACGCCCCACGTCGATTAACAATTTTGAAAGTATGAAAAACGTCAAACTAAATGATTTCACAGTATGCGTGCAATATTCAACGCATTATTATTTCAGGTGACAATAAACGCAGGGAATTGCGGGAAATCGACACCTTTTTGAGTAAAAAGTCGGTGATATCGGTGTCCTACTCATAATTTGGTTGTTAGAGTTAAATACTATGCTCCTTTTTGTTATTCAGGACATATGAATTTTTATTTCAAAATAATAATGAATACATCGAGTTTTTATACAATAGAACATATGCAGGGGACCCGTACGCATCAGAATAGATGTGGCAAACAGAATAGATGTTGCAAAAAGATTCGAAATGTTGCCTTAACTCTTAAATGCATGAAATTACGTCGACATTAAATTGGATTGGAAAACCTCAAAAAAATCTCAAAATTTAAAAAAATTGCACAATGGCCGATCTTAGAACCGACCAAGAGCACTTAGGAGAGGCCCCTGACCCATAGTGTCGCGAACAAAAATGTTCGCATCTATTTTCTCTGCAAAACCGCACAAAAGAACCTCGTTTGGCCCACACTGAAGACTCTTCAGCCCGAACCACTCAACAGATTTTCACTAATTTAATTTTCTTGAATTTTTGATGTACACATCTTTCATTCAAAACCTTGAATAGCGATTTCCGTTCTTATTTCGCAGAGATATAAGTGAAAAAGCTCCACAAACCTTCAAGAAACCACGCTTTTGACCACTTTTTCGACCATAACTTCGAAAGTTTTCTACCGAATTTGCCCAAAGTCAATCCCGTAATCAATTTGGTGATTAACTTTCAGGAAAAAAAAGATACAATGATCATCTTATATTTTTACCAGTAAATTTTCTAACCAGCTGTTGGCCCAGCTGGGTTCAATGTATACACAACAAGTTGTGTATGTATTTTGTATAAATACGGTAGATATTCGAATTATTCGAAGTAGAGTGAAACTCCCAACCAGGGCCGGACTGGCTCGAAAAAGCCCTTCGGGAAAAACTTGAAAAGGCCCTCGAATTCGGGCGACTGTTTCGAATTAGGCCCATTATATTTTATAAACGTAACACTTTTCAAGCGATTTCTGCAGCAGCTCAAGCCCTTAGAATAATTTGTAATGAAGTTAAATTCAAATATCTATCTGTCTCATTCTCTGAGAGACTAACGTCTTCTCATTTTATGAAAATCTCACTTTTTTTAGCTAAATGCCCCTTTGTTAGGCCCGCAGCCAGTGTCGGCTGCCAGGAGGGGCTCGAGCGCCCCCCGACTTGATAAAATTATATGAAATTTTGAGAAAATTCTCTTTATTTCTCACATTCCACACTAATACAGTTGTATTTTTGGTATAGGGTTTTCGTTAAACAGTGTCGCCGATACAAGGTGTTTTGTGTTTGACCGGCGCCCCCCTAAATTATTTGCCGTGCCTAACACACAGAACTTTTGTTTATTTCCCAGCTTTTTAGGGCGCACACACGACTCTGCTTCGTCTTTGAAACAGAACCGACGTCAGGAATGGCGAGCGGAGCGAGCGAAAAAATTTTTTCACAAAGTTTTCAAAAATTTAGTATTATTCATGGCGTTTCCATTTTTCCAAAATAATCTCATTACTTATTTTCACATGAAATTACCTTCTTCTTGGTTCGTTTAGCTCACAAAATGTGATTTAAATGTGCGAAGTTCCCCTCCGCCTAAAATATATACAGCAAAGGATTTTTAAAAACAAGCTACTCTAAGATTTGACAATAGAATTTGTCCTTCACTTCCCATATTTTCCTGAAATCGTTCACATTATTTATAAGAAAATTTCCTAAATTTTTGCTTCAGGTTTTGTTAGCAGCTTTTGTTATAACGTTGCAGGGAAAACAATTTTGAGTACTATTCTTATGCGAGGAAAAAAAAAGTTTAGTTTGAGTGGGTGGTGAATGTTATATTTAAAAGTTGCGCCGCAGGCGAAAATTTTTCAAAATTGAATTGCACAATTTGGTTTTCTATGAGAGTATACAATGGAAACATTGAAATGATATTGGAAAAGAAAAGAATGATTGCGCCACAGGCGAAAATTTCAAGTATTGAAAACGATCATCACGTCAAGATTTATAGTTTTTCGCAAAATTCGCAACATTTCAGTTTCGCCAGGGGGCTCTAAAGACGCTCAGGGGGGGCTAAGCCCCCCTTGCCTCCCCCCTAGATACGGACCTGCCCTTTGCACGCAAGATTTAATTAAATGAACGAATGTTTCATCACGCATATGCGAAAATTTTTGATCCGAGCGGCGCTAGAGCATGTAGTTAAATTAAAGAATGCCGTAGGCGAAAATTTTTCAAATTCACCTCAAAAATCTCTCGGGCCCCAGGATAATATACCCCTGTCCCAGTGACTAAAATAAGGTCACTTTTCGTGTGAAGCCAAATTGCGGTCAGAGGCCCCAAATTTTCGCGAACTTGAGACAAATATGTTTTATAAGTTATCAAAACTTTACTGTTTTTCCGAAAATTACTGAAAATTATTCAGTAACGCAGAGCGAAGCGAGGAGAACGATTTTCATTTAATCAGATCAGGAGAATAAAAAAGTATGTACAGAGTTTGGTTCGGAGTCCGCATCTTTTACGCTCTTTCTTTTTTAAAATCTGGACCCGGGGGAAATAGAGAACACATTTTTCTTGGGGTAATTAAAAACGCAAGTCAAGCGAGCGAAATTTTTTCGAACTTTCTTTAAAGACTTTGGTTCTAATGACTTGAGTTTAATATACAACACTACCATGAGTTCGACGATTTGTGTCCTTAGTGACTTAGTGACGGACGCCGCCGCAGATGAAATTTTATAAACTAAAGGGCCCGCTGTATGTAAGATTTTGAATAGAATAAGTAAGACATTATAGCGTCATAGGCAAAAAGGGGCAATTTTCGTTGTAGTAAATATCGAAAGCTGCCCCTCTGAGAGCCCTCGAAGGTAATTGGGTACGCACTATGTTATTTACTTTAGTCCCTGCCCTGTCACCACTCTATTCAGGCCTGTATTGTATATGTTGTAGCAAATTAAATTTGAACAGCTTAGCGCCGCAGGCAAAATTTTGAATCAACTGAAACTTGTATTACTGCAGGTTCTTTATTTTCAAAATCATTTAACAAAAATATAATAGCGAAAGTACATTCCTGCCAGTCAGGAACAACACACAACTTTTTACCTAAATTGCATAATTTGGAAGGGGAATGGCCAAAATAAGTTAAAAAAACGCATACTTTCTTTTCAACAACAACACATAAACCCAAACGATTTAAATAAATGAATAAATGAATACATGAACATGAACTTCTTCAAAAGCCCATTCGGGCGAATTCCCGAGTGAGGCAAGAGGCCCTTCGGGAATGTCTCGATCTCCCAGTATGGCCAGTTCGGGCCTTCTCCCAACCGATCCACATTTTTTGTTTGAAAAATGTTTTCGGAGGGGATAGATCAGTAAATATTTTTAATTATTTAATACAATCAGGAGCTAATAAAATTAATTCATTTTTATTAATTGATTCAGTAAATTATTAATTTCATTTCGAGTACTAAATACATCAAACACCGAGGGGTAGTCACGTCGATTTAACATCATATAAATGAATGCACTTGGCTTGTAGTAATTACCCCTTCACATTTAGCTATTTGTGTGTCTGTAAATCAAAAACAGTCAACTACATGACATGAGTTTTTAGGCTTGTACGAAGTAAACAGAGCACACGTATTTGTCACGACATTTGTACCCAGCCAAATTTCGACCTTATAAATCTTTTTCCTCCCTGAAAGGTGATCGGTGGAGTTTGAAGATGAGCGAAATCGGTCACAAGCTTTCTAAGACACGGTCGAAAAATTGGTCAACAGCATTCCTTTCCTTGTCCGTTTATACCTTTGCATAAAATCATGGAAATTGTTGAAGGTCGTGTGAGTGGTCTGGACTATAGGATCCATTGACAGAGCCTAACTAAGGCTACTTAACCGTCTTTCAAAATTTTTTAATGCAGGTAAACATTTCTTTCAAGCAGTTTGGGGTCACTCAATTTTTCCGATTTCTTTTCGAATTTTTTTTACTACACTTGAAGAAATCAAAATGTCCTTTTAATTGGTGGCGGGACATTTCTCCGCCGCAAATAACGCCCGGGTCCTAAATAACGCCCGGGGTGTTATTAACGCCGACCTAAGGGTTATTAACGCCCGCGCTCCGGGCGATAATAACGCCTGGTACGTTAATAACACCCGCACTCCGGGCGCTAATAACGGCCGGGCGTTAATAACACCCGCACTCCGGGCGCTAATAACGCCCGGGGCGTTAAAAACACCCGCACTCCGGGTGCTAATAACGTCCAGCTGAGTAATTGGGTAAACGATACAAAATGGCACTTTAATAAATAATTTTATTCGTAGAGCATGTAACTAGAAGAAGTTGACTAAGGGGAAAATTTTCATTATGCAGAATGTCAATAGAAGGAGTTGACTAAAGGAAAATTTTAAAATCCAGTAAAAGTTTATTTTCTCACTTTTCGTGTAAAAAGTTTTTTAAAAATATTGATAGTTACAGCCTTATTCTTTTAGAGGCGTACAACGTGAAATATATAGATGACATTTGTACAATGATTTCAGACTTGTTTTTCCTAAAATAATGTTTGAGCACTGCTCACTTCTATACAATAATGTTCGTTTCGCCACATTTTATTGGATTTTGATTTTCATTAAATACATTTCAGATGAAGTGCTTCAAGGCTACTCACATCGACACGCACTCAAATTTCCCTTATACAGAATGTAAATAGGAGTTGAGTAAGAGGAATATTTTCCTTACACAGAATGTCACTAGAAAGACTTGACTAAGGGGAAAATTTTCCTTATACAGAATGTTTCTAGAAGGGATTGACTAAGAGAAGCATTTTCCTTATATACAGAATGTCACTAGAAAGAGTTGACTAAGAAGAAAATTTTCCTTATGTCACAAGATGGAAGAATTTTTTCCTTGATACATAGAAACGCGACCCGTACGTATCAGAATCGATGTGGCAAACAGAAAAGATGTTACAAAAAGCGACTAACGTACCTAAGTAAATATCGCCTTAACTCTTAAGTGTATGAAATTACGTACACAATAAATTGTAGTGGAAATTGCCGAGAAGGCAATATTGAAAAACCCGTAGAAGAAACAGTGTAAAAAAGGCCTTCTAAAACTACAAAATTGACCCCCAAACAGACTTTGACAAAAATGTTAATGTCAATTTTTTCTACAACATAGCGAAAAACCATTTTTTTTCTAGGGCCGACCTAGGGTCCTCAGGAGAGGCCTCGCACGAATACTTACATAGACAAAAATATTTCCCTCCAATTTCTGTACGACATTGTGAAAACCCATTTTTTTGTCTAGGGCAGACCTTATAAGGAAATGCATCGGACACATAATTCCATAGACAAAAATGTTTCCCTCAATTTGCTCCGCAATATAGCAAATACAATTTTTTTTTGGTTAGGTCCGACCTTAGGACAGACCTGAGGCCAACTTCAGCCCTAAGACGGAGCCCAGATTCAATCCCATAAAAGATTTTTCGATTACCTTTCAGGGAAAAAAAAGTTTTTGAAAATCGGTTGAGTTTTACTCCAATTATCGCGGTGATAGACGGACGGACGGACGGACAACGTTTTTATTGTTGATTCGTCATCTAAGCACCAGGATCGATGCTCCCCACCTACTCCCAGGTCGAAAACTTCGTTCTTCGTACGGGTCTAAAAAGTTGTCAATAAGAAATCGAAAAATCTTAGCGTGTAGGTTCAACGTCTTGATCATTTCGACAAAAGATTCTTGTTCGGTAAACGATTTATTGCGAACAACTACCCACTTGAGGAGCTCGGAATTTCTCTTGTGAAAAAACCTAAAGAAAAAATTCCTACATTATTTCGAATTAACGCTTTATTCGATTCCAAACGTTGGTCTTACAAAATTCTGGTCCTGTTCCTTACTTTTGATACTAAAAATTCGGCAGGATGTTGGTTCTTAATGTGTCTTCTCAAATTCCCTGACGAGCTATTGCATTTCCCTGACAGTTTGTATCTACTACAATTCAAAAATAAACATCAAGATCTCGCTGAGTCTTTGCTGGAGTCGTATCTTACGTGTCATCATCGATGCATAATTTACACTTGGCGTATCTAATGTCCTTCACTATGACTTCTTCAAAAAATGTCAAGTAAGGGCTTCGTTTTTTTGACATTCTTTCGCCATTATCAACGCCTTCGAATCCTTCGCAGTCTTCGTCATCACTAACTTCGCTGTTATCCATTCCACAAATTAACACACAATTTCAACAAGAAAATAAATGAACAAAACCCAATATCATGAAAATATATTTTACATGCGACGGGGCCGAAAATGAAAGCATTTTCTGAATATTTTTGGGATCTCGCATGTAAAGTTGTATGTGTACCTGTTTTGGACGATTGTTTTTAGGCAATTTCGCTTGTAGGCCTCACTTAGTTCGGTCTACAACTCGCGAAATTGCCTGTACAATCCATCGTCCAAAACAGGCACTCAAATAACTATTTCATTACCCCAACTACGAATATTGTCATTTTCGCTTCCCAAATGACAACCGAAAATGATAAAATTCAACTTTTGATTGGTAAGGGAACCGAAAATATTTTCGGTTCTCTAAATGGGAGCCGAAAATAACAGAGAACCGAAAATACTTTTTTTCGGTTCTCTAAATTCAATTTTATTTGAGCTAACTTTGATCGAAGCGTATGCGCCGCTGCTTAGATTATTTACGAAATAAGGATGTGAGTTTCAGTTAGAAAAACTGCAGAAATATTTATAGCTGTTAATATCTAATTGAAAGGGCTATTTCAAAGTAACTTTCAATTGAATTTATTCCAAAATGATATTTCTTAGAGGCATATCGCAGCAATTTTTGTTTATAAGAACAACAATTCAGAAACGATATGATTTTTTAGAATGGGTAATAATAGGCTACCGAAAAGCATTTGGAAGTACAGGTCCCGAGTGTCAGGCTAAAAATTAGACCAAGGAGAAGGTTTATAGATTCAATTAAATTAGATGTAGAAGTTAGGAGACTTTCGATGAGCGAACAAACCATCTCCTTGGCAATTCAGAGAATTTTTTGTTGAGTTAACCCAACTGTGGAAAGTCATTCGATACTTTGCAAATCTCTACGAATTAAAGCCCACAAACTTGGAATCAATCGTTCGGTGCAATTCATTACATAATACTTTTACTATGGACGTATAAACTCTTATTTGAATTATTTTGTCATAGACATGATGCTTAGACAAACGCATCTAGAACAGTTGCGTTATGGAGTTCATAAGAAGAAATCAACATTTTGGCAGCAGTAATCATTTCGGGGCCAGTTCGATAGTCCAATCAATACCTCTAACCGAGACAAATAGATACGTCAACACTTTGTCCATCACGACCAGCATATATAAAGTTGCATGACCTTATGGGAACTGATCAAAACAAATTCATGTTACCAGTTTGAATCCATACATTTGAATGCTAATGTTTCTACAAAATGCATTGCTTACATAGCAGAATCTAAGGTTACTCGATACAAAATAAATTGATTTGTTTTCAATGAAGATTTGATTTATGTGCGTACCACAACCTGACTGAATATTGGCACTAGATGCCGAAATGTTGATCTCTTCTAATTATCTCCATAACACAACTGTTATAGACGTGTTAATGTCTGAGCGTCATGTCAATGACAAAATAATTAAAATAAGAGCTTGATGTCGAGGTGGGTGAGGTAATAATGAAAATCCTGGCCTACGCGGATGACTTGATTCTGTTGGCAGATAGTACCACGGAGTTGCAGGGTGGGACTGACTGCCTA
>CM055406.1:86075992-86094506 GCA_029228625.1 Pseudolycoriella hygida
ACGATTTTATACGGTAGTGAGAGTTGGGTTGACTGCGGATATCTCGTGCATGACCTGGAGGTTTCTGATATGAGGGTTCTTAGGAATATAGCGGAGGTTAATAGGAGGGAGCAGTGGGATAATCATATAAGGAACGACGACATTAGGGAAAATTTAGGGATTTCGTCAGTGGAAAAGGCGGCAAGGGCCAGTCGTCTGCGCTGGTTCGGGCACGTTCGAAGGATGGGTAATAACAGAATACCGAAAAGGATCTTGGATGCACAAGTCCCGGGTGTTAGGCCAAGGGGTAGACCAAGGAGAAGGTTTATCGATTCAATTAAATCAGATTTAGAAGTTAGGGGACTTTCTCTGGGCGAACAAACCATCTCCTTGGCGGGCGACAGGGGGGCATGGAGGACGATAGTTCACCAATCTGGGGTTGCGACAGAAAGACCTCACACCGGAAGGTACTAACGGTCTATAAAGTTTGATGATGATGAAGAGCTTAAACGTTCAAAGTAAAAGTAATACGTAATGAGTTGTATCGTACGATGGCGGGCGATGGATGGGCATGGAGCTCACCATTCCGGGGTTTCTACAGAAGGACCTCACACCGAAAGGTACGAATGGTCTATAAAGTTTGATGATTAAGATGCTGACTAAGACCTCTATTAGAAACTGATACATATAACGGTTGAAATGTTTTCACATTTAAATTTGCTTTACTTTTTCTAGTTTGGGAAGTGAAAATGACAATATTCGTAGTTGTTGTAATGAAAAATTACGTGAATCACAAGGGACGACGTAAAAATTTCAACCTGTTCGATTGCAGCCCTTGCCTTCGGCGCGGACAGCAACTCTCGCACACGGTTGAAATTTTTACTTTTCGTCCCTTGTGATCCAAATAACTATTGTTCGGGCGGGAATATTTTTTAGTACTGGCAGATCATTATTGTCTTGATGACAAAATCACAATTGCGCTCGGGCGGGAATATGTTTTTAGGGCCACCAGATTTATACTTTCTTGATAAAAATATCACACTTGAATACTTAGTTTACTTTGGCAGCCCTACTTGTGATGCTACTATAGTTAGTCAGAAAGAGACAAAAGTTCAAACTTCTATAGCCCGATATCCACTTCCATTTATTTTATGCATGTTTTCAACAGATTTTTGTTGTAAACTAAACACGTGAATTGCAGATATGACGGGGTCTAAAGCAATTATTCTTGATTTTCCTTCGAAAAGTTATTTTCGAAAAGTTGCATGTTATTCTTGATATTCTCAAAACATCGTCTCTGAGCAATTTAAGGGAACTTCTGGTTGCACAGAAAATCAGGTCGTTTCAGGTTTTTGAATTCCAGGTCAAATCAGGTTTCAGGTCAAAACAGGTTCAGGTAATTTCAGGTATGTTCGGGTCGACCTGACCTGATTCCGAGTAAGAAATTCGAGACCACTAACTTACATCGCAGATGACTCAACTGAATTACAAGCACTAACACCTGCTATGTTTTTAAACGATCAAAAGGAATATGGAACTCCTGATTTTGATTCAATTGACGCAAGAAAATTAAATGCAAAAAATCAGCATCAGGTCAAGATAAGAATGGAACTTCGCGAACGATTCCGTTCGGAGTACATCAGTCAACTTATCAACCGTAACAAAGAGAAACCAACCAGAGCAATTGAAGTCGGAGAACTTGTATTGATTACAAATGAAAAGCAGAAGCGAATTCTTTGGCCATTAGCCAGAGTCACCGAAATCTTTCATAGTTCAGACGGTGTAGTACGAGTAGCGAAAGTTAAAACAAGCAAAGCGTCCTGTTAAGAAGTTGGTTCCACTCGAAATTCGTCAAGGACAACAAATACCAACCTTCGGCTTATCAGAGAATTGTATTAAAGAAATCGAAATGGTAAAAAACTCAAGCACCTCAAAAAGTCCGAAAACAAAGAATAAAGTATCTGAAACAGAACAGAATAAAATAATCAACCGATCGATTTTCTGGAATAGGGAGAAAAATAAAATCAGTTCAACGTTTTAGTTAAGTTACGATAAATAAAGAAAAATATCCTCAATTTACATTTCGGATAGGTGGGAGTGTCAAAAATCCCATTCAAAACAAATTCGTTCAAAAATCTTCTAATTACCCTCAAGTAGTTACGAAAATTCTTTACAAAACATGATTCAAGTTTGTTGCAATCAACGCTAAAGATTGAGAAATGTCCTCAAAGCAAAATGAAGGTTACCTTTATTCCCTTGACTGAAAGTTAAGGGTCTTACACCAGAAAATACCGAAAAATGTCTGTTACCACACAACTATGTGTATGTGTATGTGTATGAATGAAATGTTATGAAAAACGTTAAATGTCTGTTACCATTTTTCGTAGTGCGCACGATAACTTGAGTAATTCTGAATCGATTTTCAAAATTTTTTTTTTAATCGACGCAGAATCGAATTCCTGAGGATAAGTTCGAAGATGGACTATGTGCGACCAAGGATCTGGAAGTTATTCAACAAAAACTCTAATTTGGGCTGGAGTAATTGAAAAGTAGTAGAACGATATAATTATAAAATAGAAAAGTAATAATGAAAGTAATAGCACTGGTTGCTCAGTGTGTGTCGTCTTCGTAAGCATTGTGCGCAGACGACCTTTAACTATCGCTATGTTACATAGTTGATTTATCGTGACGATAATTGGATGTATAGTGACAATAGTTGAACTATCGTGGCAAATGTTGAACTATAGTTACGATAGTTGAACTATAGTGACGACAGTTGGAACTATCGTGACGATAGTTGGAATTATCATGACAATAGTTGAAATTATCATGACGATAGTTGGAACTATCGTGATGATAGTTGGAACTATCGTGATGATAGTTGCAACTATCGTGACGATGGTTGGAACTATCGTGCCGATAGTTGAACTATCGTGGCAATAGTTGGAACTATCGTGGCAATAGTTGGAACTATCGTGACGATAGTTGGAACTATCGTGACGATAGTTGGAACTATCGTGACGATAGCTGGAACTATCGTGGCGATAGTTGAACTATCGTAGCGATAGTTGAACTATCGTGGCGATAGTTGTTGCGATAGTTGAACTGTCGTGGCCATAGTTGAACTGTCGTGGCGATAGTTGAAACTATCGTGGCGATAGTTGGAACTATCGTGGCGATAGTTGGAACTATCGTGGCGATAGTTGGAACTATCGTGGCGATAGTTGGAACTATCGTGGCGATAATTGGAACTATCGTGGCGATAGTTGGAACTATCGTGGCTATAGTTGAATTATCGTGGCGATAGTTAAATTATCGTGGCGATAGTTGAACTATCGTGGCTATAGTTGGAGTATAGTGACGATAGTTGTTGCGATAGTTGAACTATTTTTCGTTTATTTAAGTACTCTTTACAGAGCCTATCTGGGTATTTCGTAAAGGAAAAAATGAGCTCATACCAAGCTCGAAACGAAGACAACTGTTTCGTCATTTAAGAGCCTTGGGAACCGACATACTCTTCAGTCAATGGCTAACGGTTCACAGAGGTCATCTTTAATGTACCACCGAGACAGTATATGTTGGACAGCAACATTGTGAACTAAAAAAACTTCTGCCATCGCTAAAACAGCTAAAACGACATGCTTTTTGAAGGAAAAATTGAATATCTTTGCCCCCACATCAGCCCTAAACTCAGGACCGGTTTCATTCGTCAGCCCTAAACTAGTCGTAAATTGTAGATTCTATTTTTACTCACATACATTTTTAGTTTCACTGGAACATGCAAAATGACATGCTTTTTTCAAGAAAAATTGAATATCTTTGTCCCTCGACCAGCCCTAAACTCAAGAACGGTTTTATTCGCCAGCCCCAAATGAGCCCCAAATGTTGTATTCATTGAGAAACTAAAGATGGTTCGATTTGGTGAAGAAACGCTAAAACGACATGTTCGACCACTTCAATCGTTCAGGGCTCGAATACTATTGCAGCCCTAAACTTAAGGATTGCAGCCCTATTCAACCCTAAACCAGCCCCAAATAATTGGTAATAAAATAATATGATGCTAGATGGGGGGGGTGCCAGCGACATGTACCTGTTTCTTTGATCTGTTGTCCACCAAATAATTAGTGTAATAGCTTCTCTTCGCCGACGCTTTCTAAACCCAATTCTGATATAACCCGTTTTAATAAATAGGTTTTGTGTGAACCAAAATCGATAGCTGCTCTCACAATCTTTGATTTATTATCATTTCTCACTCGTACCAATAATGTACATAGTACCGTTTCGTTTTTGTTTTAACTCTACGACTGGGACCCGAACCCAGGATCTTCACCTTTCCGGGGTGCTGCTCTACCAATTGAGCTACCGTGGACATTTTCAATTCAGATCTAATTTCAAACCGTTGCTTACATACTAACACATGCATTTGTAGCCAAAGCTGACGCATTTTCGTTGTCACGAAATGCGCGCGTTTTTTTTGCCACCTACAAATACCTGTGTCTGTTTATTCTCATAACTGCATGTCCATTAATTCGTATTTGTACTTGAATGCCGACATCAACTCGATGTCATCTAATTGTACAGGGATGCCGCTATCAACACATTGTTGTATTGATCGCATAGGACAATGAGAAGTATCTCAACAACAAAGTAAATTGATTTAGTTTCAGAAATACCATTTCTCTCATAATTTCGCTTTCAAAATTAAATGCTCGAATTTCGTTCACTTCAGTCACTGATAACTGAAAAATGATTCAATTTACGTTGTTGTATTTGGTTTATTATTTCGGCACATTACTTGATGGTGTCGTCCTCCACAATCTCTGCATTTAATTCTTGATTTGGATATACAGTCCTTAGACATATGACCCTTTGATAAACAAGTGAAGCAAGCGCCTTGTTCTTCACATTTTTTATGTCATTCTAATAGTGATATTTTCTTAGCCTCAAGACATTGATTGCTGTAATGAAGCTTTCTGCAGAAATTACAATTCTTGCGAATTTCCTGTGATGGAGAATTTTTCACCAATAAACCTGCCGCAGTCGGTATCCCATCGCTCTTCTCTTCTTTTTTTGATGTTTTCTTTGCTTGTTCGTTAAAACCGTTTCGTGCTAAGAAGATACGCTCCTCACTCTCTACTTCGCTTTTCAGGAATAACATCAATAAACTGAGTTTGTCGATCTGCATGCCATTTTCTCGAATTAAAGGAGGTATAATCCGATGACTTTCCCATGCTTTGAGAATTTCTTCTGGTAAAGAGGATTCCACGAGAAGGTATAAAATTGCAACGAAATCGTTTCTGGTAACACCCAACGATTCCAAGGCTCTTAGTTGGGTTTCCACATTGTCGTATAATTGTGTCAGCACGATTTTCTTACTTGAAGTTATTACATTCGCCATTACTAGTTTCAATAGCTCTCTCACGTATACCTCTACCAACATATCTTTGTTCCCAAATCGATCTGTTAAATGCTTGACGACCTTTTGATAATTCTCTGCTGTCATAGGGAAACTGTCCACTATTTCTCTAGCCTTTGACTTCTCAATTGTTGATTATCTTAAGTAGTGAAATTTGTCTTCTTCTACCATGTCCTCATCCTTATGTATTTTTTGGAACTGCGCCCAGAATTGTAACCACTCTTTTAAGTCGCCACCAAACTTGGTTAACTCGATTTTTGGCAATTTGTATTTTTTTGATTTTTTTATTGTAGTTATGATTGATTCTAAGTCATCTCCATACTCTGATTTCTGTAGTTGATATAATTCTTGCATGAATGTTTCCATTCTTCTTCCGCAAAGGAAGAGTCTATCCTCGTATTCTGTAGTTCTTTCAATTTCTTGTTGTAACTCTTCCTCCGATGCTCCTGCTTCCATTATACCTTCCAATATTCCTTTGTTCAATTCACTTATTTGCTGCGATTTCCTCTGAATTGTATCCATATTGGCTTGAATGTTTTCTTTGTTGTTATCCTGACTGCCAAGTTGATCTTCTAGCGTCCTAACTGCTTTGGTGAAAGTTGATCGCAGTGGACTGCGTAATGATTTCTTTTTGTCTATGTTGGACATTGTACCACGTGACAGGGTGAATCCTGATTTTTTTCTCCTTTTTAGGTTTAATTTGTACTTTTTTGAATTCCTTTACTTATGTTGTGTGTGACTGTCACTGGTAATGCGTATGCTGCTTCGATGTGATACTTAAAATTTCTTCTCGGAATTTTCGGTGCCACTGCCTTTAAGTCACATCAGTCACAGTCATTTAAGTGAGATTAAGTCTTGTTGTTTGTTCTTCGTGATGCTGCCTTCTTTTCTTGCGTATTCAAGACCTTATTATTATCAATTTTTTGAGCAGTTGTTCAATTTTTGTTTCACCCTGTTACAAATTGCTTTGAGATTTTTCTGAGTTGCTGAATCTGTTGTGTAATGTGACGTACGTTGTTTGACTTTCATACTCTAAATATTGAATAATTAACCCACAAGTGCCAAGATCACGTTGGGCGCCATGTAAAGAATTTTCGTAACTACTTGAGGGTAATTAGAAGATTTTTGAATGGGATTTTTCACATGTTTGCACCTCAAATATTCTTCCTCGAATAAACAGATTATTCCTATATTCCGTCTATATTTGCTTAACTATGCAAAATGGAAATTTACTGTCAAGGTCAAAGTTGTAGCGAATAAAATTTTAGAGCCACGCGTTTAAGGGTTTTGGGGAAAATTACCAAATCCCGTGATAAAGTAACTTCTAGAATTGTGAGGGATGACTAGGATTGGGACTTGGGACTCTTCGAAAAATGTCGATAATGATTATCAAAAGAAATATATCGATATTTGATAATCAAAGTCATTATTTTAATAATTATCGATATTTATCAAAATATCGATATATCGAAATATCAAAAATTAACAAAATATCGAAAATCAACAAAATATCGGCAGCTTGTGTCAATTCGAAACGGATGTATCAACCCAAGTAAAAGTGGTTTCAGTCCCTGATTATATTTTGCCATGGTATTGTACGCAAATCATGGTAATCGATGGTGAAGTTTTTCTACCGTTTCATTTTAAATCTGTGGGGAAAGTAAATTTGATAATTATCACTTGATAATTTTCACTATTCGATATTTTGATTGTTATTGATATTTTGATATTTATCGATTTTTCGATAGTGATATCAAAAAGAAATATCGATAATCGATATTTGATAATCAAAGTAAATATCAGCAGCCATGCCTAGCGATGACACAAATCTTCTTGGGCTTCTAAAGGTAAAGTTGATGAGAATTGCAATTTAGAGAAAATAGTTTTAGGATTGCTGACTCGGACGTATCTAAATATATATGTAGATACGTTCGAGTCTTTTTGCAACATCTATTCTGTTTGCCACATTTATTCTGATACGTCTTTGCCTCTGTTTTCTTATATCTTTAACATGGAGTCACGCTTGGCCAGAAAGAAAATATGATTTTTTCATACATCTTTGCTTAAAGTTTCTTTTGCATAAAGGGCTTTTTATACAATCTGCGATTGCGATTTTTTGGTTACATAAAACCGAAAAATTAAACAACATCCTATCCTTTCACTGATGTCCCATCGTATTTTAACACTGACGAATAACACGATCTTTCAATTTCAATAAAAACATTATTCACTTGGAACATATTTACAGAAATATAACAGAAATTGCATTTTATTCGCGCGATTATTTGCGCTACAATGTCAAACGTTATATGAAAACCCATACAGTTGTAGCGCTAAAATATCTGCGAATATTCGCAATCGCAGAATGTATAAAAAGCCCTTAAGAATATTTCCCGCATCTTTAAAGTAGCGCCACAAAGTACACAGCCAATGTGGATAACAATCTACTTTGGTTTTGCTGGCTTTACCTATACACAGTTGGGATTTGTATACATTTGGCAGTGTTTTTTGACCGGTGAAATAATTTTGAAAGTAATAAAATTGTTACCAGTTCTTCCTCTGTGTTTGATTGTTCGCAGATTTCTGCCAAAAAGTGATTTTTCATTTTGTATTTCTCTATCATTTCTTTTGTAATTTGGCTTCCTTATACTTACTTTACTTTTTTGGCGCTACAGTCACTTGTGGGCCTTGGCCTGTTCGAGTCCTTAGATGACGAATCAACAATAAAAAAAATGCCCGTTCGCCGTCACCGCGATAACTTGAGTAAATCTCAATCGATTTTCAAAAACTTTTTCTTTACTGAAAAATAATCAGAAAATTGATTACGAGAATGAATTTGGGCAAAATCGGTTGAAAACTTTCAAAAAAGTAGTAAGAGAACGTGGTTTTTTGAAGGTTGGTGGAACTTTTTCACTTATATCTCTGCGAAATCATTCTTGAAGATCTAAAATAATAGATATGGACATCAGAAAATCACGAAACTTAAATAAGTCAAAATCTGTTGAGTGGTTCGTTCTATAGAGTCCTCAGTGTGGGCCCAACTACCGCTATGCGATTCTACACGATATTTGGTGGTTTTTTGTGAATATTTCTTAAATGATGCGCTTTTTGTGCAGTGTTGCAGAGAAAAAAGAGGCGAACTTTTTTGTTCATGGTAGCATGCATCAGAGGCCTCCCCTAAGTGCTCTAGGTCGGTTCTAAGATGTTAAATTTCGGGCTTTTTCAAGGATTCAGGACGGTTTTTCCTTCTCCCTTTCGGCAATTTCCAATCCAATTGAATGTCGACGTAATATCATAGACTTAAGAGTTAAGGTAAAATTTACTTAGATACGTTCGAATCTTTTTGTAACACCTATTCCGTTTGTCACATCTATTCTGATGCGTACAGGTCCCCTGTATACGTTTTTTGTTATTGTTTTAGGTATGTGACCAGAGAGATATTACGAAATAACAAAATCAGTTCAGGTTTCCCTTGCTGTTACTTCACTCCACTAACTTCAGCGAGTACCTCATCCTATCGATTAACGTGCTCTCAAATTCCCCTCTGATCAAAATCGTCAAGTCGTCCGAATACCCTTGGGCGAAAATTCCCTCGTCGTTAAGCCTCCTGATGAAGGGGTCCACGACCATACACCACAGTAGCGGGAAAAGTATTCCACACTGGGGGCAACCCCTACATGCCCAGAAGCTATCTGCCCTGTTCCTGAGCACGCTAGTGATCCATCTTGTCACCGTTGATGCTACTCCTCTGCTTTCTAGGGCTTGGCGAGTGATCGTATGGTTGGTGTTATCAAAAGCGCCTTGAAACGTCCAAGTGCAATTTCTTCTCCTTCAAAAGATCTCTTTACCTTGGCCACCAGACTATGTAGAGCAGAGTCGGTAGACTTACCTGGCCAACGAGCTTCTCAGGGCTTTACAGAGCGGATCCATCAGGATTTCTCCGCTCTCTTTTCAAAGTGCAGGGAATATTCCGTCTTTTTTATTGGTGATTGTTGCTTTGCTCGTTTGGGACCATTAATAAAAATCCGATTTTATTATTTTGACATAGGTTTGTTCATTACTTAGCTTTCGATCGGGTTAGCGGTCATCTTCAGACTAAAATTAAACGAACACTTTCTGTAACAATAACTCCGGATTTTGTTGGTTGATTTGAACTTACGTTACTATCACAAATTCGCAAAATATTTTTGCTTGATTGCTCAAGCTGTTTTTGATTGTAAAATTTTTGTTTTAAATCGAATTAATTTCTAATTCTCATAGTTCTGGAGATCTGGGTCATCCTGCCACAAATTGCCATAAAAAAGACAAAGTTATGGAAGTGGCCATATACCAGGATTGGGCCATATTTCCCCGAAACCCTGAAACACGCGTTCGCTTAAATTTCATTCTCCACAACTTCGCCTTTGGAACCAACTTTCCAACTCTCATAGTTCTAGAGATTTGGTTCATCCTGCCTAATTATGGAAGTGACCATATACCAGGATTAGGCCATACCTCCCCAAAACCCTGAAACAAGTGTTCGCTTAAATTTAATTCTCTACAACTTCGCCTTTGGAACCAACTTTCCAACTCTCATAGTTCTGGAGTTTAGGTTCATCCTGCCTAATTATGGAAGTGGCCATATACCAGGATTGGGCCATATTTCCCCAAAACACTGAAAATATTAGACCCGTACGAAGAACGAAGTTCTTCAAAAAGGGCTCTTATGCGTTTACCACGACGTTTGTAACCAGTCGAATTTCGACCCGGGAGTAGGGGGGGGGGGCACCGATCGTGGTCCTTAGATGACGAATCAGCAATAAAAAATATGTCCGTCCGTCCGTCCTTCTGTCAACACGATAACTCGAGTAAAACTAAACCGATTTCCAAAATCTTTTCTTTTTCCCTGAAAGGTAATCGAATAATCTTTCATTGGATTGAATCTGGGCACTGTCGGCCCAAGGGCCAATAAGCTAGGGCCGTTTTAGTGATTTTTGGTCTTTTGCAGATAACTCGAGTAAATCTTTTCTGATTATCAAATTTTTTTTTGTTTGAAAGACCTAGGCATAGCCGACAATTTATGGAAGAAACTTTTTTGAATTTGAGTCCATGGACTTAGCTAGGGTACTAGAATCGAGTCTCTGCTGGGGCTCTATGTGTTTTTTGTCCATAACTTGGGCAAATCTTTTCCGATTTTCAAAAAAATTTTTTTGTTTGAAAGAAATGGGCATAGCCGACAATTTATGGAAGAAAATTTTTAGACCCGTACGAAGAACGAAGTTCTTTGAAAAGGGGTCTTAATGCGTTTACTACGACGTTTGTAACCAGTCAAATTTCGACCCGGGAGTAGGGGGGGGAGCATCGATCATGGTCCTTAGATGACGAATCAGCAATAAAAAAAAAATGTCCGTCCGTCCGTCTGTCAACACGATAACTTGAGTAAACCTCAACCGATTTTCAAAAACTTTTTTTCCCTGAAAGGTAATCGAAAAATCTTTTATAGGATTGAATCTGGGCACTGTCGGCCCAAGGGCCGCCAAGCTAGGGCCGTTTAAGTGGTTTTTGGTCTTTTGTACATAACTCAAGTAAATCTTTTGGGATTTTCATAATTTTTTTTTTTTTGATAATTTATGAAAGAAACTTTTCTGAATTTGAGTCCTTGGACTTAGCTAAGGCACTAAAATCGAGTCTCTCCTAGTGCTCTGTGCGTTTTTTGTTCATAACTCGTGCAAATCTTTTCCGATTTTCATAATTTTTTTTTGTTTGAAAGACCTGAGCATAGTCCACAATTTATAAAAGAAACTTTTTTGAATTTGAGTCCTTGGACTTAGCTGGGGCACTAAAAACGAGTCTCTGCTAGGGCTATTGGTGTTTTTTGTACATAACTGGAGTAAATTTTTTCCGATTTTCAAAAAAAAGTTTTTATTTGAAAGATGTAGGCAAGACCGACAGTTTATAAAAGAAACTTTTGCCTGTGCTTAGGGCTCAAGTGGACCATGTCGGCTCTAGCCAAAAAAATTTTTTTTTGCTATGTTGCAGAGGAAATTGAGGGAAACATTTTTGGCTATGGAATTGTGTGTCCGAGGCCTCTACTTAGGGCAATAGGTCGGTACTAAGGTCGACCCTGGCCCAAAAAATGGTTTATTCTATGTTGTAGAGAAAATTGAGTAGAACATTTTTCTATATTTTGTACTTTCGGAAAGGTTTTTTTACACCGTCTCTTCGGCCGGGTTTTTCAATATTGCCCTATCGGCAATTTCCAATACAACTTAATGTGGACGCAATTCAGAGGCGGATTAAGCCATTCCAGCGCCCCGGGCAAACATAATTTCAGCGCCCTCTTTGTTCTGTGAGCACACCTAGTCAGTGGCGGATTATGGTTTTCATGCAACGGGCAATTCAAATTGAGCACCCATCTCAAACGAAATGTTTTTTAGATTAATGTCAGGAAAAAACTACGAGAATATATTTACTGTAGTTTCAGATTTAAGGCTAAAATACTCTCACCAGTCGCGGGTTACAGATTGCTTGATGGGCGGTTTCCTGAAACGACGTGAGCTGAAAAGTTTAACATATAAATGCGAAACGACCCATTAGGATTTATGAATCGCTGAAACTCTTTACATACTCGAACACTTGTTTGAAAACCACTCGTTACAATTTTGTTTGTTAAACCGAGTACCTGAGATTCAAGATTCAGTAAGTTCAGATTCTAGAACAAATATTAATACTACTGCGTATGAACCTCTTACATACATGAAATATTTTTAATTATAGGAAGCAGAACATCGCGAGCGGAGCGAGCGAATTTTTTGTTTAAGTTTTTTCAAAATTTAATTTTTTTCAGATCTTTTCACTTTTTAATTTTAATTTATCTTGTTAATTTAACACGTTACGTTAGGGTTTTGTATTATTATAGTTTAGCTCGACTTTTTAGCGCCGCAGGCGAAATTTTTTTATATTGAAAGACAGACAAATATTCTTCTCTTAAGCATAATCACATTAAAAAAGTTGAGCGTAAAAAGTGCTTTTCCAGCGCCCCCATTTTTCCAGCGCCCGGGGCAGCTGCCCCGGTTTGCCCATAGGTTAATCCGCCTCTGACGCAATTTCATACACTTAAGAGTCATGGCAATATTTCGTAACATCAACTCTGTTTGCCGCATCTATTCTGATACGTACGGGTCCCTTCATATGGCTGAATCCTGGTATATGGCCACTTCCATAATTAGGCAGGAAGAACCAAATCTCCAGAACTATGAGAGTTAGAAAGTTTGTTGCAAAGGCGAAGTTGTAGAGAATTAAATTTAAGCGAACACTAGTTTCAGGGTTTTTGGGAAATATGACCCAATCCTGGCATATGGCCACTTCCATAATTAGGCAGGATATACCAAATCTCCTGAACTATGAGAGTTAGAAAGTTGGTTCCAAAGCCGAAGTTGTAGATAATTAAATTTAAGCAAACACGTGTTTCAGAGTTTTGAGGAAATATGGCCCAATCCTGGTATATGGCCACTTCCATAATTAGACAGGATGACCCAAATCTGTAGAACAATGAGAGTTAGAAAGTTGGTTCCAAAGGCGAAGTTGTAGAGAATTAAATTTAAGCGAACACGTGTTTCAGGGTTTTGGGGAAATGTGGCCCAATCCTGGTATATGGCCTTTCAATAGTTAGGCAGGATGACCCAGATCTCCAGAACTATAAGAGTTAGAAAGTTGGTTCAAAAAGCGAAGTTGTAGAGAATTAAATTTAAGCAAACACGTGTTTCAGAGTTAGGAAATATGGCCCAATCCTGGTATATGGCCACTTCCATAATTAGGCAGGATGACCCAAATGTGTAGAACTATGAGAGTTAGAAAGTTGGTTCCAAAGGCGAAGTTGTAGAGAATTAAATTTAAGCGAACACGTGTTTCAGGGTTTTGGGGAAATATGGCTCAATCCTGGTATATGGCCTTTCAATAATTAGGCAGGATGACACAGATCTCCAGAACTATGAGAGTTAGAAAGTTGGTTCCAAAAGCGAAGTTGTAGAGAATTAAATTTAAGCAAACACGTGTTTCAGAGTTTTGGGGAAATATGGCCCAATTCTGGTATATGGCCACTTCCATAATTAGGCAGGATGACCCAGATCTCCAGAACTATGAGAGTTAGAAAGTTGGTTCCAAAGGCGAAGTTGTTGAGAATTAAATTTAAGGGAACACTTGTTTCAGGGTTTTGGGGAAATATGGCCCAATCCTGGTATATGCCCACTTCCATAGTTAGGCAGGATGAACCAAATCTCCAGAACTATGAGATTTAGAAATTTGGTTCCAAAGGCGAAGTTGTAGAGAAATTAATTTAAACGAACACGTGTTTCAGTGTTTTGGGGAAATATTTTTGGGGATTATTTAATTTTGTAATTTTCCTTAAAGATTCATTTTCCAGAAAGTTCGATTATTTCGGGGATTCGCATATCTTACAAAACTCAAATTTTCTTAGAGAGTCTAATTCTTTTGAAAATTTTAATTTTTTTGATAATTTGAAATTTTTCTTGTAATTTTGGAATTTCCCAAAAATATTTATTTTCTCAAAAATTTAGATTTGGAGAAAGAATTGAAAATCTTCAAAAATTTAGATTATGAAATTGAAATTGAAATTTAGAAAATGGTAATTATCGCCCAGGGAATTATCGCCCAGGAATTATGCCCCAGACAAGTGGGAATTATCACCCAGGGAATTATCATCCAGGAATTATCGCCCAGACAAATGAGAATTATCACCCAGGGAATTATCGCCCAGGAATTATCACCCAGGAGGTCATTTTCCTTATACAAATCTTGTGTTTTAGATACAATCCAAGAGGTATTTTCCTTGTACAAATTACCCGCTTTAATTATTTCTTATACAAATCTTGTGTTTTAGATACAATCTAAGAGGTATTTTCCTTGTACAAATTACCCGCTTCCCATTTGTTCCCATTTGTCGATAATTCTCTGGGTGAAAATTCCCATTTGTCTGGGCGATAATTCCCTGGGTGATAATTCCCATTTGTCTGGGTGATAATTCCTGGGCGATAATTCCCATTTTTTTCAGTCTGGTAGATAATTCCCTGGGGGATAATTCATGTCGCCATGCTGGCGACCCAGCACAAATTCATCAAAAAATAAAATTTTGATTTTTCGTCAGCACAAATTCGTGGTGTAAAGGTTTTTAAAAAAAAACTCGAAATGGAGAGGGTCTCCATACAAAAGAAGCGAAAAATGAAAATTTCGGCCAATTTTTCAATTTGTGCTAGGTGACCAGATGTCGTAAAATGTTGAGGTTAGTGGCAATCGCCAGCACAAATTTTTAGTGCTGTGGTCTTTTGAAGAAAACTTGAACTGAACTTGAACCCATACAAAAATGACGAAAAATCAAAATTTCATTTTTTGATGAATATGTGCTGGGTCACCAGAGCAGCACTAATTTTGAAATTGGTACCATTCGTCAGCATAAATTCAGACGCATCAGTGACGTTAATTTCCTCTTAGCACAAATTCCGGGGTTTTGAACCTTTTTTTAATAAATAATTTGCTGTATCAATCAAAAAATCGCTAATTTCTACCGTGTGAAAAGTGTTTTAAAACTTCCAGCTTCTGCAAGCATTATTTCGCTTTCTTTTAATGGATTTTCGAGAATTTTGTTTTTATTAGAAACGTTTATCTATTTAGAAAAAGTTGTATAATATTTTGAAGTTTCCAATTTACTTTTGTAATAAAAAAATGTAATTAAATTTGTGATCATCACGGGAATCTTCCGATTTGTGTTTTTGTTGACAAATAACATGACATGGCCAATTTGTTTACATACATTCTTCCAAAAGCGGCAACACCGAATAGAAATTTATTCATTGTGTTTTAAACCCACAAAAATAACTCTCAAAAGACATAATTGTAAACTTTCAAGATTGGAAAGATTGTAAATCAACCTTGCAAAAGATCGTTTTACCATTGCAAGAAATAGATAAATTCTTGAATGTTTGGTAATGGGTAGCCATCTGGTAAAGTGTTAGCATTTAGTCGCCACAAGGACGCCAACGACCTGATGATTTAGGTGATAGATGTAATGGTGTTGCCCAAGGACTGTCGGATGGACGACATAATACCAAGGCGTAGCATTTCATCAAATTTCGTTTTAGCTATTTTTAAAACTTCAAGCGTGGAAAAATTATTCCATTGGTGGGTCCGGCATTTGTGACGTATTTCTTAATCAAAAATGAAAACATTCCAAAAGAGTTTTTTGCGTTCAAAGCTTTAAGCGTCACCCCAAGTGATATCAGTTGTTTTGGAAGAAGGGACGAGGACTTGCGTCACGTTTTCCTTTTAAAAAGGGTTTTTGTTGTGATATCACTAGTTTTGGAAGGAAATAGGAAACCATACCTTTAATACACACACAAACACATACAAAATATGCTTTTAGATGGAATTTGTAATTGAAATTGAAATTTTTAAGAAAAGTTATCGGACCGTCTTCGAGCCGCAGCCAAAAAAGTGGTTTTTCACGGTTTTTCATACAAATAGCCCTGGAACTAGCTAACGAACTAACTAACTTACGTAGGATATTTTCATTTACTTTGGCTTCTATGGAAGGAACATTTTGTACCGGAAATAGAAATTTTCAAAAGGTCATATATCCGGAACCACTGGACCCTTTTTAATGAGTAAAATGTCGATTTCAATCAAAATTTTACATAGAATCCGAAAAACTAGGTCTCAGTCTACGAAGTCTACGAAAAACATGTTTCTGAATTTTTTACTCGTATGAGGACTTGCGTCACGGGCGCATCGCTACCGCGCGCCCATGATTTTGAGCCTTCAATTTGAAGGGTTAATGGCGAATTATATGACCTGTCCCGTTACTAACGAAATTTTGTCTTGAAATAGCTCAGAATTGATGAAACTTCTCTATTCTCTTAGAGCTACCTTCATTGAACTTTATTTGGTATACTCGCGATCCGGTTTCGTGTGACTGAAACATGCTCTAAGAAATGTTCAATAGATTTCGAGATGTTTTGGTATAAATTTTGTTAGCCACGGGACAAGACCATGGATTGCTACAAATGTGAATCAGGACCAATCAGAATCACTGCTGAAAATGAACGAAACAACGATAAAGTCTTAGGGGATTGGGTAGTTACGTAGGGTAGTGCCTGATTGCATATGAGCGGAGTGTGGTAGTCCGTGTCATGTGCCAGGCGTGCAACTGTCTAACTATCAAGTGCTCTTTTTACGTCCACGTCGTAGTCCCCGGAACCTCAATTCTCTTCGGAGTTTTGTGCTAAACTTAAGAGTGCTACCTGATGACTTGCCCACGGGTCATAGGGGAATCGAATTAGTGGGTTGTGCGTGTGGCTAGCCACCATACCACACTCAAAAAAAGCAATATGTTTATGAATTCAACAACAGAGCCTCGGATTGGACAGGATAAACGGCAACGACTTAGGCAACAGAAAAAGCACAACGATTTACAATTAGGAACATGGAATGTTAGATCTCTGTTACGGCCAGGAGGGTTGAGATCACTCACTAGTGCGCTAAGGGCGACTAAACTTGACATTACAGCAGTACAGGAAACTAGACGGCCTGGGAAGGATTCTATGATCAGTAGAGACTTTACGTTTTATTACAGCGGCAAGAGCAACGACAGCCCAAGAGGATACGGAACAGGCTTCATGGTCTTCGGTAGAGCCAGAAACGCGGTGATTGGTTTCACTTCTGTCAACGAACGAATATGCACTTTACGGATAAGAGGAAAATTTTTCAATTATACTCTTATTAACGTCTACGCTCCAACGGAGGAAAAAGATAATGAAGCGAAGGAGCTACTTTACGAGAAACTGGTGAAAGTGTATGATGGAGCACCGAATCGAGACATCAAAATTATACTTGGGGATTTGAATGCCAAGATAGGTCGCGAAGTCTACTACCGTCCCACTATTGGTAAATATAGCCTCCACGAAAAGACAAGCGAAAATGGAACGTTGGCAATTGATTTCGCAGCGTCAAGAAACATGGTTGTCTGCAGTACCTATTTCGAACATAAAGACATCCACAAAGCGACATGGGTATCACCTGATGGACGAACCAAAAACCAGATTGACCACGTGTTCATAGATGGGCGTCACTGTTCAAATATTTTGGATGTCAAAAGTTGTAGGGGACCGAACATGGATTCAGATCACTACTTGGTAAAGGTGGTTGTTAGGGCTCGAGTTTCGATTTCACACAATCGACAGCCGGCATTGGAAAAGTGGAACGTCGAGAAACTGCAGGACGAAAATATTAAGCGAAAATATGTGGATTGTTTGGAGAAGAAAATTATTGACGGAATGGAAAGCGAACAACGAAACGTAGACGATGCATGGAATTAAATTAGACGAAACGTAGAGCAAGCCGCAGCAGAGACGATAGGAACGAGAACGGGAAAGAAAAGAAATGACTGGTTCGATGACGAATACAGAAAAGCACTGGATGACAAAAATGCGGCTCAAGCGAGATATCTAAGTAGATGCACTCGAGCTGGCATGGCAGAGTACCGTTCGAAGAGAAATTTCGAGTAAAAACTATTCCGAAGAAAAAAGCGACAACATGACAAGGAAGTTTTAATCGAAATTGAAAGGTTTGGTAATCGAAAAGAGACGCGGAATTTTTACCGGAAAGTAAACGAATCGAGGAAAGGTTACAGTCAACAACCTTTATTGTGCAAGGACAAGGATGGGTTGGTCTTAGCAGATGAGGAAAGGTGCATCAGACGATGGGCGGAGTACTTTAAGGAACTGCTGAACCCGAACAGACCACCGAACCGAAACGACACCAACAACAACTTACCATTTCAGACCGCGCAGCCACATATTGCAGAACCAACGCTACAGGAAGTGGAGCATGAAATTTTAAAGCTCAAAAATTTCAAAGCCCCAGGAACCGACAACATACCTGGAGAACTTTTCAAGCACGGTAGTAACGCATTATGTATGGAGATGCACGAGCTCATCAAGCGCATCTGGAATGTCGAGGAGTTGCCGGGAGGGTGGAAGACTAGCGTCATCTGCCCTCTGTACAAGAAAGGCGACAAATTGGAGTGTGGCAACTATCGCGGAATTTCGCTTTTGAATATCGCCTACAAGA
>CM055406.1:86121405-86137268 GCA_029228625.1 Pseudolycoriella hygida
ATATGTTGTAGAGAAAGTTGAGGGGATCATTTTCGCCCATGGAAGTAGTAGCCGCCGCGCTTCGGTTTGGCGGCGGCGGAGGCTCAAAAAAAACTTTTGATATGTTGAAGAGGAAGTTGAGGGTATCATTTTCGCCCATGGAAGTAGTAACCGCCGAGCTTCGGTTTGGCGGCGGTGGCGGCTCAAAATAATGTAAAACATTACAATCACAACGAAAACCCTTTTTTAAAAGGGAAATATGACGCAAGTCCTCGTCTCTTCTTCCAAAACAACTGATATCACATCAAATACCCTTTTTAAAAGGGAAACATGACGCAAGTCCTCGTCCTTTCTTCCAAAACAACTGATACCAATTTGGGTGACGCTTGCAGCTTCGGAATGCACAAAATTCTTTTGAAATATTTTCACTTCTGAGTAAAAAAATGCGTCACAAATGCATCACAGTTATATACAAAAGGCCAAAAACCACTTAAACGGCCCTAGCTCGGCGTACATAACCCGAGTAAATATTTTCCGATTTTCATAATTTTTTTTTGTTTGAAAGACCTGGGCATGGCCGAAAATTTATGGAAAAAACGTTTTTTATTATAAGCCCTTGGACTTAGCTAGGGCACTAAAACCGAGTCTCTGCTAGGGTCATACGTGTTTTTTGTACATAACTTGAGTAAATCTTTTCCGATCTTCATAATTGTTTTTTTAATCGACAGGTCTATGAAAGCCCAACAATTAGTAGAAAATTTTGTTTTGAAATTAAGCCCTAGGATACAGCTTTGGGTACCAAAAACGAGTTTTTGCTAGCGCTGTACATGTTTTTTGTAAGTAACTCGAGTAAATCGAGTTAAGGCAATATTTACTTAAATACGTTCGAGTCTTTTCGTAACATCAACTCTGTTTGCCACATCTATTCTAATACATATGGGCCCCTTGTATATGTTTTTATTGTTGATTCGTCATCTAAGGACCAGAATCGAAGCTCCCTCTCCCGGGTCGAAATTGGGGTGGTTACAAACGTCCTGGTAAACGCATAAGACTCCTTTTCGTACGGGTCTAAAAACGAAGTGACCATTCGCACGCGCGTGCAAATAGTCCATTAAACATTACTCGCACGCGTGTACGAATAGTCTGTTCAACACTATTCGTACGCGCGTGCGGATAGTATTTTAATCGAATCGGATAAAAAATGAAGTTTTCCTTGCAAAAATGGTGACGTAAAGGCTTTACGTTGGCTGTAAAAAAAAATTTAAAATTACAATTTCATCATTATACTATTTTACTTTATATGCGACGATAAGTCTCACATTAAATGCCAATTTTTTAGATGAAAAATGAGAATTTATTGCATTATTCTCAGTATATATCCGTCCAGAGGGATAAATTCCACTGTGTAGGGCGATAAATAACCAGCTAGACTAGAAATATTAAATTAAAAAAAAACCGTCTGAGAATCGAACACAGAACGTCCCGCATTCCAATCAACGATGCTAACCACTACACCACATGACTTTCGTAAATGCATGAATTGCGAATTATATTATCGCAGCTAATGTGATTCAATTGAAAACTCTCATAAAATGTGTTTTCTATATGCGTGAATGGAATCTCACATGTTTGTGTGTTTAATTCGAAATTTTGTTTTCGAATGCACATGCGCATTGTAACATAATCTTCGGTTGTGTTTTATACAAATATTTATATAAAATGTGCATTTAGGTTCGAGCATGCGCGAAATTTTTTTTATTTCACTTTCTTCTATCGAAATGCAATAATTTCATAATTTGAATAGTTTGTGCAAGAAACAAACATAAAGAAAAAGATCAGAACACCTCATCTCAAAACAATCAGTGCTACCGTGCCCTAGCTCGCTCGGCGATCAGTACTTGTGCTTAATGATCGACAAGTCGTCCCTATTAAAGTAAAATAATATACTTACACATTGTGGACACTCGAATAACCGTTCACTTGCTCGATATCGCTCGCTCGTGGTGTGTAACATACACTTGAACGGTTATTACTTGCTTTCCACAATGTGTAAGTAATCTAATATTATAGCTTGCGAATAGTCAAATTAATATTGACGCACGCGCATGTATAGTGTTTAATGGACTATTGACACGCGCGAGCGATTAGCATTTGCCTAAAAAAATGTCCGTCCGTCACCGATCTTCAAAAACTTTTTCTTCTCTGAAAGATAATTGAAATAGTACATTATATCACTTGGACCAAAAAGGTATGATTTTGACCCAGGTGTTGAAAAAGTCCAAGGATGGAGCGGAGCGGCATCGATATAACGAAGGGTGACGGTCCAAATAACGTACCTCCGATCTTTTTGAAGAATTGTTCGGAGGCGCTATGCTCTCCGCTTCTCCGCATATTCAACTTGTGATTGCGTGGTGTCTTTCCGAATCGATGGAAGGAATCATACGTTGTCCCAATTTTTAGGAGTGCCTCCAGGTCCGACGTAAAGTCTTATCGTGGGGTAGCGATCCTGCCGACGTTTGGCAAGTTGTTTGAGTCGATTGTGTGCGGTATTTTTGCCGCAAAGTTCGAACCCGTCATTTCGGTGACGTATTATGGTTTCATGAAGGGACGATCCACCACCATGAATTTGATGGAGTTCGCCAATGAGCTGTTCGCATTATCGAAGCCGGTCGCCAAGTTGACGTGGTGTACAGTGTACACGGATATGCGTAAAGTTTTCGATAGAGTTCGGCACGATATGTTGATATGCAAGTTAAGGGAGCTCGGTTTGCGCTCGTCTATGCTGCAGTGGGTTCACAGTTATCTCAATGGTCGCTGTCAATATGTAAAGATGTTGAGATGGAAGTCTGCATCCTTTTCAGTCACTTCCGGCGTTCCACAAAGGAGTCATCTTGGTCCTCTTCTGTTCCTGCTGTTTTTCAATGACGCTGTGGAAACTGTAAAGTCGTCAAAATGCTCATTGTATGCGGATGACCTTAAGATATATCGAGACATTTAGTCTTATAGTGATTACCTTGCTTTGCAACGCGACTTATCTGCGCCTAACCGTTGTGCATTCGTAATTGTTGGAATGTTGGAAAGTGTAGGACCATGTCCTTCTACAGGATACGTCACCCGGACCAGTTTGACTACATTATTGACGATGATGTCCTTCAGAGGGTCTGCGAGATGGGAGATCTAGGTGTTACGTTTACAGAGGATATATCGTTCATTGAACATTTAGAGATTGTGGTAGCCAAAGCGTATTCGATGCTAGGTTTTGTGAAGAGGATCTGTCTTGACTTCAGGAGCGTTGATGCCTAAAGAGCGTTTTCTTCGCGCATGTCCGTTCGCATTCGGAATATGTGTCGATTGTGTGGCCACCGTATGACCAGAAGCACAGCGATGCGATTGAATCGATACAGAAGAATTTTGCGCTGAGAAGGAGTGTGAAGCGCGATGAGAATTATCGGCTTCCATCGTATGACAGCAGGTGCCGGTCTATCGGAATTGAGAGTTTGTCGCGTAGACGCATCAATCTGTCGGCAATGTTTGCGTTTGACGTGCTGAGAGGTCGAGCAGATTCTCCAGCTTTGTTCTCGAAATTCGTAGTCAATGGGGCAGTCAGATCGTTGAGAATCGATAGGTATTTAGTATTGGACGCTCATTGATCAAACTATGGAATGTTTGAACCGGTGAACTACGTGTCGAGGGTTTTTAATGTGTTTACACATCTTTACGACGGAACGATCAGCCGTTATTCTTTCAGAGCAGCCGTGAAATCGATCGATCTGACCAATTCAGTGTTGAAGAGACACGGGTTTTTAATTTCGGTGCAGTAATCGGATAGTTTTTCATATCACTTTGCTCCAAACTATCCCATTTGCGTATTTAATGTTTGTTTCTTTTATACGCTTTCATGTCGTATTTCTGCTGGGCACACTCACATCGCCGGTCCGAATTAGTAGAGCCTGGAACAGACAGATTGCGCATGAAAGGACAAGTGACGAAGCAAAAGTTGTCGACTGGGCTGACATTCTACCTCCGGTTTTGCTTAATGAATGAATGAATTTATTGCACCACCAAAACATTGGCTGAATAATTTCTTACAATAGAATCACAATATAAAAATCACAGTTATGACAATACTAGTATACAAGATGCTAAAAGCCAAGATCTTCAAATACTTTAGCTTTGAACGCATTCATGTCGTTGATTTTCAGCGCAGCCTCTTTATGATCATTTATCAGTCTTATTAAACGGTCGATCGGTTGGTTCACTAGATAATCTTTCGTACGTCGCGGTTGTACTAGTAGCCTCGAAGTAGAATCGCGAAGACTGTAACTGTTGCAGGTGTGAACAAATTTCGGTGATATCAGGTCGTCCGTTATATTTCGTTTGTATATATCGAATGCAAGTACCGCGTCGGCCACAGTCCGTCGTACCTCCAAACTCTGAAACTTCAGTAGTTTACATCTGTCCTCGTATGGTGCTAGTCGGTAAGATGTTGCGTTGGCTCGGCTTTCTAACAGATAAATCACGAACTGTCTTTGAATGGACTCTATGTCTCTCTATGGTCGATGCAAATTCTAGTCTTGATCTGACGTATGCCAAATACAATAGCCGCTGCGTTTCTTTTGTAAAATTTCCGTTCGAATAGTGCTTAATGCATCCCACCATTTGACGACTCTTTATTGTCATTTGTTCAATGTGACTCCCAGGGTGAAACCTCTTATTAATCAACACGCCAAGATCGTTTATTTCTTCAACTCTATCGATGACATGATCGCCCATCATGTACTCGGCTTCGATGAAATTGGAATCGTTTCGATATGCACTGAATACGTGACACTTTGCGTTGTTGAAATGTAAGAAATGTTCGGTATTCCATTTCCTCACTTTTTCGATGTCTTGTTGCATTCGTTTTACGTCGTTGTGGTCGTGTATAATCGCTGCCAGTTTAATATCATCAGCAAACAGTAATATGAATGCAAAGTTGATCACATCAACTAGGTCATCGACAAACGCGGTAAACAATAGAGGCCCAAGAGAACTTCCAGGCGGGACATCTGATGACGATTCAACAATCTTGATTTGGTGTTACCAATGCGTACGAAGTTCGTTCTACCAATCAGAAATTGACACACCCATCTTGCTGTCTTCTTACCAATTCCAAATCTGGCTAACTTGATAACCAGTAATCGAATGACCAATTTGTCAAAAGCTGCCTTGTAATCGCCGTAGAACACGTCTAATTGACTGCCATATTCGAATGCCATATGCGCCAGTATTGATAAGCACAACAAATTAGTGACGACCGATTTTTTGCTTCTAAATCCATGCTGAGCACTTTTCAACTGCGGTTCTTCTCACTCATCTTACGTTTAACGGCAATTTCATGGATTTTCATGACTAACGTCTGTATAGCTACGACTCTGTAGTTCTTTATATTGTTTTTGTTACCTTTCCTTTTAAAAACTGGAACCACGCGCGATGTTTTCGAATTTGTAGCAATTTTCCCAGTATCAAATGATTTTTGATGCAGCAGCCAAATGGGCCATGCGACTGTCGATGCATACATTTTGATTACAAATGGCTTTATTTCATCTGGACCCGCTCCGTATACATTGTCAAATTCCCAATTCGTTTCGTCCGGTTCGTACAATGATTCGAAGTAATCGGCGAATATATCAACGATTTCTTCAGTCGATTTACCAGTTCTGTCACCATAATGCATCAGTTCAGGATATCGTTCGACTCCGCCATTCAATTTGGCGAATTTCCAAAATTCAGCCGGATTCGACTTGATATTTGCTTGCGTAAGACGGATGTATTCGTTACGTCGACGTTCGTTTTCATCGTTGAAAGCTTTCTGCGCTGCTTCGTATTCAGTGATCGATCCCTCTTCATTCTTCCGTTTGAACAGTTTGTCCCGACGATTTTTCAGACGTTGAAGTTCCGGCGACCACCATTTCGGTTTATTGGAATACTTCTTGATCGTCGTTTTCAGCACGTTCTGATCAATGTGACGCTTCATTGTATTGATGAAAAATTCGTAGGCCGAATCCACATCTCTTGTTTTGATTTCATGTTCGAAGTTGATAGCGTCTAACTGAAAGGCCATTCTTTCATAATGACCACGCTTATACTGGTACACTGTAATATGTTCACCGTTGGTCGCTGTAGACGCTGAATATTCAATGTTGATCTAATATTGAACATGACTCGGATCCTGTTGTGTTTCTTCAATAATCGTGTGATCATCCTCATTCAGTCTAAATTCACATGGGCTGTTCACGAACACCAAATCTAATACATTCGATGCCCTGTTTCTGATGTTTGACAGCTGGGATAATGGCAAGCTCATAATCTTTTCCAAGAAATTTAGTGCTTCCATTTGATATTTCGTTCGATTCTCACTCATATTCGAATCCACCAATGCATGCGGCAGAAAGTCATTGTCCTCTTCAGTTTCAGACGTCCAAACAATGTCATACAAGTTGTAGTCTCCAATTACAAGAATTTTGTGGTCCCGGTATTCTTCGACGATAAACTTGACTCGTTGGTAATGCTTCAGTGCAATGTCCATATCGAATTTGCTCATATAGCTGACATATAAAATGAGAGGCTGCGGCTTAATATGTATTTCGATGGCCAAAAATTCACTCGGCGATTCTTGGTCCACGGATGCATCAAATGAAACGCTTTTACTGCTCAACGAGTGATGCACCAAAATTACGACACCGCCAGAACGTCTATGTGTCTGCACTTTCCGATCATAACGGTAGACAGAAAATTTGTTCGGAAAATAGATGCTGCTTGATAGTCCATTGTCGAGAAAAGTTTCAGTGAAGCATAAAACTTTGTAGACAGAAAGTTCAATTTTCATGCAGATGTTACGTTTGTTCGTGATGCTTCTAACATTATCGTAAAAAATTAGTAACGATGAAGTACGTTCCGGTTCGTTGTTCAAACTAACGGTTGAAACGGTTTGCTGTTGGATACGATCATTACGATTGCTTGCGGTTCGGCCAACCGTTGCACTTCGGAAAAATGTGGTTATTAGCGGTTGATTTGTTGTGCAGCGGCGAGAATGTGCGTTGGTAGAGAATTGATTCAGGTTTCTTGGTGCGGTGTCTGAGATTGTTTCGCCAGAACTTATGCTCTTCAGTGCGCTGCCTGATCGGTATCCATAGCTGATTGTCTCGACGGTTGATTGTTGTCGTTCGGAAATGCCTGCGAGTTTTTTGGTGGAGTCAATTTGACTCCAGTAGACGATTGACCGTCCAGTTCGAATTCCCCAATCTGACTGCTGGACGGCCAGTAAACTGGATTCATCGGTGTTTCGAAATTTGCCTGGCTACACGCAACGTAGAATGATATGAACGAGTAAGTAGCGATGTCTCGTCCCTTTTTCACTAGTTTCCGAACTTCAATATCAGCTGGTGCAATTCCAATGCTCTCCTTGATGTATTTTGTAAGTTCTTCTTCTGTCTTATCGCGATGTATCCGCGAAATCCATACGGCCTTCTCAGGTTTTGGTTTTGCCGTCCGATTACCTAGTTTCGGTGAAAGGGGCTTACCGATCATCTTAGCCGATGTACCTGCAATCACCGGTTTCGAAGATTTCGGCGTTTGCATTGCTCTCGGGTTTTTCGGCGTTTTGAATTGTTTTGTTGATCTTGGCGTTTCGGCCGAAGCAACACCTTTCTTTGCTACGTCAGCGTAGGTAGTCCGAGGTTCCTTGATCGATTCAATAATGGCGTTGGTGTTTTTCTGGACAGCTCCTTTCATTGTATCAACCGAGGCCTGCAAGCCTACAATCGTGTTCGTTTGAGTATCGATTTTTTGAACCAAAGCGTCGATAACAGTTTGAAATTGCTGATTCTGCTTGGCGGTTGTAGTTTTCGGCGGTGTCGCGATAATCGGTGAGGGCTTGGAAAGAGCCAAAGTTGCATTTTGAACCTCGATCGTACTTTGAACCAAATTAGCAGACCCGTTCGGTTGCTTACGTTTCGGCGATGAATTTCCTTTCGGATTGATCAGACATTCGTCACAAACCATCGTGATGTTATCGTTGACAAAGATCTCCTCCGGTGTCCTTTTGATTTCATAACACAGCAAATGCATGCGTTCTTTGCAGCAAAAGCAAAACCAGACGAGATCGCGACTCATGTTCTCAGGAGGACAGTTCCCTGACGAACATTTTCTCAACGGTGGCGTCATGATGTAAGCGATAATCGATAATCTGATTCAAAGAGTCGTGACGAAATTTTGTTAAATGAATTTGTAATTGTTTTTGCTCAATCAGCCAGTAAGCTCACGCCGTTGACTAGGAAATAAATAAATAAATAAAAATAAACAGACGAATTGTTGCAGCACTGGACTAATATGTGGCAGGTCGGTGTAGTATTTAAAATCTTGGTCGACCCAAGAACCGCACCGAACGATAGTCAAGAAGCATCAGTTTTGTTTCTGCTTGTATGATATTTTTAAATGGTGCTGTGTCCATCAAAATTTTTGCTATTTGTTGATGCCCTTATTATTCCTGTTTATTCTTTATCTACAGAGTACACAAATACCACATAGATATAGAAATAAAAACAAATGATAGGGACGTACTTAAAATTTTGTTTTATGGATGTAGGTGGCAGCAGCAATCTGGTGCCAAATTGAAACTTATATGGCATACAAAATTTACTCCTGCCAACATTTTGGCAAAAACAGATTGGCAGCACCAGGCTGCCATCTACATTTTTAGCTCTACCACTCAAGTACGCAGCCTGGTGCTGCAAACCTTTTTCTGCCAAGATGTTAGCAGGAGTAAGTTTTGTATGCCATATAACTTTCAATTTGGCACCAGGCTGCTGCTGCCACCTACATACATAAAACAAAAGTTTAAGTACGCAGCCTAGTGCCGACTTGAAATTTATACAACGTATAGTGTTCATTATTGCCGTTACGATAACATTGAACGATTTTCGACACTAGGCTGCCTTCTAAATGGTCAATCAAAATTATCAAGTACGCAGCCTGGTGCCAAGTTTAAAACTAGTGCATAGTTGTGTTCTTATTACACCATCCAACATTGTTATAGACACTTTTTCGGCACCTGGCTGCCTAGTCTGAAATGCAGAACTTTCTTATAGCGAAAGATTTGTTAAAAAAACTAAGCAATCGCAACAACTACTAGATTAATAAAAGATGAGTGTAAACGGCCATTTAGTTACTTTTTTGAAAATGACACATTTTTATCAAAAAACTATAGCTATAAAAACATCGTTTTTACATAGAGTGCTCTTAAGGAATATAATAAAGCCCAAGCTGAACTGAGGGAAAAGTGCAAAAGAAAATTCTTTGAAGAGACTAACTCGATTCCTGCTTATGCTCGGATCCATAAAATTTTGGCAAAAGATCAAACCGTCCAAGTTGGATCTCTTTTTAAACCAAATGGAAGCTATACAGAAAATAGCAAGGAAACGGTTGAGCATCTCTTGGAAACTCACTTTCAGGGATGTAAAAAACCAATGGAAGGACCTCCAGGACAACCTACAAACTTACCAAATCGCAAAGATTGGAAGTTTGCGGAAAAAATTGTTTAGAGAAGAAAAGTCAAATTTGCCATCCATAAGTTTTACTCCTTTAAATCAGCGGCCCTCGATGAAATTTTCCCAGCTTTACTAAAAGAAGGTATAGAACTGTTGGTAGAAAGACTGAGTAGTATTTTCAAGAGCTCCATTGCGCTTAGCCATTCCCAGCCTAATAATGTGGCAGGTCGGTGTAGTATTTAAAAAGTGGGCTCAAGAGCCGCCGAGCTAGGGCCATTTAAGTGATTTTGGTCTTTTGTACATAACTCGCATAAATCTTTTCCAATTTTCATTATTTTTTGTTCATTTAAGCTCATATTTATTTGAAAAAATGATAACGGAATTGAATTTGGGTAAAATCGGTTACGAAGATTCAAAGTTACGGTCGAAAAAGTGGTCAAAGACGTGGTGTTTGAAGGTTGGTGGAACTTTTGGACTTAAATCTCTGAGAAATTTGAACGAAAATCGCTCTTGAAGGATTTAAATAAAAATGGACACTAGAAAATCATGAAAATTAAATTAGCGAAAATATGTTGAGTGGTTCGGGCAAGAGAGACTTCAGTGTGAGCCCAACTAGCGCTACACGACCACGATTGATTGATTGATTTTATTGTAGGGTACAATGCCAATGAACTACATTAATTATGAATGCATTAAACAATTAATATGAATCTATTGACATTGAAACATTTAGGCCAGCTTTGTTGGGCCCATTATGTTGAACCCTAAATTGATTGGTATTGTATTTATGATGGTGTGGTGTAATGGTGATGCTTATGATGCTATTCCGGTCTATTGTTGGTGATGGTGATAATGGTGATGGTGGTGATCTTTGTTGTGGAAGATTCCTCACATGGAGGACTGGTCGAGCCATTTGCTTCCTGTGATAAAAGAAGCAACATTAGCAATCGGTATCTTCCGAAACTCTTTAAGTGTAAGGTAGAAGTCTCCCAGCCACCTCACCCTCAAATTTACAAGAGCTGGGCAGTGTAGCAAGAAGTGCTTTGCTGTTTCTGGTACATCGCCGCCCCGTCTACAGTTCGAGTCACTGCTCAGTCCCATCTTGGTCAGATGGGATTTCAGCATGTTGTGTCCCGTCAGCATTCCTACTGTCCACCTCAAACTTCTCCTGTTAAGGCTCAGAAGTTCTTTGGTAGTCTGCAAATTGCATCCATCCAAGAACTCCTTGGCTTGTCTGCAGGTGCTGAGCTTCTCCCAAAATATTTGGTGCCTCTTGTGAGTGCGCCCTTTTATGAGTCTCATTACCAGCCCGGCGTGAATTCCTATGGCTGGTTCAGGTCCCACCAAAGCTACCTCGCTGCCTCGCCTAGCTGGCTCATCGGCTGCCTCGTTGCCTGGAATACCTGAGTGTCCCGGAACCCATACCAGAGATACTTCGTTGTTCTCTGAGAGGGCATCTAGTGCTACTCGGCTTTCCAGGATCGATTTGGCCGCAAACTTACAAGATGAAAGTGCCTTCATCCCAGACTCGCTATCCGAGCAGATAACGATCCTCTTACCAGTGACCTGACTTTCCGTCAGGAGCTCGCAGCTCCTCCCGACTGCCAGAACTTCCGCTTGGAACACTGTCGGATATTCTCCGATATTGAGACACTAAGGCCCAATTCCTCGCAAAACATACCCGCTTCTGTTCCTTCGGCCTTCTTAGAACCGTCAGTAAAGACAGTGATATCTTCCTTCACCGGAGCGCCCCTACCCCGCCACGCCTCACGGCTAGGGAAGATCGTCTCAAAATTTCTCTCAAATTGAAATTTCGTTTCCATCACGTCTGAAGGCATCGACATTTCCCCAAAGTCCCTGCTACACGACCACACACGGTATTTGGTGATTTTTCATGAATATTTCTTTAATAATGAAGTTCTTGTGCAGTGTTGCAGAGAAAACATATGCAGGGGACCCGTACGTATCAGAATAGATGTGGCAAACAGAACGTATGCTGCAAAAAGATTCGTACATATCAAAGAAAATGTTGCCACAACTCTTAAGTGCATTAAATTACGTCGACATTAAATTTGATTGGAAATTGTCGAAAGGGCAATATTGAAAAACCTTCCGAAGAAACGGTGTAAAAGTCTCTCCAAATATTCAAGCAACCGTCAAAATAAAAAAAAGCTAAAATAGTTTGAAAAAAAGCAAAGCCTTTGACTTTGACTTTGACACCGATCTTCTATCTCTTATAGTTTTCAAAATATTTGAATTTTTCCAAAATAAATTGCCTAGATCGATCCACCCTAACATAAGCGGTCATATTGGCAGGCATTACGACATGCACCACACCCAAACCAACAACTTTGCCTTTGACACCTATCTTCTATCTCTTATCGTTCTCAAGATGTTTGAATTTTTCGAAAATATATTGTCTAGATCGATCAACCCTAACATTAGTGGCCATATTGGCAGGCATTATGACATGCACCACACCTAAACCAACAACTTAGGCTTTGACACCATTTGAGCCTATAATAAGCCAATTATTACCCTAATAAAAGGACTATAATCGGTCTATTATAGTCGACTTTCTTGTTAAAAGTAGGGTTGTAATGACGCTACTATAACCCGGTTCTTTAAAAAATGAGAATAAAACGTGTGTTGTTATGACAACCGCATACTAAATCGAAAAATCAATCTAGACGACATTTTGTGCAACAAATTTGATGAGTGCTTTTGTAAGAAATTTTTGATTTATGTTAATTTTGTAATTATTTTTTTTTTTTTGCATAACTGGCAGTTATAGGCTCAAATGTGATAAACTATCGTATAATACAAGGGGAACAATCGCGTAATTATATACTTGGTTATACCCCTTGTATTATAATATATTATTATATGTGCTTATTCTAACTGATCATAGTCATTAATATATTTATGTTTATTTTATGTTATCTATGTCATCAATTCTTAACCTAAAAGAATGTTCTAACCACTTTTTAACATGAATTTAAAGTTAAGTTAAATACAACGAAGGGGTAAGATAGCGCTCTCTCATCCTTCGAGAAAAAATTGTTATTAATTCTAAATTTCAACAGTAGTTACTAAAAACATACTAATATTTTTTTTGTCGTTATTATTTCGTAAATTCGTATTCTATCCTTGTGTACATTTTATTCATGTTATTAGTATTCTCATTCCACATGGTTACATTAGACTCTGTTATGTCTTTTACCTCATATGGACCAGGACCTGCATAGATTTCGTTATGCTTTTCGTACGGTTCTTTTACCAATTTGACTTTATCATTTATTTTTAATATAATAGGTTTAGCTGATTTATCGTAATATACTTTATTTCTAATTTTAATTTTATCGATTAATCTTTTTGGTTCAGCGTGTGCTGTTTGTAATCGAAATTTGGCTTCTAAAGCGAATTCATCAATGCTGTATATAGGATCTACTCGTCCTTCCATTAGATCCGACGGTAGGATGGGTTTTTTACTAAAGACTAACTCGAATGTAATGTATTTGTTATCGTAGGCCGAATTTGGAGTAATATTGTAACAGAATGAAAAGTAATGAGCATACTCCTCCCACTGATGAAAGTTCGAGCAAAGATAAGAGCGCACATATTCGTTGAATGTGCGATGACTTCGTTCAGCAGACCCTACAATTTGATGATGGTGTGCCGTAGATTTTTGGTGACTTATTTTTAGTAAATCACATAGTTTAGCAAGGACTGAGTTCACATATTCTGTTCCTAAATCAGGGAGTTGCGGGAAAAGTGAGAAAGTAATAGAAATAAGCAAATTCGAATATTTAGAAACAAAGTTAACATAAGCTCTTAAAATGTGTACAGTTCCAAGTTTTTTGTCTTCATTAATCCATCTTCTCATTTAGGATGAGATTTGCAATATTGTCTAATTCGGATGACATGCAACGTACATCCGAGATGCGAAATTTGATTTTCACATTTCACATTTCAAATATGTAAAACAAATGTGAAAAAAATATGTGAAGTCACACAATTTTCAAATGGCACATTTGTCGTCGGCATTGAACTCTTCGTCTATATTATTGCACTTCTGAAATCTTTATGGTAGAATGTGTCGGGAGTTGCGGGAATTGTGAAAAGTGAACACAGCGCTGTGTCTGCAGTTGACATGGATTTGGATTGAATTGACATGGATTGCAATGGATGTAGAAATATTACGAATAATAATGTCTACGATATTTAATAGTATGAAACTGTATTATTCAGTGTCTAATACGCAACTCGTCGAATGTCCTGTAAATTTATGCAAGTCGCTGTGACTGAGCCCAACCTCTCACATACATTTCCAAATTTATGTTTCGTGTATTTTACGTGAGACCGTAATGTGATTTTTGGACTCCCCCACCCTCCCCCCTGTACGCATCCGTATATTTTAACCCCCCCCCCCTCCTCCTCACTTTGTACGTACGCAAAAAGACTAAAAAGTTCAGATAAAAATAATTAATTTTGAAGCGATTTTGCATATTATTAACTTTGAACCGAACAAAATATACAATAAACAATTATTACAATATACAATTTTTTACCTTGAACTTGAACTGGGAGTTGCGGGAATGGATAATTATTTTCATTTTAGCTATCGCAGTTAGGGATCGTCCATAAATTATGTAACGCAAAAAATGGCATTTTTCAGACCTACCACTCTACATTGAAACAAACCGTAACAAACCAGCCTGACCTACCACTCCATGAACTTCCGCTACGTAACAAAAAAGCAAGAAAATTATAAAAATTCCTTTTTATTCTTCTTCCCAAACACTGCTCATCCGTTCGTCGATATAAATTGACTGTCGCGCAGTATCTTGTGGAACAGCGAGGTCGCTACTACGCACTTGACTGTATGACTGCCCAAACAACCATTCGTGCAATCGCAGCAATTCATTTCGGTTGAGTTCTTGAGACAAGTGACACGTTTTTCTAGTTCGTTTTTAGCGGTTTGCGATGCTGGCACGTTCGCCGGTGACTCGTCATACTCTTGATGGTGCTATGATATATTCCGCACTTGCAAGATCTTCTTTCCTCTTTCCTCTTCATTGACTTTTCCAATTTTAAACTTGTCATCCTTCAGTGCCGTTCGAAGAAACAATGAAGCGAGATTATGCTTCCGATCCGAACAGAAAAACAGATCATGCTCGCAGTGGTAGCGGAGGGCATAACGCAGTCCCCACACCCAAAAAAAGAAGTCCACCAAATCAAAAAACGCCTTACAAAAAGCTTTGAGACAATGTACGATGTATAGAGAGACTTTTGAAATTTTCCTCCTGCCTCTTCCAAACTGAAGAAAACTACGTCGAACCAGCTTTCCAACGAGCCTAGACTCATCAAAATCGGTTGGAAATTGACTGAGATATCGAGGGTTGAAAATTACTCTGCTTAACTAATTCGAACTTAATTAATTATTTGTATTTTCATTTGATAAAGTTAATGAATTAATAAAAATCCAGAGTTAACCTACTGGCACGCTTGATCGTGAGTTGACCTATTATACAATTGTCATAGGACAACTCACTGTTTATGTGACTGTGAGTTAGCCCATGTTTTTATTTTCATACAAATTTACACGGTCAACTTAACATTTTTGGCTAGGTCAACTCACGATCATTTACCTTAATCGATTTTTCTACTGTTCTCACTATTATGAAAACATTTTTTCTGATCTGTCGGTTTCTATCTATCTATCTATCGAGAACTAGTCAGCCGATCTTCCTGAAATTTTCAGGGAACGTCAGTCTCGGCCCCAAATGAAAAATGTCATTTGCCGCTTTTCCGGGAAAACTCTGGAAAAGTCGTGGCATCCGGAAAAGTAGTCCATTTTGAGGGTTTTTCACGTAGTGCTCGGGGTTTTCGAATTTTAGCTCCGGAATAACAATACTAAGACAGTAGGTTTTTTCGTAAAAGTTTTAGAGTTTGGTCAGGAGAATTTTTTGGGATCTTACGAAAATGGCTGCTAGTAGTCAAAGTGACGCCATCTTGAATTTTCCTAAGCAATAAATAAGGTTTTTTTGGTTTTCGAATTTTAGCTTCGGAATGAGAATACTTAGAGAGTTGGTATCTTCTCGAAAGTTATAGAGATCGGTGAGGAGACTTTTTTGGGATGCCAACTGTAAAAGTGACGCCATCTTGGATTTTTTGCTATCTTTTGAATTAGAATATTTAGACAGTTGGTTTATTCTGGAAAGTTGTAGAGATTCGTGAAAGGAATTTTTAGCCTGAAAACTTTTTTGCTGAAAATTTTTTTTGCTGACATTTTTTTTCGCCGAAATTTTTTTTCGCCTGAAACTTTTTTCCGACGAAAATTTTTTTCGCCTCAAA
>CM055406.1:86137768-86149021 GCA_029228625.1 Pseudolycoriella hygida
TCACATTTCCACATTTGTTTTCACATATGTGAGTCACATTTGCCTCGCAAATGTGAAATTTTATTTTTTTCAAGTGGCACATTTGTCGTTCCCGTCGCATATTTGCCATGGGTCAATGCAAATCTAAAAACTTTGACAGTACATGTGCCGAGATGTGCTCGAGAACGCCAGATACAGATTGGGGAAGTAGTCACATTTGAGTGTTGAAAACAGGCAAATTTGCCAAATTCGGCAAATTCGCCGAAATGTGACTGGCAAATGTGACCACTTCCCTAACCTGTATGTGGCGTTCTTGAGCACATCTCGGCACATTTGCAGGGATATGCGGGAATCGTTAATAATTATAATTTTCATTTTTCTGCGACGAAAGCACATATGAGCAAGTTGTAAATGTAACCCGTGTTATGTTGTGAAAGTTTAATTTTCTAAGCATCAGACACTTTACTAAAAGTCATAAAATTCGAAGGATTTTTTCAAAAGATATTGTCGTTTTCTGTGCCTAACATGAGATTCGCTTACATTCGGCGGCTGGTATCTATGGTGTGGTCATATTTATAATTGAATTTGTTTTTCGTTGTTAAAATAACAAATCTGAGTATTATGAAATGTGAAGATTTCCATGAAAATGTTAAAGAAAGCAACTTTCATGCAAATTACCAAATTTCTTGTGTATAGTTATTATCTTTTGACCTCTAACGGCCCACTATACCCTAGTAGTGAGCTAAGTTTCAATTAAAGTAGTTGTTGGGTAACCTAAAATACAAAATTAACCGAGAACTGTGGAAACGAAAAAAATTTTTCTAACATTTGGTGAATATTGATGAAACTTTTGTCAAATGTGAAATCTGGCTACTTCAAACGGCACATTCTCTGGATCTGTGTAACGTACGTCAAAAGCGAATTGCTCTAGAGATGACTTAGATGCTACTTTTTGAGCTATATTGTGGACGCATTGTCACGACTTTTATGTAAGTTACCGGGTTTTTTTCGTATTTTTAGCATATTTTGGCCTCCCCTGGCTCTCTATAGACGAGATGTGACCACATTTAAGTTGAACTTACTTTCTTATGACACAAAAAACAAAATTACCCGGAAAATATGAAGATGTGAAAAAATGTGATTCACATTTTTTTCCACAGATGTATCACATTATGTAAAAAAATGTGAAATGTGAAATTTTTGAAGGCACATTCTCAGTTTCTATGACACTTGCGTCCAATAATGAGTCTCATTTCAATTCTGTAGGTGAAAATGTGCCAAGATGTGACCTAAGTGGTCATCCACAAGCTGCGGTGTCAGAGAACGTGCGATTCACATTAGTCACATCTGTGGAAAAAACCACATATGTGACTGGGAGTTGCGGGAAACGCGAACAATTGATGGACATCAGTCGATTCGAATAGTCAGCACTGACATCTGTAAAATTGTTTGACACATTCGTTTATTACAGAAATATGAAGTAGCTACGAAACATTTGTCATCTTGAAAGCGTTTTTAAGTAAAATACCGGGGTTTGAGCTTATTTCTTTTTAACTTATTAAGTTGCTTCCTTGTAATTTCTACAGTAAGAAAAACCCACCGCAATATTAAGTAATTTTATTTTCTGGTGCATTGCCTGGAGCTGCGTGTGATGCGAAGTGACTCTTAAAAATTGTTATGTTTTTCAAAAAATAATTTTCATATCTTACATACAACAGTCAGAATTAAGAAAATCATAGATCTGCATCGTTTTAAGGGAAGAATACAATTTTCATATTTATCCATTTTGTGTCAGTTTTCGATTCGTGGATGCTTTCAGTTGCTGAGATGTGACCTTATTTTTGGTTTGTATTACTTTTTGTATGTGTAAAAAGATTTCATACACAAATAATCGAAAATGTGAATTTCACATTTCACATTTTTTTCACAGATGTGGTCACATTTATGTAAAATATGTGAGTAAAATGTGAAACACATAATTTTCAAACGGCAAATTTGTCGTCAGCTTAAGATTTTTTATGGATATTTTTGCACATCTGAAAAGTTTATGGTAGAATGTGCCGAGATGTGACCTAAAGTCCCACAATGAAGTACTTTATATATGGAAATGTGACGTTCACATATGGTAAATGTGACGAAAAAAGGCAAATTTAGCCACTTTCACCACTCACATTTTCATATGCAAACAACTTTATTGTGTTACTTTAGGTCACATTTCGGCACATTCTACCATAACGATTTGAGATGTGCAATAATACCGACGAAAAGTTCAATGCCGACGACAAATGTGGCATTTGAAAATTATGTGACTTCACATATTTTTTTCACATTTTTTTCACATGTATGAAATGTGAAAATCGAATTTCACATTTCGGATTTTTTGTGTTTAAAATGCTTTTATAGATATAAAAAGTGAAACAAACAAAAAATCAGGTCACATCTCAGCAACTGGTCATATACAGTTTAATCATTTCTAAGCAACAACTGAGTTACCTTCTATTGAAACGAAACTGAAAGTAAGCAAAAATTATTGTTTACAATGAGTTTGACATTAGACAATATTATATGCCCGTACATTTTACTGTGTTAGACGCGACCAATATGACTACTAAGAAAAACATTTAAACAAAAATATTAATTCTTGAAAAGATGTATGCGAGCGAAACCATAAAGAAAGTGTTGTGGTAAGTTGCATGTCATCCGAATTAGACAATATTGCAAATCTCATTCTAAATGAGAAGTTGGATTTATGATGACAAAAAACTTGGAACTGCACACATATTAAGAGCTTATGTTAATTTTGCTTCTAAATATTCGAATTTGCTTATGTCTATTACTTTCTCACTTTTCCCGCAACTCCCTGCAATTGATAATCACAAAATTTAAAGAAATCGTCCTGGAATTGAATTATCGAAAGTGTGAAATGTCAGTCTTGGGCAGCCACACAATTGCTCAAAAAATCCAGATTATTCGTAAATTCCGAAGTATCTGCCCAGACATACAAGAGGTGGAGATTTCAAATGCATTTCTGCTCGGGAGTGCACTTACCGAGCAAGCCGCTACCGTATGTTTGAACCGAAAAATCCAGGACTTGAAACGTTTCACAGAAAAATTGAAATACATAAGCGCCCACAGTGCATTTTTCTTACTGAAAGTTTCAATTACGACTCCGCGCCTAATTTTTTTCCTTCGTGGAAATCCGATGTGGCGAAATCGGGCAGGCCTGGCAGTTTACGACGATGTGCTAAAAGAATAATTAGAAACAATTTTGAATGTACAGCTGGCACCTCGTGCATGGTCTGAATCCTCATTACCAATTAAACATGGAGGAATTGGAATACGACACGCCACTGAAATTGCTTTGCCTTGCTTTTTGTCTTCAATTTATGATGTTTCTGATATGTTGGACAAGCTGTTATCTGAACCATACCGACAGTTTGATCCCGCCATGTTAGAAGCAGAAGAAATTTGGTGTCATCAGTTCGGCGAGCTGCCTGCAGAGGAATGTCGAAATATTCAGCAAGTATGGGAATCACTCGAACTAAATATCAAAATCAATTCGTTAGCCGGATCAATGGACACTGAACACGACAAAGCAAGATTTATGGCTAATGCCATAAAAGAGTCAGGTGCATGGCTTCATGCTCTTCCTTCACCACAGCGTGGGACACATTTATCCAACGACGAACTTCGGATTTCATTGTCATTACGACTCGGGCTGTCAATAGCTCAGCCTTACACTTGCATTTGTGGAGAAAAAGTTAGTCGATATGCATAGCATGGTTTATCATGTTCGAAAGCAAACGGTACAAACTCACGACATACGACAATCAGTCGAAATCCCTGCAAATCTAGAACCACCGGGATGTTCTAGGCCTGACGGTAAGAAACCCGACGGAATGACTCTCGTACCCTGGGCGAGAGGAAAGTCATTGTAATGGGATTTTACATACAGAGACACTTTCGCCCGATCATATATTCATTCATCGTCAAGACATGTTGGATATGTTGCAAACGAAGCAGAAAAAAGAAAAATTAACCATTACAACGATTTATCACACCAGTTCGTGTTCATTCCGGTCGCTGCTGAAACTTCCGGAATAATAGGCAAATTGGGATTGGACTTGCTGAAAAACGTTGGTACTAAAATGGCCGAAAAAACAGGTGAAAAACGTTCGACAACGTATCTTCTGCAACGTATTAGCATCCCTGTTCAGCGTCAATTTTGGGAACTATTCCACCATCGAAGGGTTTGAGCGAAATTTATTATTATTAATTACACTAGTCTACAGAGGTTTTGTATCTTTCCTGTCTGCCATTGCCCAATGTTAGGCTTAGTGTGCTGTTGCAGAATATGGCCTAGTTGAGTGTCCATCACCCCTGAAAGTAGAGTAATTGGGGTCCAAAGAAAAATGTAAGGACATTTTCATTTAGTCATTATTATATGATCTAAATTTCGTTGTATTGCTTGGAGCTGGTCACAAGTAAAACGTCTTTATTTATGTTTTTGTTATGTTTATTTCCACTTGCATTCGGTCGTTAACCAACGACCATCTTCAGGCATCACTTCTGTACCGGAGGAAATGCCTGGAAAAATACTCAACAGGCTAAATTCGTATGACGCGGATGTCCAATTCACGATGGTAGTAGAAGACCCAGAAGAAAAATCGATAGAATTGTTGGACTTGAAACTCTTCAATGAAGGTGAAAAACTGACCACAAAGTGGTACCACAAACCGATTGCCTCAAACCGAATCTTGAATTATTTCTCAAGGCACCCGGCCAACATGGTTACGAACGTGGCAAAAGCTTTCATACGAAGAGCTTTAACAGTGACACATAAAAAGTTTCACGTTGAAATCAAGGACAAAATAAGGACGATTTTAGGAAGAAACAATATTCCGACGGGAACCATCGAAACCCTAATGAACCAAGTGTGGAACTCACGAAGCCGGAACGCCAGGCAACATAATTCATCAACCAATGAAATGAGCTACCCCTTTTTAAACTACACATGTGACATGAACACGACAACACCAACAGCAAATTCAACTTTCTTAGTGACGACTCCAGCGGCTAATGCAATGTCAAACGTCCAACAGACGGTACAAACAGAACAAAAAAGGTACGCTGGACTAACATACGTTCCAGGTCTTACCGAACAGCTATCAAAACAACTGAAGAAATTTGCACCAAACTTGAAGCTAGCACCAAGACCACCAGACAAGATCTCTAAATTGTTCTCGGACATGAAAGAAAAACTTCGTCCAGGACAATGTTCATGCGTGGTATATGGTATTCCATGTGGAGGGTGTTCACACTGGTACTACGGAGAAACAATTTGGTCTGTTGACAATCGCTGCAAATTCGGACACCAGAAGGACTTAAAAAACATAAAGAACAAACCCAGAGCAACTGCATTGGTACGTCACACGAATATTACAAAACATCAGTTCAATTTTGACGGTAAAAAGATAATGAAGAAAGTGCGTTCGAGGAGGACGTTAAAAATACATGAAGTAAACCAAATTATAATGAACGAACATCAAGCGGTAAACTTCAAGTCAGACGCTGAACATGTCTCCCCAGAATTTTACAACCTCATTCGAAAAAGCATCAGACCTCGAAGTGTAAACCTAAAGCATAAAAATGAACCGAAAGTGAACATAGCCTCACTATTTAACGAAGACACTTGACACGATTAAAAATGATAAATTACATAGAATGATAACACAAAGTGATAGCAACACAACAGAAATAGATAGTCTTTTAGTCTTTTTTTAGAAATTCTGTGATAAGTTTATTTTAAATTTAGCAAACAGTAAGTCGACATTAGGTAGACATATCTGTAACGTAAATCGTTTTTACCAATTTGTTATAAAATTTCAGTCTGAAGATGGTCGTTGGTTAACGACCGAATGCAAGTGGAAATAAACATAACAAAAACATAAATAAAGACGTTTTACTTGTGACCAGCTCCAAGCAATACAACGAAATTTAGATCATTTCTTGTTGGTCAGCAATACAAAAAATCAAACAAATTATTATATGTTACTCAAGTTATATGTCACGTACGGGTTACTAGTGCATAGTCGGGCCTACAAACCTATACTAATATTGAGATAAATCTTACATATTATGATGGATTCTGTATGGATCAGAAAAGTGAACTTTTCCTGACGTTTTGGCCATGGTTGGAAAAGGACGTAATTTCTAACTATGGTAATCGAAGTTTCCATTTCAAATATTTTTCGAAAGAGAGAGACCAAATCTTGTCAGAATTAGTAAATTTTTGATGAGGTGTTTGTTTTGTCGAAAGACGGTGCATGAAAACAGTATAGCAAAAACTATATAATTTTCGACTTTTTTCATATACTCGTCTTCTGACAAAACAAGCACCTCATCAAAAATTTTCTAATTCTGACGAGATTTGGTCTCTCTCTTTCGGAAAATATTTGTAATTGGAAACTTCGATTACCATACTTAGTCATTACGCCCTTTTCCAACCATGGCCAAAACGTCGGAAAAAGTTCACTTTTCTGATTCATATACATTGCTTACATCTGATCGCGTATACCACATTTTAATTTTGACCGATTTCTAGTTTGTCTTTCATGTTCGAGAAGACCTGCGATACTTTGCTACCTGGTCTGAATGCAATTTTCAGATCTGGAGCGTGGCTTTTTATTTGGCTCTTTAGTGTGTCTGAAATTCCTTCGATGTATGTAATCCCGGCAAATCCGAGTGCCGTTGTCGAATACTTGGGTTTTGGCGTTGTCGTCATTTCTTTCAGACTCACATTCACAGGTGCAATCATCGTTGAGTTGGCTGCCGGACCTTTGGATTGATCTACTCTTGTGCTGTTCAGAAATGGGTAACTTTTTTCTTGCGATTGGTTACTAAATTTGTGTTTATTCCGTACTTCATTCATCATTTTGTCTATCATTTGGGCTGGAAAGCTGTTTTTTGCTAGGATTCCAACGACTTCGCTTGAGTTTTTGGCATGGAATGACTTGTGACTTACCGAGAAAACTCTTCTTATGAATGACGTTGCCAGATTGCGAATCATTTTCTTTGGGTGTTTTGAGTGGAAGTTTAAGATCCTGTTCGATGCTATAGCTTTGTGGTACCAATTTGTTTTCAGATTTGGCCCTTCATTGTACACCGTTAGGCCCAAGAAGTTGATCGTCTTTGTGTCTACATCTTCCAGCTCAACTGTAAATTGTACGTGTTCGTCGTATGAGTTGAGTTTGTCTTTCAGGGTCTCAACCTTGTTTTTTGGAACGGATGTGAGGTGGTCGTAGACGTAGGTGGACCAAAAATCTGGGTGCAACTTTAGGTCCTTCAACGCTTTGTCGACGAATTCTTCGATAACCAGCTCTACCAATATTGGCGCCAACGATGAGCCCATAAACATTCCCAGGTTTTGCCTGTATATATATATATACAAAATAATTTGCGTGGTTTAGGCAAACGTCTAGCAGTTGCATGAATTTTTCTTTTGGAATCGGTGTGTGTTCTTCAACTAGGTGAAATTTTCGTTCGACTATCTCTAAGGCTAATTCCGTTGGGATGTTTCCAAAACAATTGATCACATCAAAAGAAACCAATACATTGCCTTCAGTGATTTTGATGCTTTTCATCTGTTTTACAAATTGTTGGGAATTTTTCACCGTATACTTAGACTTAAAGGACTTCCGCAGGATGGTTGCCAAAAACCTCGACAGTTTGTAGGCCGCTGAGTTTATCGTCGATACAATTAAGCGGACCGGATTGCCTTCTTTTGTGTGTGTGTCATTGATCAATGTATCATTCTTTTTATTTCTAGTCATTGAGCGAGTAATAGCAAAAACAGAAACTGTTTTGCCATAAAGATCAACTATATTTTTGAGTGTAATGCGAGATAGCGCGTCCGCTACCAAATTTTCCTTTCCACTTACATGATCTATTGAGAAATCATATTCTTCTAGCTCCAGGCTTTGGTGACAAGTTTTTGTGTGAGAACAGATAGATAAGGGATCTGTGATCGGTTTTCACCAAAAAGGTGGACAAAACATATGAACGAAACTGAGTCAAAGCGTAGTGAATTGCAAGGCATTCCTGAATCGGTGTAGACTTCATGGTGTCTACGTTAGACCATGATTTTGAAGTGAAGGCTATGGGCAAATCGTCGTTACCGTGTAATTGACTCAAAACTGCGCCGCAACCCGTGGCTGACGCATCAACTGTAATGATAAATTGTTTCGAAAAGTCTGAATAAGCGAGTATGGAAGGCTTCAGCAATTTTTTTTTCAATGTTGTGGCCTGAACTTAATAAAAGGTTGACGGGAGGCGACCGTTACAAAAAGGGGAGGAAGTGAAGAGGGTTGTGTACAAATAAGCTTTATCGTGTACATTGTAGATATTCGGGAAGCCTATTCTGTGCTGTCTGGACGGTCTGGAAGTTGCCGAAAGGGCAATATTGAAAAACGCGTCCGAAGAAACGCGTATATAGACAAAAAAGTTTGCCACTGACACCGATCTTCTATCACTTATTGTTTTCACCCTAACATTAGCGGCCAGATTGGCAGGCATTATGACAAGCACCACACCCAAACCAACAACTTTGCCTTTGACACCGATCTTCTATCCCTTATTGTTTTCAAAATATTTGAATTTTTCCAAAATAAATTGCCTAGATCGATCCACCCGATCGGTTGAGTTTTACTCGAGTTATCGTGTTGTGTTGACAGACGGACGGACGGACGAACGGACGAACATTTTTAGATCCGTACGAAGAACGAAGTAGTAAATAGTAATAATAATAATATAAAATAATAATAATAATATAAAAATAGAAATCGGAAAATATTTTGGAAAACTCCGATTTTCCTTTAACAACAACAAAACACTTGCACATAACCTCAATTTTTTGGGTTTTCCCCGATTTTCTCAAAACCCTACAGTGGGATTTTTTGGGAGTTTTGGGCAATGATAGACATCCCTCTGCCCTATCGAATCCCGTTCTATTTGCTTTTGTCCTATTTTTTGCAAGGTCTCCCATACAAATTTTGCGAAATTGACTAGCCTAGAAGAAAATTTTTTGAATTTGAGTCTTTGGACTTAGCTAGGGCACTAAAAACGAGTCTCTGCTAGGGCTCTATGAGTTTTTTGTACATAAATCGAGTAAAACTTTACCGATTTTGAAAACTTTTTTTTTTATTCCAAAGATAAAGCAATTCCCTACAATTTATGGAAGAAACTTTTTAGAATCTGAGCGCCTGGACTCAGCCAGGGCTCTAAAACTGAGTCTTTACAAGGGCCCTACGTGTTTTTTGTGCATAACTCGAGTAAATCTTTTCCGATTTTCAAAAAAAAATTTCAATCGAAAAGTCTGGGAATGCCCAACAATTTATGGAAAAAAAATATGTTTACTTTCGTTCGCTGGACCTAGCTTGAGTCCTAAAGAAGCGGACCCACTAGAGCCCTTCTTGTTTTTTATACATAAATCGAGTAAATTCCATCCGATTTTCGTGATTCTTTTTCTATTTGATAGGTAATGAAAGCCTTAAGAGCATCCAAGAAAAAATGTGGGTCTGGGCCAAGCCTAAGATGGCCGCTAATGTTTGGGTGGATTGATCTAGGCAATTTATTTTGGAAAAATTCAAATATTTTGAAAACTAATAGAGACAGAAGATCGGTGTCAAAGTAAAAATTGTTTGGTTTCGGAGATACGCATGTCATGATGCCTTAAATTTGGCTGCTAATGTAAGCGTGGATCGATCTAGACAATATATTTTGGAAAAATTCAAACATTTTGAGAACTATAAATGATAGAAGATCGGTGTAAGTGGCAAACTTTTTTGTCTATGGAAATATGGGTCAGAGGCCTTTCCTAAGTGCTCTAGGTCGCTTCTTATATCGGCGGTAGTACAAATGACATTTTTTTAAAATATGTCTGAGCAAAAGTTTTAACTTTTTAGACCCGTACGAAGAACGAAGTTCTTCGAAAATGGGTCTTATGCGTTTACCACGACGTTTGTAACCAGTCGAATTTCGACCCGGGAGTAGGGGGGAAGCACCGATCGTAGTCCTTAGATGACGAATCAGCAATAAAAAAAATGTCCGTCCGCTCGTCTGTCAACACGATAACTCGAGTAAAACTCAATCGATTTTCAAAAACTTATTTTTTCCTAAAAGGTAGTCGAAATATCTTTTACGGGATTGAATCTGGGCCACCGGACGTAGCTAGGGCACTACAAACTAGTCTCTGTTAGGGCCCTACGTATTTTTTGTACATAGCTCGAGTAAATATTTTTCGATTTTCAATTTTTTTTTTGTTTGAATGATCTAGGCATGACCGACAGTTTATTAAAGAAACTTTTGCCTGTGCTTAGGGCTCAAGTGGACCATGTCGGCTCTAGCCAAAAAAATTTTTTTTTGCTATGTTGCAGAGGAAATTGAGGGAAACATTTTTGGCTATGGAATTGTGTGTCCATGGCCTCCATTTAGGGCCCTAGGTCGGTACTAAGGTCGACCCTGGCCCAAAAAATGTCTTTTTCTTTGTTGTAGAGAAAATTGAGTAGAACATTATTGTATATTTGCGGGTCAATTTTGTGCTTTCGGAAAGGTTTTTTACACCGTTTCTTCGGACGGGTTTTTCAATATTGCCCTTTCGGCAATTTCCAATTCAACTTAATGTGGACGTAATTTCATACACTTAAGAGTGAATTTGCCAGAACTTCGCACGGCTTGTATGAAACACGAATCCAACGTGTCGCGGAATTTCGATTTCTATGGCTTATTCGATTCTTCATTCCAATAGAAGACTTTCGTAGAAGAACAGTTTTTTTTTTCAAAAAATTATTTTGTAGTTTTGAACTCTCCGCACAGAGGTCAAAAAATAGTTTTTGATGAATATCTAGGAGAAGACCAAATCGATTCCAGGCAAATTATGTACGATTAAGTAATCCAATGATACAAAGCTTTTGGCTGTAGCAACCACTCCTGACAAGTGCAAGTAGCTGGCTACAGAAGTCAAAAACGTCGAAAAAATGGTCATTTTCAAAGAGTCGTGGAAGGGACGATATACAATTTTTTCCCAAACCCAAAGCGGGAAACCGTAGCCATTGCCCTTAGCTTTCAAATGAATGTCTAAGTAGAACTTTGTGACGCGTAGAAAAAAAATGGAGTTGATTTAAGTAAAAATTTAAAAAAAATTGAAAATCCGTAACTTTTTGTATCTTTAACTTTACGTACCTCCAAAAATGGAATAAAAAACTTAACCCAAATCAG
>CM055406.1:86149521-86165268 GCA_029228625.1 Pseudolycoriella hygida
GTTTTGAACTGTCCGAAAAATGGCCTGCACAGAGGTCAAAAAAATAGTTTTTGATGAATATCTAGGAGAAGACCAAATCGATTCCAGGCAAATTATGTACGATTAAGTAATCCAATGATACAAAGCTTTTGGCTGTAGCAACCACTCCTGACAAGTGCAAGTAGCTGGCTACAGAAGTCAAAAACGTCGAAAAAATGGTCATTTTCAAAGAGTCGTGGAAGGGACGATATACAATTTTTTCCCAAACCCAAAGCGGGAAACCGTAGCCATTGCCCTTAGCTTTCAAATGAATGTCTAAGTAGAACTTTGTGACGCGTAGAAAAAAAATGGAGTTGATTTAAGTAAAAATTTAAAAAAAATTGAAAATCCGTAACTTTTTGTATCTTTACCCAGTTAACCAAATTCTTCCGATTTGAGAAACGTACTTCCTTAGGAAAAGCTTAGGCAAAAGAACAAAAGAAGCTTTCTAAAGCTTTTCCTTTTTAATTTCGATTTTTCGATCGGAAGAATTTATTTGATTGGGTTAACTTTACGAATATTCACGGAAAGAACTAGAGGCCTTATAATGAGGGGTTTTCAACTAGAGGAATTGGGTGGGACAGCACTTAATTCCAATCGATGGATTACGTGGTCGATTGGTATATAATTGGTCAATTAGGATTAAATGACAATTACCGACACCATTAGGAAATTTTAGGGCAAATAGGAAGAAAATACAAGAGATTAGGTAAATGAACGGTCGAATATAGGATAAATACGTACGATCAATTGAATAAATAAATGGTCAAATAGAAGGTAAATAGAAGGAAAATGAGCGAAATATCAGTTTTAATAAACGTAATATGGGTAGATAATAATCGTTTCCAAATTAATCACTTTTGAAATAAAGCAAAATTCTAAAGAAAAACGCCAAAATGAGAATATTGCATTGTTCGTCATTACCCGCTTGTCGGTATTCCCCCTCATTCCCTTATTCCGCGGTACAATGAATCCAATGAACGATGACATTTTAATCATTTTTCAAAATAAACTGCAGAATTAGTTCAAACGTGTATTTTCGGTGATTCGTTATTATTCAGTGAAAGCGTTGACAATCCATTTCCCGTCACTTTTTCGTTTCTTGCTACAGCAATACATCTAGCGAAGTAATGTATGAACACGTTTATTTTTTTATTTTTTTTTTATTTATTTATCTTAACTAGCCTTATAATAACTTTTACAACTGTGCCTCGCACTGTGAAGGGAAAGTAGCATCAAAGGAAATTAAGAAAGAATATTTACTTTCAATAATCTAGAAATCAACTGAAAAAAAACACCCCAAAAATTTAAAATTTTTTAGGATTTAAAACAGTATTACATAAAAAAAACCTGGCAATGTGCGCCGAAATCAACAGAGAAATGCACAGCTCCCCAATAGTAAATTCCAAATGTTAAGAATAAAAACGTCATGATACAGAAAAACTTGTCAATGAATCACTCATCAGTAAAGCAGTAATCAAAAGCCAGCAATGGGTGGGTGGATCAACGATGGCAAGCATTAATTCTCCAAGATTCTGTCATGTGTAGTGTCTACTTTCCAAATTTAGATGTAATTGATGGGAGTTTCAAAAATATATTCGATAGGAACATGCAAATACCGATTCACACGAATAATTAGTTAATTCTTTTGACTATCCAGGATATTGCTTCTCCGATATCCATTCTTTTAGTATTGATTGACTTAAACCGTTGATGAAGCCTCATACATCTCCGCTGGTAACGCATTGTACATTATGCTGCCCGCTATCGTGATCGCTCTCTCTCCCCTCTTTGTCCGATTCTTTCCCCTCACTAGCACTGGTCGTTTTCTTGCAGGATATCTGTGCACATTACGCTCAAATTTCACAGCGTTATGCGTTTTACTATTCGGAGCATTGTGAATGAAGCACCCTAGATTAAGTTGGTATAACCCATTGACATTTAACATATCCGGGCAGTGCTTACGGAACAGATCAGCGGTCGGGTGAGTCTGTTTTAACTTTCACACGAGCTTCAAGCATCTCTTCTGCAGAATCTGCAGCTGCTTTATGTCACTAGCATTCGCACATCCCCAAGCTCCAATAACATAATTCAGGTGTGTGTGACCCAGCGCATAATAGATTCTCATCAATATAGCCTTCGGTAGACCGCGCTTTATTTTACAAAGAATACCACTAAGACAAGCAAGTTTTTTGCATATACCAGATTTGTGCGGCCTCCATGACACTTTGCCATCCAAAGTCACACCCAAGTATTTATATGTATGAACTACTTCTGTGATTTCCCCATCCAGCTTCACGTGACCCAGATTCCCTTCATTCACACTGTCCGATAGAAAGTGCACAACTTTTGTTTTTTTGGGATTCAGACTCAACCCATTTATTCCTAGGTAACCATTTATGAGTTTTAAGTCCGTGTTAAGATCATTCACGTTTAGGTTGTGAGTTAAATTCGTGCAGAAAACTCCTGTGTCATCCGCAAAGAGAGAAACCACCCCTTTCGTGGGTAATCGATGCATATCGTTTATATAAACCAGGAACAATAACGGCCCAAGGACACTTCCCTGTGGTACCCCAATATCGTTGACCTCAAGCTCACTAAGCGATTCTCCCACTAGCACACATTGTCTGCGGTTACTCAGATAACTCTCAAATAGCTTCAGCGGGATGCCGCGTACGCCATATAGGTATTTCTAACTTCCGCAGAAGTTTTCTATGGCTGACACAATCAAAAGCTTTTGTAATGTCAAGAAAGAGCGCACTCACCCGCCTCCCTTGATCTATGTCTTTAATAATTTTGTCAAAAATTTTATATATAGCCGTGTGGACTCCAGACTTTTCCCTGACATGTAATACTGAACTTTCGCATGAGGCTTGTAGTAATATAAACTTAATTCAAATATTTTGAGAACTATAAGAGATAGAAGATCAATGTCAAAGGCAGTTGATTTCGGTGTTGTGCATGTCATTATGCCTGCCAATATGGCCGCTAATGTTAGGGTGGATCGATCTAGACAATATATTTTCTAAAAGTTCGAATATTTTAAGAACTATAAGAAATGAATGATCGGTGCCAAAGGCAAAGTTGTTGGTGTCGGTATGGCGTATGTCATTATGGCGGTTTACGTGAAGTGTATCGACTTCAACAAAGTTATTGCGAAATACTCCTAAAACCTAAGGTCGGTCCAAACCAATATTTCTACACTGCTACTTCGGATGGGTTTTGAAATATTGCCATTTCGGCAATTTCCAATGCAGCTTAATATGGAAGTTTCTCGACATTTGTTCAGTTGGTTGCCAATCTTAATGAATTAGAGATATCTATTCTGATACGTACACAAGTCTCTTAGCAATATCTGTTCTAATACGTACGGGTCCCTTGCATATATTTTTAATTTTTATTGGTGTGTGATGATCACTGCGTAATCCAGAACACAGATCTTGTAACCATTTGTTCTTTCTTACCGTTCATCATTTAAAATTTTACGTTGACCTTCGCGTGCCGGTCAGGTAACTATCTATCTTGACGGGTCCTAGACAGCCCACTTTCGAAGATTGGACGACGTAGTCGCCAAGAGTCCTGCACCTTACTGAACGAATTTAGGGCATTCCAGTAATCGCAGCTACTACTCTACTTATTCGATTCTGGCTCATCGTCAGAAGCTCTCTTGCCAATTTTACATCAGGAATAGTGAGGAAAAGCTTGGTATGCAAGCCTACATCATGCACTGTCCAGCATATGCCATGGTCCACCTTCGTCCACGCTCATCGCTTTCGCGCAAAGAGAGTTAGGGATAGGGATGGCTAGCTCTTCTGCCATTTCGTTTCCATTCACTTCGTAGTGCCCGGGTACACAAACCAGTTTGACTTGAGGTTTCAGTCCAATCTGGTCTAGGTAGCCGTCCTTCTTCAATCAACTTGGACGTCGTCGTCGGTGCTTTTATCACTGACTCACTGTTTGTGCCGAATTTCCCGAGCCCCTGCAAGAGTTGCTAAGCGTTCCGCCTGAAAGATCCTAGAGGTCATACCCAGGCCCAGGCAAATGCTGCCGGTACTTGTCCCAGTGTAAAACCCCAGCCCCAGTTCCAACATTAACATTCCTCAACATTCGGGTGGCTGTATAGAGAAAAGTTGATATATCAGCATTGACCTTATAGAGTATATAAGTATAAAAATTTCATTATGTATCAGTGTCCTAGCAACAGAGCAGCCTTATTTATCAGTATTATGGCGAACAAAATAACTACCTAAAATAGGCTTAATCGAGGGACTTGTTTATAAATCACATTTCTTTGATGTGGAAATATTGAGGTCCGAGAAGGACATTGAAACTAAGCTACAAACGAAATGCTTATTTAGACTATGAGCTTCACGTACATTTCATCGTAAATTGTCAGGTAAATTAAGTAAATTGTTCGGTAAATTTTCATGTAAATTAAGTAAATTGTCAGTAAAGTTAAGTAAATTGTCAGGTAAATTGAGTAAATTGTCAGGTAAATTAAGTGAATTGTCAGGTAAATTGAGTAAATTGTCAGGTAAATTAAGTAAAATATCTGGTAAATAGGGTCAAATGAGGATGATTAGGGTAAATGATCGGGCGAATGAAAATTAGATCGTTGTTAGGTCGATTGCCATTTACCTTAGGGTAATTAGAAGCAAATGGAATTGGGTGGGACACTAGTTTATCTAGTTGAAAACCCCTCGCCTTATAATTACATGACGTTGAATATGTGGTTTCCGAATGAACTGCAATAAATAAGGTCTTTACCTGAAAGACTACGCGTCTAGAAGTGAAACTAGAATAATTAGTGAAAATTCTGGACGAGTTTGTTACGCTTCGAACCAAAAAAGGTACCTCGAATGTGAGTTTTTCGTGAACAATTTGGAATTTCCACTTCGCAACATTTTTCTTTTTTATATTTAATGTTTTTTACACAATATAGGAGGGACTCACTTCTGATTTGGGTTAAGTTTTTTATTCCATTTTTGGAGGTACGTAAAGTTAAAGATACAAAAAGTTACGGATTTTCAATTTTTTCAAAATTTTTACTTAAATCAACTCAATTTTTTTTCTACGCGTCACAAAGTTCTATTTAGACATTCATTTGAAAGCTAAGGGCAATGACTACAGCCTCCCCCTTTGGATTTGGGAAAAAATTGTATACCGTCCCTTCCACGACTCTTTGAAAATGACCATTTTTTCGACGTTTTTCACTTCTGTAGCCAGCTACTTGCACTTGTCAGGAGTGTTACCAAAGCCAAAAGCTTTGCATCGTTGGACTACTTAATCGTACATAATTTGCCTGGAATCGATTTGGTCTTGTCCAAGATATTCATCAAAAACTATTTTTTTGACCTCTGTGCAGGCCATTTTTCGGACAGTTCAAAACTACAAAATTTTTTGAAAAATAAACTGTTCTTCTACGAAAGTCTTCTATTGGAGTGAAGAATCGAATAAGCCATATAGATCGAAATTCCGCGACATGTTGGATCATGATCGTGCGAAGTTCTGGCAAATTAACTCTTAAGAGTTAAGGCAATATTTACTTAAATACGTTCGAGTCTCTTCGTAACATCAACTCTGTTTGCCGCATCCATTCTAATATGTACGGGTCCCTCCATGTTTTTTATTTTGACGGTTGCTTGAATATTTGGAGAGACTTTTAAACCGTTTCTTCAGACGAGTCTTTCAATATTGCCCTATCGGCAATTTCCAATCCAATTTAATGTCGACGTAATTTCATAAAGTTAAGAGTTAAAGCAACATTTACTTTGATACGTTCGAATCTTTTTGTAACATCTATTCTGTTTGCCATATCTATTCTGATACGTACGGGTCCCCTGCATATGTTTTTTATTGCTGATTCGTCATCTAAGGACCATGGTCGGTGCTCCGCCTACTCCCGGGTCGAAAATCGACTGGTTACAAACACCGTGGTAAACGCATAAGACACCTTTTTGAAGAACTTCGTTATTCGTACGGGTCTAAACACATGAAGGGACCCGTACGTATCAGAATAGATGTCGCAAACAGAGTTGATGTTTTGAAAATACTCGAGCGTATTTAAGTAAATATTGCCTTACTTCCCCACTAAATTGTATTGGAAATTGCTGAAAGGGCAATATTGAAAAACCCGTTCGAAGAAACGGTGTAAAACAGTTTTACCGAAGCACAAAATAGACCACAAATAGAGAAAAATGTTCTCCTCAATTTTCTCTACAACATAGCAGAAAACCATTTTTTGGACTAGGGCCGTGCTCAGTACTGACCTAGGGCCCTAAGCAGAGGCCTCGAACACATACTTCCATAGACAAAAACTTTTCCCTCAATTTGCTCTGCAACATAGCAAAAAAAAAATTTTTTTTTGGTTAGCGCCAACCTTAGGGCCAACTTGAGCCCTCAGCAGAGGCAAAAGTTTCTTCTATAAATTGAGAGGCAAAAGTTTCTTCTATAAATTGGACGTTCGGCCTAGATCTTTCAATCAAAAAAAGGTTTTTGAAAATCGGAAAAGAATTACTCGAGTTATGTACAAAAAATACGTAGGGCCCTAACAGAGACTAGTTTGTAGTGCCATAGCTACGTCCAAGGACTCAAATCGAAAAACGTTTCTTTTACAAACTGTCGGTCATGCCCAGATCTTTCAAATAAAAAAAAATTGTAAAAATCGGAAAAGATTTACGGGAGTTATATACAAAAAACACATAGAGCCCTAGCAGAGACTCGTTTTTAGTGCTCTAGCTAAGTCTAAGGACTCAAATTCAAAAACGCGTCTTCCGTAAATTGTCGGCTATGCCCACGTCTTACAAAGAAACAAAAATTTTGAAAATCAGAAAAGATTTACTCGAGTTATGTACAAAAGACCAAAAAACACTTAAGCGGCCCTAGCTCGATGGCCCTTGTGGCAGATTCAATTCCATAAAAGATATTTCGGTTACCTTTTAGGGGAAAAAAAGTTTTTGAAAATCGGTTGAGTTTTACTCGAGTTATCCTGTTGACAGAGGGACGGACGGACATTTTTTTATTGCTGATTCGTCATCTGAGGACTATGATCGGTGCTTCCCCCCTACTCCCGGGTCGAAATTCGACTGGTTACAAACGTCGTGGTAAACGCATAAGACCCCTTTTCGAATAACTTCGTTCTTCGTACGGGTCCAGAAAGTTAAAACTTTTTTTCAGACATATTTTAAAAAAATGTCATTTGATCTTCTATCACTTATAGTTCTCAAAATGTTTGAATTTTTCAAAAATATATTGTCTAGATCGATCCACGCTAACATAAGCGGTCATATTGGGAGGCATCATGACATGCGTATCACCGAAACCAAACAATTTTTCCCTTGACATCGATCTTCTATCTCTAATAGTTTTCAAAATATTTGAATTTTTCCAAAATAAATTGCCTACATTGATCCACCCTAACATTTGCGGCCGTATTGGCCAGCATCACGACATGCGCCAAACCTAAACCAACAACTTTGCCTTTGACACCAATCTTCTATCTCTTATAGTTTTCAAAATATTTCAATTTTTCCAAAATAAATTGCCTAGATCTACGTCGTAAGCGGCCATATTGGCAGGCATTACGACATGCTCCACACCCAAACCAACAACTTGCCTTTGACACCGATCTTCTATCTCTTATCGTTCTCAAAATGTTTGAATTTTTCGAAAATACATTGTCTAGATCGATCCACATTAACATTAGCGGACATAATGGCAGGCATAGTGACATGCACCACACCGAAACCAACAACTTTGCCTTTGACACCGATCTTCTATCTCTTATTGTTTTCAAAATATTTGAATTTTTCCAAAATAAATTGCCTAGATCGATCCCCCCTACTATTAGCGGCCATCTTAGGCACGGTCTTTCTTGGATGGTCTTGAGGCTTTCATTACCTATCGAAAAGAAAAAGAATCACGAAAATCGGATGGAATTTACTCGATTTATGCATAAAAAATGAGTAGGGCCCTAGTAGGTCCGCTTCTTTAGGGCTCTAGCTAGGTCCAGCGACCCAAAGTAAACAAATTTTTTTCCATAAATTTTTGGGCATTCCCAAATCTTTCGATTGAAAATTTTTTTGTGAAAATCGGAAAGATTTACTCGAGTTATGCACAAAAAACACGTAAGGCCCTTGTAGAGACACAGTTTTAGAGCCCTGGCTGAGTCCAGGTGCTCAGATTCAAAAATGTTTCTTCATAAATTGTCAGCCATACTCAGGCCTTTCAAACAAAAAAAAAATGTTTTTGAAAATCGGAAAAGATTTACTCGATTTATGCACAAAAGACCAAAAACCACTTATCAGATTCAATCCCAAAAAAGATTTTTCGATTACCTGTTAGGAAGAAAACGTTGTGGAAAATCTTTTGAGTTTTACTCGAGTTATCGTGTTGACAGACGGTCGTTTTATTGCTGATTCGTGCTCCCCCCCCCCTACTCCCGGGTCGAAATTCGACTGGTTACAAACGTCGTGGTAAACGTATAAGACCCCTTTTCGTACGGGTCTAATAATTTGAAAAGCGGATAAGATTTACCCGATTTATGTAGAAAAAACAGGTTGAGCCCTAGCAGAGATTCAGTACACCTTGCCTTTCAGACCATATCAGCTCAACTGGTCATAGAAAAACACCAAAACTAAGACAAGTTCGCCTTTTATAGCATCCGGATGGTATAACTTAACAAATTGAAGGTAGAAGAATTGAGAATTTGTTTCGGTTCTTTTGTATACTATGGGTGCAATAGTACCAAAATGAGAATTTTCACACATTTCGGCCATGGATTGCAAGTAGTGTTGTTTGGTTAACCTGTCGGTGTCAATGTTTAACGTAAATAGTATCTTAGATTTAGATATTCGTTAAATTGAGTTAGTCTGCTTTGCAGAATTATCCGGGTGAAAAATAACTAAAACTAATTCTCAATTTTTCTACCTTCAATTTGTTAAGCCATACAAAAACAAAAAGTGAATCGAACAAACAACTCTTTATTTATTTTAAATTATGCCTTTTAATTTTTCAAGTTCCAACTTAGTTTCGAATGCTACGCATTCATCATCAGGAACTTTATTCGACTAAAGAACACTTTCAAAAGCTTTACATGAGAAGGTTACTAAAACGGCAAAGCTAAATACAAACCAACAGATTTACATGTACACGTAACTACTACATTTTAAGTAACATAACTGAATAACAACATAAATAGAAAATTCAACTTGTATCGGTTTACTTATTGTCAGATGAAATTTGCACTAGTTCTGAAACAAAATAATACATGCATCTGTGATGAAACCAAGCATAAAATTCCATACGATACGTTTCGACTATATCATATGTTCGTCGTCTAACGTCCATCAGGCGAATGATTCTAGGCTCTTCTTCTCCTTGCGTTTAATTACTCACAATCGTAAAAAGTTTCATCCCCACTTTCACTGGGTGTGTCTTCATTGAGAACAATCACTCTCTCATCACATTTTCGTTCAACTAGAAACAGTCGTATATAAAATCACCTCTACTACGACTGTTTCTAGTTGAACGAAAATGTAATGAGAGAGTGATTGTTCTCAATGAAGACACACCCATTCAGCAACTTCTAGAACTCAGAGGGATAAGAACATTAGACAACGCGTGATTGGTGTCAGATTTCAGAAAATTACTTCGGGAGGGCTTTCGATATTACTTTAGGTAATTTCTGAGAGTCCTTCAAATTCTGATAGTTCTAAAAGAACTTGGCTATGCATTCTGATGCGCATTATATTTATGATAATAGTAATAGTTTGGTACATCGAGGCTTCTCGCATATGAAGGCTTTCCGCACGTGAAGGTTTACGTACGGGTCTTTGCATATGTTTTTGTAACCAGTTTCATGGCAAACTGAGTCGAAGTTTTGTACAACATTGCGTCATTTTCAAAAAATACTCCCAATTTAGAGAAAATGTAAATCTTGTAGATATTATTGAATTGCTCAAAGTCGAATTTGGACTTCTATTTTCCGGAGGAAAAATGATCTCACAAATAGATGAAATATGTGAGTTACTATATTAGTCGGCGGTCATGAAGACGAAAGGAACGATTAAATTAAATAGAAAATTTTCACTCTTGTTGCCAACACTTGAGTAATTTGAATTTGATGTAGATACCTCTTTAGAATCTTTCCACTTGAAGCATATCACTCCATTGTTAGTACACATTCCAATTTCGTTGACAAATTTGCAGATTTCTTCGGTTAGGCATCAATGTTCCTACGCATACAAACCGTAATGCTCGCCGTAACGACATCATTTTCTGTAATTGTATCACATAGAGTGGTAACTACCTTTTTATAGTTAATTTAGTAAACTTGTGGCATACTCTGTTTCATGGATGTCCGTGCTTTACATTTTATCATCGTTTCGTCAATACTTTGCTATAGAGCCTCAGATCTGAACTTGTTAAACGTGCTCTTCAAACAGTTTATGACTTCTTCCATGTAGTAAGTCTTGCCAGCTTCATTTGGTTTATTCGGCTTGAATCTGTGCCGAGCAATAGTATTAGCTATCATTTCGTTTTTTACTGATTTATTTCCACAGCAATACATGTGCATATGAGGCACACGGTTATATGACTGCTCCACTGCTCCATATTTCGTTTCAAAAATCGTTTTCACCACGTATACATAGCTGTGGTGAAAGCGAGGTGAAAACGATTTTTGGAATGAAAGCAACAAGTGTGTGTGTGGTGAAAACGATTTTTGACACGAAATCTGGAACAGTCCGATCTCGTCCAATGACCGCCATATATTTCATGTCAATCTTAGAAAAGGGGCCTATAGCGTTTACCACGACGTTTGTAACAACTCCAATTTCGACCCGGGAGTGGGGGGGGAGGAGCATCGATCATGGTCCTTAGAAGACGACTCAGCAATAAAAAATGTCCGACCGTCCAAAACCGCGATAACTTGAGTAAAACTCAACAGATTTTCAGAAACATTTTTCCCCTAAAAGGTAGTCGAAATGTCGTTTATGGTATTGAATCTGGGCACTGTCGGCCGAAGGGCCGCTAAGCTAGTGCCGTTTAAGTGGTTTTTGGTCTTTTGCAGTTAACTCGAGTAAATATTTTTCGATTTTCATATTTTTTTTTTTTGATTGAAAGATCCGGGCATGACCGACAATTTATAGTAGAAACTTATTTAAATTTGAGTCCTTGGACTTAGCTAGGGCACTAAAACCGAGTCTATGCTAGGGCCATACGATGTAGAAAAAATTGACATGAACATTTTTGTCTATTTGGAGGTCAACTTTGTACTTTCGGAAGTCCTCGTTTACGCCGTTTCTTCGTACGGGTTTTTAGACCTGTACGAAGAACGAAGTTCTTCGAAAAGGGGTCTTATTTCGACCCGGGAGTAGGGGGAGCATCGATCATGGTCCTTAGTTGACGAATCAGCAATAAAAAAAATGTCCGTCCGTCGGTCCGTGCTTTCAAAGGCGAAGTTGTAGAGAATTAAATTTAAGCGAACACGTGTTTCAGGGTTTTAGGGAAATATGGCACAATCCTGGTATATGGCCACTTCCATAATTGGGCAGAATGACCCAAATCTCCATAACTATGAGATTTAGAAAGTTGGTTTCAAAGGCGAAGTTGTCTGAGAGTAATTTCTACGGATCTTTGAAATTCTTACAGTAATAAAAGAACATAAAACGTTGGATTGTTTGCTTATTTGTATCTTTAGATACCTTCGAGTCTTTTTGTAACATCTATTCTGTTTGCCATATCTATTCTCTTTGCCACATCTTTTCTGATACGTACGGGTCTTTGGTTATGTTTGTTAATTAAGTTACTCAGACACAATAAATATTGTATGTATGGATGGTTACGTAAAATGGACTAGCCGTGCAATCTGCTTATGTGCATTTCTCAAACATAAATGGATAAATACTCTAAATCTTCAAACTTAACCCGAGGCTAAACTTTCGAAATTTTAGTCCTCATCAAAGGAAAAAAGATTTTGGGAGTCGGTTAAGAATTCTTAAAGCTTTCGTGCTTACAAAGATTTATTTTTCATGCATAGTAACAGCGCCCCTGAGATTTGTTCCTTCCCTTCTAAAGTATTATCCATGTTCTCAGATCTCAGATCTAAGTATCATACCATCGTACCATATTTTTCATTCAAAACCTTGAAAAGCAATTTCCGTTTGCAAATTGCGGAAAAAATTTTCTGCAACCAAGTTTTCGACGACTTTATCGATCTTAACTTCGAAAGTTCTTGACCGATTTTACCCATCTGCAGCGTTTGGAAAGCTCAGTTTAACCTTTGCTTTTAAAAGCAAAATGAATAACAGGGAGATGCGGGAATCGTTAATAATTTTCATTTTTTGTCAATATTATCAATCTGCGAAGAAAGCACATATGAGCAAGCTGTAAATGTAACCCGTGTTTTGTTGTTGGATTATAATTTTCTAAGCCTCAGAAACTTTATAAAAGTCATAAAATTCTAAGGATTTTTTAAAAAGATATTGTCATTTTCTGTGCTTAACATGAGATTCGGTTTACATTCGGCTGCTGGTATCTATGGTGTGGTCGTATTTATAGTTGAACTTGTTTTGCGTTGTTAAAATAACAAAACTGAGCATTATGGAATGTGAAGATTTCCATGAAAATGTTAAAGAAAGCAACTTTCATGCAAATTACCAATTTTCTTGGGTATAGTTATTATCTTTTGACCTCTATCGGCCCATTATACCCTAGTAGTGAACTAAGTTTCAATTAAAGTAGTTGTTGGGTAACCTATAATACAAAATTACCTGAGAACTGTAGAAATGAAAAAGATTTTTTCTATCATTTGATGAAACTTTTGTCAAATGTGAAATCTGGCTACTTTCAAACGGTACATTTTCTGGATCTATGTGACCTACGTCAAAAGCGACTTCTGATTCGGAAAGGGCATACCCATGTTGGCCTAGATGTGAGTTTTGAGCCACAGCGGGTACATATGGGAATGACTTCGATGTAAATTACCGGGTTTTTGCGTATTTTTAGCATGTTTTGACCTCCGCTGGCTCTCTATAGACGAGATGTGACCACATTCAAGTAGAAATTATGATCCAAAAGACCACTGCACCAATCCGAGATATTTGAATGTGTTTACACGCTTAATTTTTTCGGAATTAATGTTGAGGTTGAAGTCAGGAACATTGCCGAAAGATTTGAATTGAATTGAATTGAATTGCCGAAGATCAACAGCAAGTTTTCTGGAATGCTTGATTCTAGTGAACCTGTGACTCGTGCAAGACTACTTGCGTCATCTACTAATGAATCTTCAAAGTGGCTGCAGGTGGTCCCATCGAGTAATACAGGTTTGCTATTAGATAACAATTCCGCGAGAATTGTTGTTGGTCTTCGTTTAGGCTCTCAACTATGTGAGGAACATGAGTGCATTTGTGGCTTTATGGTTAAAAAGGACGGCTTGCATGGTTTGACTTGCAAGAAAAAAGCAGGGATAATTTCTAGGAACGACGAAGTCAATAAAATTATTTCTCATGCATTTTCTTCTGCAGGATTCCCAAATATAATACAACCACCAGGTATATCCCGAGATGATGGCAAACGACCTGATGGTATGACCCTAATTCCGTGGAGTCAGGGAAAGTCTCTTCTCTGGGATGTGATTATTCGAGACCCGTTAGCTCGATCATACGTCACTGAATCTTCTAGGAAAGCGCGTTCAATAGCCGACAACGCGGAGAGACATAAGCATAATCATTATATATCTTTAAAAGAAAATTAAATTATTTATTCACTCCTATTGCAACTTTAGGTTGCATGGGTCCAGAAACGAAGAAATTCATAGGCAAATTAGGGTCATTAATGAGAGCAGCTTCAGGGGAATCACGCTCGAAAGACTTCTTATTACAGAAGATTTCAATCGCTATTCAGAGAGGCAATGCGGCTTGCATCCTGGCAACATTAGGGAATAGTAGAGTAGATGAATTTTATTTATTGTAATTTGTTGTTGAAAAGATCGTTTTTTTACAGGCTGCGCCAATGTGAGCAGTCTTTTTTTTTGCTTTAAATAAATTTATTATCATATAGTATGTCTTACTCACATTCATTGTTAGAACATTACGGCACAACCAAAGCATTCCTCTGCATAACTTGAGGCCAGAGCCTAAAATAACATATAACGGGGGAAAAGTGCACCAGCGCCCACCTGAGGTACTCCAACGCCCTTTCGGTGTTCCAAGTCCTCCTTCTACTATTTTGTTCTGTGAAATCATTTTTCGTTTCTCTAATATTCTACCAGAAAGTAACTTTCTTGAAAAAGTTTTCAGAAGTTAAGTTTTCTTGATTTCATGCTATTTTTCTTGAACGAGTATTGGTGAAATCAACATTCGAAAAATCTCTCCAAGCAAAATCTTTGAGAAACCAAAAAAAAATTATTTTATGCCTCTTCAAAACATCTTCATTCATCACCTCTTTATGTGTAAATGCAATACATTGAGAGAACACTAAAGCACATTTAGAAGCTCACATTTGTTACCGTCAACTATCACTACAAGCTCAGTTCACATTGTAAGTTATTGTTTTCATTTATCATGCCCGAACCGGTAGCGGAGGGCGTGACGCAGTCCCCACACCCCAAAAAAACGTCCACAAACCCAAAAAACTCCATACGAAAACCTTTGGGAAAAGGAGCCATATGGGCGGACTTTTGAGTTTTTTCCCATCGCCCCTTCCCGCTCCAAATTATTTTTACAGCGGCTTTCCAACGAGCTCAGACTCATCAAAATCAGTTGAAAATTGGCTGAGATATTGAGGTTTGAAAATGACATTTTTGTATGGAGAAACAATTTTTCTATTCTTCTCATCATTATGAAAACTTTTTTTCTGATCTGTCGGTTTCTATCTATGTTCTATCTATCTATTAATAATTTTCGATCTCGACAACTAGACAGCCGATCTTCCTGAAATTTTCAGGGAACGTCAGTTTCGGCCCCAAATGAAATATTTCATATGCCGCTTTTCCGGTAAAATTCTGGAAAAGCCATGGCATGTGGAAAAGTGGTCAATTTTGAGGGTTACATAAAAATGCTCGAAGTTTTCGAATTTTAGCTCCGGAGTGACAATAGCTAGAAAGTTGGTTTCTTCGGGAAAGTTATAGAGTTTGGTCAGAAGAATTTTTTGGGATCTTAAGAAAATGGTTGCCAGCAGTCAAACCGGTGACATCTTGAATTTTCCCAAGCAATAAATTAGGTTTTTTTTGGTTTTCGAATTTTAGCTTCGGAATGACAATACTTAGAGAGTTGGTTTCTTCGGGAAAGTTATAGAGTTTGATCATGAGAATTTTTTGAGATTTTCAGAAATCTGTCAAAGTGACGCCATCTTGGATTTTGTTAGGTATAAATTATGCTTCTTTGGGTTTTCGAATTTTAGCTCCGCAATGATAACACTTAGAGAGTTGGTTTCTTCTTGAAAGTTATAGAATTTGGTCAGTAGAATTTTTTTGTATCTTTAAAAAAAGGCTACCAGCTGTCATAGCAGCGCCATCTTGAATTTTCGTTTGGTAACACGAAGTGTTCCGAAGGCAGACGAAGGTGCCACAAAGTATTCCGAAGGTAGCCGAAGGTGATACAAGGTGTTCCGATGGTAGCGGAAGGTGTTGAAGAACAATTTTTTTCGGAAATTTTTTTTTAGAAATATTTTTGTTTGAGAAAAATTTTTTCTGAAAAAACTTTTTCTTTGAGAAAAAATTTTGTTGAA
>CM055406.1:86165768-86186070 GCA_029228625.1 Pseudolycoriella hygida
ATTTTTTCGAAGAAATTTTGTTTTTAAGAAAATTTTCTTTTCTGAGAAAATTTTTTTTCGGAGAAAATTTTTTTTGAAAAAATACAAGATTTTTCACATGAATTTTAGTTATGACAACTGAAAACTTCCAAAACGACTGATATCACAACAAAAACCTCTTAAAAGGTAGAGTGTGACGCAGTCCGTAAGTCCGCTTCCAAAATTAATGATATCGATTGAAGTGACGCTTACGTTGAAAATACGCAAAAAATGACGATGCAAAAAAAAAACGTTTTAATGGAAATTCAAATGTTTGAAATTGCGTCGCAAATGCCAGAGCCAACGACGAAATAATTTTTTTTTATTCCTTGAAGACGAAATAATTTTTCTGTTTAGTTTTTTAGTTTTTTACGCAAAAAATGACGATGCAAAAAAAAAACGTTTTAATGGAAATTCAAATGTTTGAAATTGCGTCGCAAATGCCAGAGCCAACGACGAAATAATTTTTTTTTATTCCTTGAAGACGAAATAATTTTTCTGTTTTTAGTTTTTACATAGCAAAAATTTGACCTTATTGATGGGAACGGAACGAGTGGCGAGCCACTTCAATAAAGTTAAGTCGCTTCACAGGACATTACAACCGTAGCTAAACAGTTAATAGTTTCCATAAATCCGAAAGGAACCGGCCGGCAGTTGTTGGATTTTTATCAAAGAAGGAACGCGTTGAGATGATGAAGATGGGCCTTTTGAAATTTTGATTTGCATGATGTTAATTTGCGGCTTGGGTAGAAATTCATAATTTTTATGAATTTCTATCGTAAAGTGAGGTCAAATTTTATGAAACAAAATGAAAGGGTTGGAAGGGTAATCGAGCAATATTGAACTTGTATTTGCTATTGGATTGTCCGAAAGTGTTTGTTTTTGTGGAGAACTTTAGTGATTATGGGATGATGGTGTACTATTGCTTGTTATTGTGCTTTGGTTTCCGTCTTTAACAACGTGCAGAGTTTTGTGTATATTCTGCAAATGTGATCTAAAATAGGAAAAAAAAAAGGAAAATGTTCACAACCGCTTCAAAGTGTCGATCAATTTTTCGTTGTCAGTTTAGTTCATGCATTGGTTTTTGCGCCCTTTCGAATATAACGGCAACTTGAATCCATTATTTTGATCGTATACACATATTTGCTAATTTTGTGTTTTTCTTTTTGAAGTCTTTTTGCAATTCACATACTTGCCACTGGTGAACACGCTTGCATAGTTTAAAAATCTTAAAATTAGAGATTGCCTAAATAAGTGAATTCAGTGTCTTTTACTTCGGTTAGTTTTCATCGTCGGGCTTGGTGAGATTTTAGTGTTCATGGGTGCGTCGTCATTTAACGTCAATTTGTCAATGAATGTTTCAAGACCACCCATTTTCTGTATTCGGTTTTCATTTATTTATTCAGATTTTTGTTCGTTTGAATTTCTGTAATTAAATGACGCGCCATTCATTTTGCGTTATGTGTAATATGAACAAACGAAATTCGATTCTTTGTTTTTGATTCACTAGTAATTTGAGCGCGCACGAATGTCCTACTATCTGAATACCGAAGAAAAACCGAAGTAACACGTTTCAATACGATAGTAAATATCTCACTTTGGCTTCCCAGGTATTTCACACGGATCTTGAGTGAGTGCATTATGATTACTCTCTTTATTATACCGACGGAGTTTTTATTTTGAAATATGACGACGGCTTCTCCACAATAAAGAAAGTGTAATTATTTTGCTCGCATGCATGTTTTCGATCTGTTCATTTACCATCGGGTCATTAGGTCAAAAAAAAAATTTTAATTTGCTAATATGCAAAAACCTATTGGAACTATTTGAACACTTGACGAAAATTTGTTATACAGCGTTATTAGCTTTCTGTTTTTGCACATTTTGTGCTACAAATAAAGTGTAAACCGCTTATTATACCGACAGGTGTCCTCAACACTCCTCAGGTTCAACTGTTTCGTTTTTGGAACTAAAATGCTTGCTGCATTTAGAGGCGATTTAGAGGCGATGATCGAGCAACTAAAGGTAATCAGTCTGAAGCCATCAGTTCTGCCCTTAATTTTTTCATAGATCAACCTGCAGCACTACAAACGAAAGCCTCATCCTATTTTTGGTGTGATCACAAAGACGCTACTTTTATTTTGGGTTTCGGCACTGAAGGGTATAATGGTTTTTAGCAGCGATGGTCCCGCAACTAAAGCTACTCAATCTAACCCCATAAGTACTGCCCCAACATGATACCGACAGAAGTTTCATTTTGACACTCTTTATTCGGCGCTTATTATCGCGTTTGATATATATATTTACATCCATACGGTTCGTTGAAATGTTTTTAAAATGCAAAAAGAAATTACAGGAACGGATATTCTGACTCCACCGTAATCCGGTGCTTTTTGTGTGCCAATCAAACCATCTGTGGGTGTAAAAACAAAACCAAAATAACAATTTCATTGCATCAGTTGCGAACGAGCGGCTCTTTTAATAATCCACTAAATCCCGATTAACGGTTTTGCTTTAAGGGGAAAAATGCAGACGGATAAAAAGCAATTTGCTTCGGCTTAATGCTGTTTTCGTTAGAGCAGAATTGTGCATTATACCAACAAGAATCCCGTTATACGGATATATTCCTAGTTGGCTCGGTCGACATAAACCTACCCCCCCTTCCCCTAAATAAAGCTATCACTCCTTCCCAGTAAGGGAAATAATAACGAAATAAATCGAATATTATTCCAGCTAAATTCCGATGTACGGTAAAATTTTAGCAGGCTTTCTTTATATATCGATCATTCAAATCGACATGACGGAGTACGTCACTTACACAGCGGCTCCCTGATCACAGATGAGAAGAGGAGATGGAAACATTTGAAATCGCATAATAGTCCAGCTAAGTCCCGATTCACGGATATGTGTTAGCAGGTTATGTTTATATATCGATTAGTTAAATGTTTTGCCACCGCCCTTAAGATTTCAAACGCTACTGAGGAACAACCATATTCCAAACGTGGAGGTTATGGATATTTCACCATCTGCAGCGATTTATCACGGACGTTTGATAACATGTTTTCTTCAACTGTGAATTTACACCGAGGGACTATTGGAATGCGTCATGTTTTAGTTAGTTACTTGTTAGTTTTAAGTGTAGTTTATTTGGTTTGATTTCATTTCTTTATTGTTCATTTACTTAACATCTATGTTTAAATCGTTTCAATAAAGGAAGAATCGGCGGGGGTGGTACAAAGGGTCCCAGATCCAGGTGCCAACATCCCCAAAAATTCTAATCTAATCTCTAATCTACATAGCAAAAATTTGACCTTATTGATGGGAACGGAACGAGTGACGAGCCACTTCAATAAAGTTAAGTCGCTTCACAGGACATTACAACCGTAGCTAAACAGTTAATAGTTTCCATAAATCCGAAAGGACAGGCCGGCAGTTGTTGGATTTTTATCAAAGAAGGAACGCGTTTCCGTCCAGCGGAATTTGAAATTTACAACAACTGTGAATTTGTTCGAAAATTTTTCAGAACAGAAACTTCAGTAGTAATGTGTAATCTGATTCTGATGTGATTAGCACGTTTTTTTTTTTAAATATACGCCTTTTCTGTTTGTAGTAAAAAGTTCAAAAACCTTATTTTAGGCTCTTCTTTACCCAATAACCCAAGCGTAACATATCAGCAACATAAATGATAAAAGTCAACGATCCCATTTCCGATTCCTGAGCAACGCCAACGGAAATACTTCGAAAACTACTGCAGCTCTCTTTCAACGTGGTGGCAGTGCTTCTATTACAAAGGTAGCTAAGCATCAGATCAGCTGCGCGTTCCGAAAGTCCGATAAGTTTAAGTTTGTGAGAGAGACGCAATGGGTCCACAGTATCAAAAGCTCGTTTTAGGTCAATGAAGATATTTGCAACATACTTCTTTCTGAAGTTTAAAGTGAGGAAATCGATCAGTTGATATGCAGCGGATACGCAACTTGAGTGTCGAATAAATCCAAATTTAGAGAGAAAGATGGCCGACAACTAGTTTAAACCATCACATCGTGCGCTATTTAATATAAAGTTTCGTCTTAAATCTGCTAATGTTGCTTTCCACATTTTGTGAGTTGCTAAATTGTGCCAGTGTTAATATTAGGAGAATGGTACAATAGTGTTTTGGCTGTGAAATAAAACGAATTCGAGCACTAAAAATCTACTCCCGGCCTCACGTTATTCATTGTGCGGTATTCTATTTAGAACAAAGAAATATAACTTCATTGAAATTGACACCAGCATTTGCAAGTCATCGTGTGCAATTGCTTTTGGTGTATCGTTGATTATTACTATATTATTAAGCTGTGCCATATTTTAAAACAAAAATTGGCTTCAGTTGAACTGCATGTACATACAAAGTTAGTGAAACAATAGACATAACGCATCACAAAAAAGACCACACTGTCTCGTAATGAATAGTAAGCGCACACGCGTCGAGATCGAATCTCCGGAAAATGTGGACAAGGGCGAGAAAAATTGTCATCAGGCAGAGGTGGTAAATATTCTCCAACGGCTATCAGATAAATAAAACTAAAAATTGTGAAAGAAGAGGCAGAGCACAAACTGACAAAATATTCATCGGAAGTAAATGAGCGATTTGTGACTGCACAACAGGGAGTAGATTTACTACGTGTGGAGAACGAACAAAACAAAAAATCTACTGATCAAATTGTTGAATGGACAGGTGAAGTAGGATCTCGATTGGACAAGCTCGAACGCCTTTCCTTGGTAAATGAATTGGTTATCACTGGCATCCCATTCAATAGCGGAGAAAACACGTACGGCATTATCGGAGACATTGTAAAAGCACTGAATTGTGATATTATGCCAAGTGACTTCGCTGCAATTTACCGGGTGACACCAAGGAATCAGCAAGGAAAACCAAATAAAACTTCATTAATAACGCCGATTATCGTCCGTCTTTATTATGAGGATATAAAACAACATCTTCATACGGCCTACTTTAAGCGGAAGAATTTGAACTTGGCGGATATTGGTTTTAAAACTACTTCACGAATTTACATGAATGAAAGCTTGACGAAAACGAACCGAGAAATCTTCCAAGCAGTTACTCAAGCAAACAAAGTTCAGAAAATTATTAAGTTTTTCACTCGGCGAGGTCTAGTTTACGTCCAAAAAACAACGAATAGCCAGGCTGTCTGCGTTCTAAACAAGTGCCAATTATCAACTATTCTCTCTGATCCCGTAACAAGCGATGCGAATAACGGAAATGGCACAAATAATGGAATTGACACAAATAATGGAACCAACTACAAAGCCGCAAGTAAATCAAGCCCCCGTGGTCGTCATCTCTGATACAAAATAGGAATCAACATCCTGAATGGCGCACCATGGATGGATTTATATTAAATTTTCATGGAAACTCAAAGGCGTATAAGTTTAGTAAATTTTGTAATGTTTAGTGTTTTATATACTTTTTCTTTCTATTCAAATCAAATCATTTTTTATTATTATCGAACATTAAAATTCTACTTTTGCAGTGCAGATACAACAAAGGCAGTCATAGTTTCTCGATCAAAGGGGTATGAGTTCGTTGGTCACTTCGGTGGCATGTATCACCCAGTTTTTGATGTCTTCTAATGTGAATGTACGTAGAAACTCTCAGCAGGGAAGATCGGTATGTATACCAAATATATTGATTAATTCGATGCTTCTTGGATCTGACGATCGGCTGAACCTTGCTCATATCAATGCTGGGAGCATTTTTCCTAAAATAGAAGAATTCCGCAATATCTTTGAGAAAACGAAACTTGACATTATCGCGGCATCCGAAACGTGGTTCAAGTGTCACCGGACAGATAAATCCATAGAGATACCCGGTTATGATGTTATCCGCAGTGACAGAAAGCGTAAACGCAGTGGGGGTGTGGGATTATACATCAAGAAGGGGATTAATTATAATGTACTCAGAGTGTCTGAGGAAATTGCATCGGAATATTTGTTCATAGAAGTGGTCTTTTCTGACTCGAAGATCCTTGTTGGTGCTTATTATAAGGGCCCAACCGTAAAGGAGCTTGATGTGCTTGATGATCTGCTCTTGGAGATAACTATCAACTATGAGGACATTATCATTCTTGGAGACTTTAATGAAAACTATATGGGAACGTTGAGTGGAACCTGCACTACGGCGAACTGTATGAACGGTACGTGCACTAAGTGCCTATTCTCAGACATTCTAGACACATACGGACTCACATGTGTGGGCTCTGCTCCAACGCATTTCTCCGAGAAGATTGGGGACAAGCCCTCTTTGATTGACCTTTTTCTTACAAACAAACCTGAAAAGGTTTTGTTCTTTAATCAAATCTCCCATGGTCTCTCAAATCACGACATTATAGTTGGCTCGTATAATTGTAATAAGAAGGTAAACAATAAGCCCAAACTAATTAGAAGCTACAGGGCGATCGACATGAATGCTTTTTTTTCTGATGTTTCGTTGATGCGATGGGATGCCATTTACTCCTCGGACAACGTTGACCAGATGACCGAAGCATTGAACTCGAATCTGCTAAAATTTTTGAATGAGCATGCGCCTTTGCTTCCGGCTCGAGATAGGGATGTCATTAACTCAACTGAACCGTGGTTTACCAAAGATATACAGCGCGCATTATTGGAAAGAGATATTGCGAAACGGGCATATAAACGGAAACAGGTCACCAAAGAGCACTACCACCGATTACGGAATCTGGCTACCAACCTGATAAAAAAAAGCAAATTTGACTTTCTATACCCAAAATTTAATGTGAGAGTAGGTTCGAAAACCTTGTGGAAAAACCTTCGTGACATTGGGGCGGTTTCATCAGGAAATGTTAAGCCCAGTTTCACAGCGGACGAATTTAATGTTTATCTGACTTCTAGAAACCAGACACCTACCAGCACTTCTTCTGTTCATAGACAACCCAAGGGAACCGGCATTTTCAGCTTTAGTAACGTTACTCAACTGGACATAGCCAGGGCGATTTACTCCATCAAATCAAACGCAGTGGGTCTTGACAATGTACCGCTAGTGTTCATTAAAATGATCTTGCCATTTATTCTACCTGTCATTACACACATTGTAAATTTTGCGTTTACATCCTCAGCAGTCCCATATGCTTGGAAATTATCAAAGGTGTTGCCTGTTCATAAGAAGTCGAGACTACGGAAACTCGAGGATTTTCGCCCAGTCTGTATACTTCCTTGTTTGTCCAAGGTATTTGAAATTCTTGCGAAGGAGCAGATAGTATCCCACCTTAATATTAAGAACCTTCAAACTGAATACCAGCCTGGCTTCAGAAAGGGTCATAGCACGAGTACTGCTCTCCTTCATATCTCAGATGAAATAAGGAAAGCTTTTGAGAAGAAATTCATTACTATTATGGTATTGTTGGACTTCTCAAAAGCTTTTGATATGCTTCAACATGAAACATTGCTTCGTAAGCTCTGCAATAAATTCGGGTTTTCATCATCAGCAGTTTCACTAGTTCGGAGCTATCTATCTGACAGGTTCCAATGTGTTTCGATTGGAGAGTATATCTCAAGGCCGCTACCTAATAAGCTCGGAATACCCCAAGGCTCTGTGCTGGGCCCTCTCCTATTCTCGCTATACATTGACCTCCCAAGCATATTAAAAACTGTGAGGCATCACATGTTTGCGGACGATGTCCAGCTCTACATGCCTTTCGCACTGGAGGATGTTCAAGAAACAGAGCGAAAGATTAATGACGATTTGCTTTCTGTGTACAACTGGACGTTATCGAACTCGCTTGCGCTTAACGTTGGTAAATCGCAAGCAATCATCTTCTCGGAAAATGACGTGGACACTGATATTCCTTCCATAAACCTGAATGGAGTCGCCATTCCATATGCACCGATCGTATTGAATCTTGGGCTGACTATGGATCGAAGGATGCTATTTAAGGGGCATGCTAAGGAATTTTGCTCGAAAGTCTTCGGAAGGTTGCGTAGTCTATGGCCTAATGGTCACATATTTCCGGTCAAAACAAGGCTTGTACTGATCAAATCACTAATAATTCCATTATTTACCTACTGCGATTCAGTTTATTTCACTAACTTGCAAGCCGGTGATATTCGATCTCTAGAGCAAGCCTTCTCCCCTAAACCTCCCCTCCCCTTTACCTAAAAATGTGTCAATGCAATATAATAGATCATTCTTTTGTGCGGGCTATTTCTGATTACAACGGGCTTCCTGCTAATATGCGCAAAATGAAGACGGTAGGTGAATTTAAAAGGTCGTGCTTTTCGCTTTACAGGGGGGAAAATTAAGGAGCCATTGTTCATGTTTCATCTTTCAGGCCGCTTGAATGCTTGAGAGTTTCAAATTGGTTGCATTCAGTTTTTTATCCTAGTGATGCACGTGACCGATGTGACAAATAGAACTTTTATCCGATTTAAATTGAATTTAATATTGCCTTTGTATCTGCAGCTTTGCTTTAATCTATAAGATTGATTTAATTGTAGTTATAGTTTTAGTTTTAGTGTCAAATTGTTTATATTTTGAGGAGAATTCTTTAATACTATTCGCACGAACATTCATTGTAAGGATTTATTTCCTTTTGTTGAAGCAATAAACGACTGATTGATTGAAATTGGTTTTCGTTAAAAAAATTGAGGCCATTCAAATATGATATCAATTGCCCAGATAGGACGAACTCAAATATTTTGAAAGGGTGGGAAGCAGTGTGACCCCCTGAAGTTGTCAATGTCGAAGCTACCATTTTTATGAATCAGTTTTAAAAGGCCTTTCAAAAGCTCGGCTGGGAACACTGTAGTTTGAATCATCAAGCTGATGCAGAACACGATGAGAGGGACAATGGCGAGCGAATTCCAGTGGCTTTTTTATTAGGCAGAAATTTTTACTGCTTTCATGACCGTTTCGGAATCTACCTCCTTAAATGACCAATTGTTATCAGCGTGTTCTGGATATATGTAATTGATGTCGTCAACTCCATACCCATGTATGACAATAATCTCTGTCGCAAGACGGTCACAAAAACGATCATTCACATCATTGCAGGACTCAACTGAATCAGTAATAGGTTGACTTTTAATAGTTATCGGATTCTCCGTGTTTTGTTTATGACGGTTGAACACAGTCTCTTTATATCAGCTAGAACAAAAACAACCTATTTCAAAATTTCACTTAAGTTCAAAATTTTATCACAATTTATTCACATTAGAGACTCAGACCAAACAATTTTGTCCAAAAATTTTTGCTTAAGCACACCGTCAATCTTCCTCTTGTAAACAAACTCACGTACACAAACATTTGACGGCCAAAACTCCGAACGCAATATTAAATCATATTTGTCTCTGGGAACAGTAATTTTGTATTGGAAAAAGTTCAGGTCTTCTGCAGTTTTCCCAGAGGGTAGTAGCAGTGACACACTGACATTTTCTCTGACGACGTGCAGCTTATCAACGAGATAATCCGTTAGGAATTTAGCAGTCATATCCTTGCCAATATTCCATGCAACGACGCTCTTGAGTTCTTCTCGATCGCAGTGTGAAATGTAAGGAGCAATAGAATTTGATATTTGTCCTTTAGTTACCTCACAGCTTAGTTGTTCTGGAACCTCTAACAGTGAGACAATTCTTTCGTCTGAGGAAGAATTAGTTGGCATAACGATTCCCGAGGCATTTGTAACAGCTGCGGTACTAATGGTCTACATTAATTTTTCAGTCAAGGATGTAAATCCATTCACAAATTGAATCAGATCACCAGAAAATGATTTTGCCAATGAACCAGTTGACTCGTTAATACGATCCATCGATGCAGAAACATTTCGATTTTCACTGTTGCAATCATGGCAAAACCAATGGGACAAGATGTGATAGCATTCAACATGGATTTGTGCACACCAACGTATTTAATATGGAATAAATGTTGACAAACTCCAGCACAAGAAACAAATTCTAAATTGATAATCGAACCAGAACACGTAGAGCATTTTGCCGCCATTATGTTTATCAGCGTAGTTTATGCACACAAATGAAGCAACCGACAAATTCTACTCAAAACAATGAAACGAGTTTTCGATTTTTGATCGATGAAATGTTCAAAGAACGTATTTCACGACGATTACTTGCAGAAATAACAACTTTGCCAGTCCAGTAGATCAATTCACAACAAAACAAAGAAACAACTCAAGCGAACAATCAAAAAAAAAATCAAGAAATCGGACACGATCCCACGATCAAAGCAAAACACGTCCGTCTCTTGCAACGTACAAACTACAAACTTCATAAGACTATATAAACGACCGCGCTCTCTGTCAGCTAGAATTAGTTCTCTGTTCACATGTTTTTTGTTGATGCGGTGATCAGATTTGATGGTAAATGTGGATGTACAATCTTTAACAGTCGTTTCTAACACATTGTGCAGTTCATTGGCGTCAAGGTCTTCAGTCGCAGCTTCAAAAAATGCGCGTACCCTATCAATGGCGGCGGCGATGTGTTCTTCCGGTATTGACATACGGAGCTGAAACTCTCAGAAAACAAACTGAGAGTCACTCAGAGAGCCATGGAAAGGTGTATGCTCGGAATATTCGCTCAGAGACAAAAAGACGAATCAATGGATAAGACATCTAACACAGATCTTGGATGTCATGGAGAGATGGACTGGTGATTGTTGGACAAAAGCCATATTGAACACGACCGATGGGCAGACCATCAGAACGATGGACAAACGGAATTAAGAGAGCAGCAAGGGTCGAATTCTGCCGTAATTTGCATAAAAAACACCTGAGCGAAATAGAACAAAAGAATTCTTTTGTTCTATAACAATAGACATGTTTTTTATGCAAATTACGGCAGAATTGGCAGCAAATGGCAATGGAACATTCAAATGGAAGGAGCTAGGGGAGGCATACATCCAGCATTGGATAATAACGGGCTAAATAAGGAGAAGAAGAAGAATCCCAACACTCCTTTTGAGAATACTTTTTAGGTAGGCCTTCCCTAAAAATGGCTTAAAAAACGGAAAACGGATCTAAATTCTCAAAATTTTCGTCTGGGGCGCTCCAAAGCACATCGATTTAGATAAAAAAACTTGTTAAGAGCCCGAAAATTATCGCCTACGGCATGACATAATTATTATGACATAATAATTATAATAACCTGCCTTAACAACCCATGAAGGGTTACGGGCTAGATTATTATTTACTAGTTTCGCTACTTTTTGATATCCTTTCATTACCGGAAAGTTTTTACTATGCCAGTGGTAAGGTGTGCGACAAACCCAGTGCCATCTGTGAGATGTACTAAGAACGAAACTAGAAGGAGTAGAATACCGGCACCTCCTAACAATGCCTTTCACCTGTAAGCCGTACGATGGCGCTACACTCAACTTCGCATGACTTGAACCGATTCAATCAGCTTTGTTTTGTTTACAATCGGGACAAATCCGTCAGCCTTTGAGTTTCAAACCAACGCAACGCACTGGCAAGTGGATCCATAGTAGCAAGCAGACATGTTAACCACTACGCTATCGAGCTGTACGGCATTATACGAATACGAAATGGATCAATAATTGAAATTCTTACTTATAATAGGTCCTACAATCAAAAAATTTCCCCTGCGGCAATTAAGCTGTTCTTCGATTTACCTAAAGAACAAGAGAGATCATTATAACTTTTTCGCATGCGGCTACTGAGCAATTCTTCGAATTACCTAAAGAACAAGGAATAAGCTCTTCTTGTATCTCAACCTAGTAATTCAATGTGACTTGTGTTTTTCATTTTAAATTCTGACTCACCAAAGTAATTTTAAATACTTTGAGTTTTAAAAGTACTGTATGTAAAATTAAAAACACGTTGACTTGTTTCAGCTTAATAAGGGTAAAAATACTGTAACATGCAAATGATTTACCTTATCCGACGATGCAATTTCAAATCTAGGACTGGAATCGGCCCAATTTGTTAGTCCTAAAAACATAAAATTATTTAAAATAATTGGTTATAGATATGCAATGAATGAAAAGATTGTAAGGAATAACTCTGAACGAATAATTCTGACGGATAAGTTAATTTTATATGTATTTGGCTACCTTTGGCTACTATCATGCTCCGAGCGGTGGCGGAGAGCGTGACGCAGTCCTCACACCCCAAAAAAACGTCCACAAACCCAAAAAACTCCATACAAAAACCTTTGGGACAAGACACGATATATAGGTGAACTTTTGAGTTTTTTGCTTTCGCCCGTCTTTTCTTCCAAATTATTTTAAAAAACTACGTCGCAACAGCTTCCCAACGAGCCCACACTCATCAACATCGGTTGAAAACGAGCCGAGATATCGCCAATCAAAGATGACCAATTTCGATATAATAATGGTAAAAATATGTCCGAAAATAATCAAAATTTTATTCCTGTGTTGTGTGTCCACGATCTATATATCTATCTATGTCTCTATGTATCTATCTACTTTTTTTTTCTCGAGAACCGCCCGAGAGATTTCCCTAAAATTTTCAGGGAACGTCAGTCTCGGCCCCAAATGAAAAATTTCATATGCCGCTTTTTCGGGAAAATTCTGGAAAAGCATGTTGGCATGTGGAAAAGTGGTCAATTTTGAGGGTTTTTTAGGTAATGCTCGGAGTTTTCGAATTTTAGCTCCGGAGTGACAATAGCTAGAAAGTTGGTTTCTTCGGAAAAGTTATGAGTTTGGTCAGGAGAATTTTTTGGGATCTTAAGAAAATGGCTGCCAGCTGTCATAGCAGCGCCATCTTGGATTTTCGTTTATGCTTCTACGGTTTTCGAATTTTAGCTCCGGAATGACACTACTTAGAGAGATGGTTTCTTCTAGAAAGTTGTAGGGCTTCATCAGGAGAATTTTTTGGTATCATAAGAAAATGGCTGCCAGCCTTCATAGCGGCGCCATCTTGGATTTTCGTTTATGCTTCTACGGTTTTCGGATTTTAGCTCCGGAATGACACTACTTAGAGAGACGATTTCTTCTACAAAGTTATAGAGTTTCATCAGGAGAATTTTTTGGGATTATAAGAAAATGGCTGTCATCTGTTACAGCGGCGCCATCTTGGATTTTCGTTTATGCTTCTACGGTTTTCGAATTTTAGCTCCGGAATGACACTACTTGGAGAGATGGTTTCTTCTAGAAAGTTATAGAGTTTCATCAGGAGAACTTTTTGGTATCATGAGAAATGGCTGCCAGCTGCCATAGCGGCGCCATCTTTGATTTTCGTTTATGCTTCTACGGTTTTTGAATTTTAGCTCCGGAATGACACTACTTAGATAGATGGTTTCTTCTAGAAAGTTATAGAGTTTCATCAGGAGAATTTTTTGGAATCATAAGAAAATGGCTGCCAGCTGTCATAGCGCCGCCATCTAGGATTTTCGTTTATGCTTCTACGGTTTTCGAATTTTAGCTCAGGAATGACACTACTTGGAGGGATGGTTTCTTCTAGAAAGTTATAGATTTTCATCAGGAGAATTTTTTGGTATAATTAGAAAATGGCTGCCGGCTGTCATAGCGGCGCCATCTTGGATTTTCGTTTATGCTTCTATGGTTTTCGAACTTTAGCTCCGGAAGGACGCCACTTGGAGAAACGGTTTCTTCTACAAAGTTATAGAGTTTCATCAGGAGAATTTTTTTGTATATTAAGAAAATGGCTGCCAACTGTCAAAGTGACACCATCTTGGATTTTTTGCTAAATTCTGAATAAGGATACCTAGATAGTTGGTTTCTTCAGGAAAGTTATATAAATCACTGAGAAGAATTGGTGACACAAAGTGTTCCGAAGGTGACACGAAGTGTTCCGAAGATGACACGAAGTGTTCCAAAGGTAGCCGAAGGTGACACGAAGTGTTCCGAAGGTAGCCGAAGGTAGCCGAAGGTGACACGGAGTGTTCTGAAGGAAGGCGAAGGTGACACAAAGTATTTCGAAGGTGATACGAAGTGTTCCGATGGTAGCCGAAGGAGTTGGAGAACAAATTTTTTCGGAGAAAAATTTTTTTGGACAAAAACTTTTTAGTATAAAATTTTTTTTGGAGAAAATTTTTTTTGGAGAATTTTTTTCAAGAAAATTTTTTTAAAGAAAATTTTTTCGGGAAAATTTTTTTTTTGAAATTTTTTTTTTCAGAGAAGTATTTTTTTGAAGACAATTTTTTTTCGGAGAAATTTTTTTTCTAAGAAAATTTTCTTTTCTGAGAAAATCTTTTTCAAAAAATAGAAACTTTTTCAACAACTGAAAACTTCCAAAACGACTGATACCACAACAAAAACCTCTTTAAAGTGTGTTACGCAGTCCGTAAGTTCACTAAAATTAATGATATCGCTTGAGGTGACGCTATCGCAGATAAAACGCAGAAGTTTGTTTGAATGGAACCTTGTGTTAAACGTTTTGATTTCCTGAAAAAATTAGAGCGCTTTCTTTGAAACAAAATTACGTTGTGTTAATTAATTTTTAATTTGACTTTTGTTCTTATTGCATAGATTTTTAAGAGTAAATTTAAATTTTTGCGTGTAAAAACTGAAAGTATTGAAAAATTATTCCGCTGGTGGATCCGGCATTTGTGACGCAATTTTTTTCGCGATAGCGATAGCGATATCATTAATTTTGGAAGCGGACTTACGGACTGCGTCACACTCTACCTTTAGAGAGGTTTTTGTTGTGATAAAAATGTTCTAGTAGAACGCAATAAATTAACGGCGTTTATTTGATTTTTTTTTAACAATCGGAAAATGAGTTCTTGATTATTATAAAAATTATCTTGGTAAATAAAAAATTTCTTCAATTTTTGCAGTGGGTGGCATAGTTCCCAGAATTGCAGCTACATTACCACACTGTATAGTCAAACTGATTCTTTGATTAAAAAATTCTCTTGCATGTAAATTTCCAGATCGATCAATCAGAAGACGTCCCAATCTTTGTACAAATTGTTTCGCTGCATTGCTGTAACTTCCAAAAGTTTCAACAGCGAATGGCAAGAAATGATGGTTAACACTTATTTCTTTGTACAGTGATTCTGTCTTTATACATGCTTACTTGGCTGCAGCACCAGGTTTTTTCGATGTTAGATGCAAGTAACTACTAGCGACAGTGTCATCGCAAGTAGCGTCCCACCCTAAAGACTTTCCATTTATCCACGGCGTAAGAGTTATTCTATCAGGTTTTTTGCCATCTTTCCGAATCAATCCAGTTGGTTCTAATTTTGAGGGAAATCAGGCGGATGAAAGCGCCTTCGATATCAAATCGTTTAAATGGATGTGACGAGAGAATGTTCCTATCTTTTTGATGCATGAAAGTCCGTGTGTGCCAGTTCTATCGACAGGATAACCGCAGACGCACGTGTATTTTTGACATAATTCCATAATTCCAACTGAAATTCTAATGGCATCCAAATCAAAAAGTGTACCCAAATGAGGTGACGGAAGGACATTTAACCATCTACCTGATTCTTTTTGTGAAACAGCTAAAATTCGTGCTTTGTTCATAATCGAAAAACCAGAAACAATTTCAATTTTTCGTTTGATTAATGGCAAGTCCCATGCATTTTATAAAGTTGGATCAATCGGTAATTGTTCGTTGGGACATAACCTTTTCCATTCATTTAACGCATCTTTGTAATCATTCGAATTGAAATTGGTAATTGCTGAGTGCAAGATTTCATTGACTAGTGGATATGAACTACTGAATAACGAAATAAATTATTACACCTACAGCTACCTAAGACTTCCTAAAAATACACAAGGCTGGTTGAACATCCATCAACTCTAAGCGATCACACATTAGCTTCATCGTTTCAATTTTAGATGAAAACATAACCAAAGACCCGTACGTATGAATATATGTGGCAAACAGAATACATGTGGCAAAGAGACTCGAGACTATCTAAATATACAAATAAGCAAACAATCCAACGTTTTCTGTTCTTTTATAACTGTAAGAATTTCAAAGATCAATAGAAATTACCCAAGGTAATGTCAAAGGCCCTACCGAAGTACGTCTCAGATCATTCAAATCTAGAAAAGCTTACATCCAAGGACTAACTCATTTTTCCCTAAAACCCTTTGACACGTGTTCTCTAAAATTTTATTCTCTATCATCTACGAGTCGTGTTGACAGCCATGAACAATGGCAGTTCTTAACAAAAATAGATAGCAGCACATTCTACACACTTGACTTTTGAAGCAGACTAACTTATTTGAGAATTTTCATGTTTGGAGCAGACTATCTCTAGTTGATGATATTGACTATACGAGGATAATAGATGTCGCCCTTTTCATTGAGAATGTCATATTGGCGATTTGCAACGAAGGGTGCGACACGTGTCGGAAAAAAATCGAACAGAAGATTGGTTAACTGAGCGTGGAGTGGAAGAAGGAAAAATGGAAATGTATTTGGAGGCAATAAAGCTATGCTTAAATGATAGTAACTTTCAATTTAGGGAACAATTTTATAAACATTTGATAGGCATCAGCATGGGAAATCCTTTGTCACCCTTAATCGCTAACCTAGTGATGTCAAAGATGGAAATGACCTTGATTAATCAAAACCAACTTCCTAAGTGGTGGCACAGATATGTAGACGATGTTTTCGCCGTAATAAAAAAAAGAGACCTTGAGAGTATCCTAAGAATGTTAAATTCTCAATCACTGTTCCCAACTATCAAGTTCACAGTTGTCCCAGAGAAAGACGGCCAATTAGAATTCTTAGACTTAATTCTTATTCGAAAAAACAACAGAGTAGAAGTCGCAGTGTTTCACAAACCTACAAGCACGAAACGATTAATTCCCTCGACTTCCCACTGTCCAATACAACACAAAATGGCAGCGTTCCACTCAATGTCTCATAGAATTACAAATCTACCTTTGTCCATTCAAAGCTACAAAGCCGAGTATGAATACATTAAAGAAGCAGCAGTGGTTAATGGAAATACAACATCCATGATAGATAAAATAATGAAAAAACATTCGCCCACAAAAGCCCACAAAAATAACATACTATTTTGTTAGGCGATCTAAATGTGAATCTGTTATCGAGAGACCCAGAAACAATTAGATATGAAGCAGTTGTCAACTCAAATGGCTTCTATATCTTGAATAAAATAGATCGGAAATATGCAACAAGAGTAACTGCGACATCTAAAACAATAATAGATCATGTATTGTCAAATAAACCCAACGTAGACTATTATGTCAAAGTCATGGAACCCCAAATAAGCGACCACAAGGGTATCATAGTCGGTCTTGAACTCCAACTTCCAAAAATGCAAAAACATCACTATAAAGATGTCATAGACCACTCGAACCTTTCAATCGATATGCAATCCATTGACTTTGCCTCCATAAAAGACTTTGCTACCCTAATTTCGACAATACAAGACGTTACGTCTAGGCATAGAAAAACAATCAAAGGTGTCAAAAAGAAAACATTAGAACCGTTTATTGATGACGAAATTTTGTTCTTCCTTAAGCAGCGCGACAATCTCTTTCGTCTAGTCAAGCAACCTCCCAACGACTTCACTCACATTTCCAGACTAGTTAACATTAAAAAACACATCAAATATAAAGTGCGCTTGAAGAAAAAAGAATATTACTCGGCACAGTTTTGTGCTGCTGAAAACCCTAAACAGTTCTGGGAAGTCACGTAAAAAGCGCTTACGAACAAATCCCTTCGCCTTCGCCTTCATGATCCGCTGAGAATCGCCAACGCTTTCAACAAATATCTCACCAGCGTCAGGTCCTCCTCTGTTTCAAACGGTAAATACAGTCATCCGAAAAACCAAAGCTACTTGCGAAACTTTGAGTTTGAACTGACAACCCCAGAATCAATCTCTCAATGCATTGTCAGCATGCGCTCAAGCGCTGCAGCGGGTTGCGACGGAATAAGTGTAAATTTTCTAAAACGCTACCATCAATTGTTATCTGACTGTATATCGCGTCTCATTAATAAAGCTATAGAGACCGCACTTTTCGAAGGTGCCCTAAAATGTGCGAAAGTAGTAGTGATACCGAAAGGTGAAGACCCTACTAATATGAACAATTATAGGCCTATATCTCTGCTTCCTTCGCTGTCTAAACTTTTAGAAAAAGTTCTTTACGAACAATTATATGCAAAGCTTGATTCAGGCGGTTTTTTTTTAAGGCAAAACAATTTGGTTTTCTAAAAAAATCCAACACGCTTGCGTGTTGTCTTGATCTGTGCGCCGCTATTAGAAATAAAATTAACTCAAAAAAAACCGTTGCCTGCCTATTCGTCGACTATAAAAAAGCCTTTGACTCTGTCAATCATCAACTTTTACTCGGAAAATTGCGGAGTGTTGGACTATGTGGCCCAGCATTTGACCTCATCAGCAGCTATCTCAGTGATAGAAAACAATTTGTCAGAGTGTGTGATGTCGACGGAAGTGTGTCCACCGTTGCCTGCGGAGTGCCACAAGGTTCAACACTGTCATCATTGATGTTTGTCGTTTTTTTACAAGATCTTTTTCTTAAAAACTTCCACGGAACCGTTTACCTATATGCCGATGATACAGCGCTCCACTATTCAACAGGGTCAATTAATGACTTACAACGCGTTATGCAAAACGATTTAAACATGCTCCTCAAGTGGTCTACGCAAAACTCTCTACTTGTGAATAAATCCAAAACTAATTACATCGTCTTCAAAAACCACCCTAATGAAGAGCTTCGCCTAGTATATGATAATGTAGTTCTGGAGAGGAAGAAGGTCGTTAAATATCTTGGCCTAATGCTTAACGAACATTTCACGTAGGAAGACCACATCAATAAAATCGTTGGCAAGATTTCCCCGATTATAGGCACCATGAGACGACTAAATTGGTTATTACCAAAACGCGTCCTCTACAATCTCTACTTCTCTTATGTTCACTCGCAAATCAGCTATTTGAACCCAGTTTGGAACTGTGCTCCAGCCAGAATCAAAGCTGCTTGCTCCTACTGCAGAAAAAAGCTCTCCGCAACATACACGGCATTAGACAAAGAATGTCTGTGAAGAATTACTTTAACTCCTCTATTTTACCGATGGACTATTTCAATGCATACCAAACAACGGTCCTAGTATTTATGCTCAAAAATGGGTTAATAAAACATGATATGACCATTCAAACGAATTCGGATATTCACGATCATCACACTAGGAACTGCAATCTACTTCACTCCTCATACTCCCGTTCTCACTTTGGTCAATGTGCGATAACTAATCGAGGTTTCCGATGCTTCAACGCTTTACCTCACTCTTTCCATAATATCAACAGCTTACCGATATTTAAGAAAGAGTTGAGAAGCCATTTGCTAAATCATTTTCATAACTCATCTGGCTATCGCTACTTATGGTGACGTCACTGCTACTATTGTTTATTATATTATTTTGATTTATTGTTTTTTTTTTAATTTCATTCAATTTTGTTTTGATTTAGATTGATTTATTCTATTAGTTGAAAAACATTTGTACGATTCATTGGCAACCTAAATTGATTATTATGTACGCGACATGTTCAGGCCTAGAGCCTAAAATGTTTTGTTTCTTGAACAAATAAATAAATAAAAAAAAAAAAAAAATAACATGTCAACCCTATTCTCTCAAAAAAAGAAGGAAAAACAAGTAAATAGAATTAGGATAACCTACGGCCCGAAAGTCACAAACAAGTTGAAGTAAAAGTTTAGAAGGCATAAGATGGAATTAGTTTACAGCACCCAAAACAAACTCTGCACAATGTTAGGCAACACGAAGGACAAAACCCCAAAATTACAAAAATCGGGAATCTATGAAATAACTTGCGGCGATTGTGGGGCTAAATACTACGGTCAAACAAAAAGACAAGCTTTAATTAGATACAAAGAACATCTGTCAGCTATCAGACTCAATCAACACTCAAAATCGTCAGTTGCGTCTCACTCACTAGAATTACTACATTTCAACTTCAAGAACGACAACATAAAGTTAAAAAAAGTAATAAATAACACGGCAATTTTGGACGCGTACGAAAGTTATTTTATTCACAAACATTACAAACGCTACCCGACTATAACATTAATGAATACTGATAGAGGAAACATAGAAACTTGTTTGTTTAATTGTGTATGATAAAATTATAACGTAATGGTCAACAATAGGTTTTACTGGTGTCACATTGCACTTGGTGATATACCTTTCCTATTGATAACAGAAAAATAAAAGAGATTTGAATGTATTTGATTTTAACCGATTATATGTATTTCCTAGATCTTTAGTCTTGTGTGGCTGAAGATGGAAGG
>CM055406.1:86186570-86268388 GCA_029228625.1 Pseudolycoriella hygida
ATGTCATTTTTGACGGCCGGAGACTTAGTAACCAAAAACACGGAACTTGTAGTCGATTTTGCACTATGAATCGGCTTACGCTTACGATTGTTCGCAGCAGGAAGTGAACGTTGAACATAAAATCGCGATGATGTTGGAACATTTGCAGTGGAATTGAGTTTATTGAACAGAGGATATGAAACGTTGGACGAGCTTATTTGCATAATGCAGCTATCACAGAACCATTGAAGATTCGGCATTTGTCTATAATGCAACAGAGCATCTTTGTTGAAATTGACACATTCAGCGTGATAAACTTGTCGACAAATTCCATCACAAATAATTTTGTTTGGATTGTCGTTTGGGAAGCCGTTATCACACACAGTGCAATTGTTCATTTTTTTAATTCAATATTCAGCTGGAATAGAACAAGAATAGAAAATTCCAAATGCCGTTAGCATCAGAAATGGCTTGATGCAATTAGCGGAGGAGTACGCAAACATTTATTGCTGAAAATGAAGAAAAACAAAATTAGCGGGATAATTTAAAGTATTCGGACAGAAAATGTAATTTTTGAAGAGGTTTTATTGTGAAAAATATTAAGTTAAGTTCATTTTATAATTTTTGTTTAGTAATAGTTGCTCAGAATGTCATTAAATTGTTGCTTATAGGTTCCATTCACTTAAATTGCTTTCTAAATTTTTTAGGTTTGTTCAAATTACGTGAAATCAACAGCTGTTCTACATTCAAGAAAATAGATGGTAACATTTTGAAATGCTCAATCCAGGTTTTTAGTAAATGGTTGTCAGGACGGGTGCTGCTTTAATGTCTAGAAATAAAAAAAGTAATGGTGTGAGCGCAGTGAGTATACCTAAGGTCTTGTTAAAAACAATTTTTGACGACACAAATTCCCTAAATATCTGTCATTTAAATGTGTCGAGTTTAAGTTCCAAAATTGATTAATTGAGGTATTTGTTTAGTGACTCGAACACGCACGTAATCTCTTTCAGTGAAACATGGTTAAAAAGTTATCACTCAAATAAATCAGAGCGAATCGAAGGTTTCAATTTACTAAGATCGGAAAGGAGAATGAAACGGAGTGGTATGGTTGCCTTGTACATCCGAGATAATATCAGATTTAAAATCATTGCGTCATCAAATTCGGACAAAAAAGGAATTCCTCCTGCAAATCAATTCAAGGCTAATTATTTGATAGTTGAACTGATATTGAACTGTCAAGTTTATAAGAAGGTTACACTTGATTGATACTGATTGGCGATACTGATTCACGATTTCCACGGGAATTGGATATTTTGGAGGATTTTTGTGAAACAATTTTATGTTCGTATGCCTTCCAAAGTGTCTCACATCCTAGCAAAATTAGAGATCTTTAAAACAAAAAAAAGTTTGCTCGATTCGGATACTGCGATCGTAAGTTATGAGGATGTGACGTTTAGAGCAGGATGTTAGGTAGGCTTTTAAATCATACTTTAAATAGGATGTTAAAAGGTTTTTTGACGATTATCACATCCTCTCAAAAGTATCTTAATCTTAACCGATTTTAGAGTTCAGGGGCTCGTTTGAAAGAATGAAACGAGTTCTAGGATGTGAGATACTTTGAGAAGATATTTGCAGCGCTACAGCGGTACACGTAGCGCTACAAAGAAGGACGAAAAATGACAAAAAAAGCCTCAAAAAGTATCTGAAAAGTGTTCAAATGATCCGAAAACATGTTCACATGAAAGATCTCATCAATACTTATAGAACTCTATGAAATTCGATGGAATTAGAAGACTCTGGATGGGCATTTGGTCGAAAAAGCGCTTAAAAGTGACTTTTTTGAAGAAACCATGCTTTTGTGGATTTTCACGACTTTCACATCCTCCGAAAAGTATCGCAATCTTACCCGATTTTAACGCTTGAGAGCTCGTTGGAAAGAGTATGACAAGTTCTAGGATGTGAGATACTTTTCGTAGATTTTTGTAGCGCTACAGCGCTACATATACCGCTACAAAAAAGGACGAAAAATTACGAAAAAAAACCTTAAAAAGTGTCCGAAAACTGTACAAATGCTGCACAAGTTGGTTCAAATGAAAAGTCTCGTTAGTGCCTATTAAACCCTGTGAAATTTGAAGGAGCTAGAGGACTCTGGATGGACATTTGATGGAAATAGCGGTAAAAACTGACCCTTTCAAAAAACTATGCTTTTGAGGATTTTCACATTATCCGAAAAGTTTCGCAACCTTAGCTGATTTTGGCGTTCAATGGCTCTTTCGAAAGACGAAATTACTAAATTGAGATGCAAAACCTGTAAAAGCAACTGAAGAGTGGTAAACCTATTACCTATGCCTATTAAGAGCTAATACTTAACATGGACAAATACAAGAATTGAAAACAATTATTTGCTTACATTGAATTTCTATCGTCTTTATCAGATCCTTGCGTTTTTCTAGCTATTTGGTCTTGACTACATTTTGATTAAGCGCTCTCTTATGGATATCGATAAACGAAGTTAAGTGTGCGAAGTTCTGTTGGTCATTCCAAACTTTTAAATTGTAAAATGAGGTATGATAGATTCATACTCGTAAATAAGACGATATGAGACAAAGTATGACGTGATGTCACTCTGCCCTGTCTCTAAAAGAGGTTCAAAAAACTAAAATTTCATTAAATTTCATCAAAAAAATTTCGGGTTGAAGGACAACATTATACAAAATAGTATGCACACAGAATACTGCTTCATCATCGGCGCACATTTCGTGTTTTCATACTTCGTCCGAATTGACTGCGTTGAAAGTGTACGCATGCAGACTGAGCGACGTATCTAACAAGCAAACGTCATAACCTCACGAAAAACGCAATTATTGATAAAAAAAATTCTTCCCGTTTTTATTAAAGCGTGATCGTCAAGGCAGTTTTCGCCTTTCTAAAATTTTATAGACAAAGTCGTTTTGTTATAGTAAGAAGGTAGAAACATCATCAGACTTACTGACAAAATGAATGGAAAAAGGAGTGTTCCGCTTGATTCGGGGTCACAATCTCGAGCACCTAGATGGTCAGAAAGTGAGACATACTATTTAAGGATTATTTGGAAGATGGCAAAATCAATTTGTATGATTCGGCTTCTCAAATTAAATCTCAGGACGACATCTTTTCGCAATTTAGTAATAGTGTTGTAGGATATCATATGGGGCTGTTACGAAAGAGAAAATGTTAGTCTCTTATGTTTTGAATCGTTCTGTTTTGACTAATCTGTATTTTTCCTGTTATTTTAGTAGCTTCAGCTCCACGTGCAAAGTATGAGCCTGTGAAAGATGTACTTAAGCAATTAGGAGTTGTCCCGGTCTCATCGACGCAAAAATCCGAAAATATTGCACGTGTGCATGATCAAACTGGAGAAACAAGTGAACCGCTAACTTACAAAAATATGCCGTTTTTACGGTTTAGCTACATAGACTATGATTCAAAACAGGAAAAACTAGTGGTGCTAGTGGATTTGCCAGGAGGTAGTGGAAATTTCGAATGGGACTTTAATGATGAGGGTGATGGCATTATCATTAAAGTTGAATGGAGTAAGGCTTTGTGTGATGCGTCTCACTTATTCATAGATGCGTTAAAAGCAAAAATGATCACGACGTTAGCTCATCCAAAACTACACGCAATGCAAGATCAACTCTTATCAGAAGGAATTGGTTTGAATGAGATCCCAAAATTTGTCATTGAAATTGATTTAGGTAAAAGAGTTCATAAAGATGACGGTATGTGGAGCTTAGCAAGTTTTCTGCAGAACGGAAATAAAATTTTATGCCTAGAATTTTCTGGCTTTCAAGAAGATATTCTTAAAAAATCAAAATGCGGCAACCTAGACAATTTATAAACAATTAATATTTTTTTTCGTACTAATTTCTTGGATGTATTGTTTTTTCAGAAATTATTTTCATCATTTTCGAATAAATCTTCAAATTAACTGATCTATGCAATTTTTTTTTATAAATTTCCCGCAGCTCCCTGAAAGACTACCGAGGTATTCATGTGCTACCTTCCCTGTTGTAACGATTTATTCACTTCGGTTAATATTTTCCATGAAATTCAATACAAAATTATCTTCTCACACCAAAAATTAACTATATTCAAAAAAACACTTAAAACTAAATATCTTAAGCAAATTGCGCACCCCTTATAACTAGTCTGACCTTTTATGATGGGTGGTGAGAAATATTGTTGACACAGTGGTGTAGCAAATCAATCCGGGTTCCCATACGAGTAACTCCAAAAACTATATCAAACTGTCCAATGTATTAAATTTTTCTAAGACCAAATACCATGGATCGTTACACGTGTTCCTAGGAGCTATGATTTCCACAATTTTACAGTTGTTCACGAAATGGTTATAGACTAAAACTCTTACCCCTCTCTCTGGCTTCTAATCCAAAACTATTCGAATTTCGATACGAATTTGGCACACACTTGATGCCTTATTTTCCGTTACTTTAGACAAATTAATGTTAATGCACTCACAACTGTTCAGCACACACGACTGTTTGTCTCGGCGTACGATGTGAAAATAAATCGAAAAGGCATTACGTTCGACTCTCTAGGCCGATCAACGTCAACCTCAATCGGTTCCGAATCTTATGTCCCATGCGCACCACCTGTGTCTCAAAGTTTTTACCACCAAGTATCTCCAAAACTAAACCACCGGTTTTAGTTCAAAAATGATTAAGGCTATGTTAGATGTGTTCTTACAATTTTTCTTACAAGCTAGGACAACCGGGTTACACTGTCAAAGGCTCTAGAGGGAATAATGAAATGACCAATAACGGAATTTAATTCACTATATGGCATCTTACATGATCATCAATCTGACTTTAGATCAAAATATAGAACCACCACAGCATTGATAAAGGTAATACACGATATCGCCAAGGTTCAAAACGTTAAACAAGGACAAAAGAAGATAGTGTCGCTTCTTCTTCTATTAGATTTTGGTTAGATTCTGTAAACCATAAGCTGATGATTGACAAGCCACGTAAAAATTTCCGCTTTGCAGCTTATTAAATCCTATCTGTCCGGAAGATTACAATGTGTGCAAATGGCGAACTGTCTTTCTGATTTTTCACCCATGAACTGTGGCCTGCCCCAAGGAACTGTACTTTCCCCACTCTTATTTTCAATGTTCATTAATAATTTGCCGGAGGTACTACAGCACTGTAGCTGTCACATATTAGCTGATGATTTTCAGCTTTATTTTAGCTATCCGATTGATGAAATCAGTGACCAAATCGCAATTATAAATTCGGATCTATGGCGAATATCAGACTGGGCTATGAGAAACTGCCTATCGTTGAATGCTGGGAAGTCAAAAGTATTAGTTATATCCGGACCTAATTTGGCGCTAGATGGGAAGTTGCTGATTGGAGGCGAGGATATACCGGTTGTTCATAAGGCTAAATTTTTGGGAGTATGGTTCAACAAATCACTAACATGGCATGATCATTGCTTGGAAGTTCGGAAAAAAGTTTATGTGGGTCTCTGGACGTTGCGAAGTGCACAAGCCTCGCTGTCACTTCGCGCCAAGTTAAAGTTAGTGAGGTCGTGCCTTATCCCTCATTTTACTTGCAGTGACATCGTAATGCCATCCCTTGATGCGGCCTCTCAAGAGCTACTGCAAGTTGCTCTCAATGACTGTTTTCGGTTTGTTTTCTCAATCAAAAGAAACGAGAGTGTGTCTCGATACTCGAAGTCTCTTTTGAACTGTACTCTATGGAATTATAGAATGTTCAACGAATGTAAGTTTATCTACAAATTGACTTCGGAAAGTTTACCAGGTTGAAAAATGTGGAGTGGGAGGAAACTTTTCGGCATTAAAAGCATTTTCTCTACTTATTAAGTACACATAGCGCACGAATAAGAAAGTGAAATTACTGCTGTAAAGAAATCCGTCTGGTCAATAGGAATTTGTAGATTCGGTAATTATTCAAATAAATAACTATGGAACAGACAAAATCCGTCGGTATGTAAAAATTGTCTTCGGAAAGTTTACCAGGTTATTTGTCTAAATTAATAACTCCAGCTAAATCGGTTCGTACTTTAAACTACATTGTTCCTGAAAGTCACACACCTTTAGGAGAACTTTCTTTGTTCACGCCATCACCACTTGGAACACACTTCCTACCTCAGTGAAAAGAAAACCTACGTTTACTGAGGCCTGCCAGTAGCATTTTTATGATAAATCTTAAATTTGTAGAGCAGCTTAAATTAATTTGACTATCATTTCTTTTTTTCAGGTTTATTAAAACGTTCTTCACAAAAATGACTACCAAGACCTCAAAGAGTTCGAACCGAAAGATCTCCATAGTGTTTCTGAGGCTTCGAATCATTCACCATATATTATTAGGTTTTATTGATCGCCGCTCTTCTAAAGCCCTCCAGTGCGTTTTTTACCTCTTGAATGTCTAGCGTTATTTTTAAAAAATCTTCTCTCGCATATCTAAACACTGCGTGAATTTCAGCTAAATGCAATCACAATCTTCGGAAATATATTGAATAAACACGTTTTCGACGACCCCGGTGCAGACGTACTTTAAAAAAAATCTTCTACGATTTTCTCAGGATAGTCCACAGATTCGATTGACACCAAAATTCGGAGAATCGACGTGGTGGTGTATATCAAATTGATTGAGGTATTTGCGAATTCACTCTTAAGTGTTAAGGAAAAGCCTCCAAAGAAACGAATAGCAAAAATGAAAAATAGTGAAATTAATATTTTTGGGAGTTGAAACTCGAACTTTAATTCAAAGATTTAGTACTTATTCTTTAATTTTCTATTTCATAAGCATTCGCAAACAAACCCATCCATTAATCAATAACTATGAGTTAAAACACAGGCAGTTCGGCATTTTCATAAAATTATGTAAAATTCTCGTTTATTTACAATTTCCGCAATATGATGCAAAAGGAATGATTCAGTGAATTGAGAGAAGACGCGAATAATATTTAAAGAGTATTTAAACGGTAGATCTTGATATTGTAAAAAAGTTTTTATTGTGTACGTTTTTTGATTGATTGAAATCGGTCAAATAATTTCGAGATAATGAAATACTCTGGCTCTGAATATATTTCGTTTGTTGATAATTGGGTGTTATCTATCATCAGAACTAAATAAGCAAACCTGAGTTTCTGACAAATCCTGGTGTAGGTGGTGTACTAGATATTTCGTTAATATTGGGAACGCTATTCTGTACCACGTCTTTGCTGCTGCATGCTGACGACATTTTAAAACAATTCTACGTCTCGTATTGTGATAAACTTAATTTGTCTGTCAATTCCACTTTCATAAATATTTGAACAATTCGTTATCAACTTTTCGTTGCAAGAAAAACTTTTCGGGGTTTCATGCAATATCACATCATTTAGCGCACCTGAAGAAAATCAATACATTTCTTTTCGTCGAACACATAAACTTCAAATGTGAAGCATTTATTTTTTGTTTTCTATATGCACACACTGCCGATTTAAACAATACTTTCAATTCGATGTGGTCAAGCCGCACACACTGCCGATTTAAACAATACTTTCAATTCGATGTGGCCAAGCCAACAACAACTGTATGCATCATCCAACGACGAGTACACAAGCAAAATGATGATTCAATTAATGGCAATTCGTAAACATTTGTATATAATTTATTATAATAAATTTAACAATGCCGAAATTCCCAATTCTTGTAAGTCTTCATTGTATGTACGAATGAATCAAAAATCGTATTTAAATGAATTTTATACTTAACGACGAATTGTATTTCGCGTTTGATTAATTTGATTTGTGTAAACACTTGGAAGAATACTGTGATGGAATAATTTACAAATTGAATACGTTTCCATATTAGATAAATGCATTGACACTTTGCAACAAAACGTTCACTTTTTTAATTTTGCATGAGAAGACCAGTTTACTAACTTGCCCTGCAGAAAGTGTCATCCACCGGGTGTCACTTACATTAAAAATTACACTGATTTTTTGCTGTTTTTAATTCTACACTTTTTAGGTATCATTGGTTTTTTTAATTTTCAGGATTCGACAACATCGACAAATTTTTGTGCTTCGCCACTAATCGATTGTATCTTGAAATGAATGAGTATTGGATGAATAAGTGACACCCTCGCGTTTGTGATATAATTTTTTGTGAGAACACAAACTTGCGGGATCACAAAACTGTGCGTTGCCATTTTTTATGTACTAGGGACGTAGAGGAAGTGACTGTGATCATTTTCGTATATGTAAATGGCGGTGGCCGCCGACAGCTATAGTTCACGGGGGAATGCGGGAATCTGACAAAAAAAAGCATTTTTTATTCAGCGAAATGCTTTTATTTCGGTTCAATAAATAATTTTTAATACAAATTAATCGAAATTGATTGACGTATCTGAATTTTTGATTATTATCTTTTTTTGGTATGCCCTGAATGTGAGCAGAGCAATGTTGGCTCCATTCGATTTTACGGGCGTTATTGTCCACGTGCCTTCTTCACGCTGCACTTTCATAGGTAGCGTAATCGACAGCGTCCCTTTTGGGTTGGATTTTGATGATAACTCCAAATCCACCAGACGCGACGAAAAGGAGTGTATCATCGGGTTGTCTGCTGACATGTTTTGATATAAAAGCATGTCGTTAAATAACTCTTTCGGAGTGAACAAGCCCACCGGCCAACTGAAGTGGATATGCAATACCATCCCATCCTCAGAGATCATGAAACGATTATCGCGACTACCAGAAATCGTGCATGTTGCAACGCAAACAAAATCACAATTTTGTACATGATCACGATAAACCCATGTTATATATGGCGAATTCTTTAAAGTTATTCCAGAGTCCAATTTGTGGTGGTAAGAGGAGATCGCTGTCGACGATGATGTAATTGTGCGGGCTTGTTTGTGCGGTATAGCAGGTCCGGCAAGACCCAATTCAATTATTTCTGGGTCGTCATCTTCGGGCTGATCGCGAAACTGATCGATAGATGTTGATGCTAAATAAAATAGTAAATTCATGACTAATACATTCACACAAAAGCTGATTTATTTAACAAACCATATGCCCCGAATTTGGCTCTAGTCTTACGAAAATGGACTCCAAATACTCTAGCAGAAAACGCCATGAACATTGGGTTTGCTTTTCTGATGTTATTTGGAGTATCTGAAGCCGCAATTAAACCATTCTCGAACATGCGTTCTAGTTCGGTTTGCTCTGGCCCTGGAGGAGATTCCTTCCATTGTTTTGTTGTTGCCATTGTCGAAGTCAATTTTTCTCAATAGTTAAAAAATTTCAAAACGAACTGATTCAATTGAGCTTTCACTGACGAATATCACTTAAACAACTAAATTACGTCGTTGATTCAGAAGTAACGATTGCTCGGATTTAAGTAAATTTGGTTTACTTGATGCGACGAGTTATTCATCGCAACAAATTATATTTTAACGACATCAGAACAGCTATTTACAACTTTTTTCTGTTGTTTTATTAGACAAATGAATTTGATCTTAAAAATTGATCATTTATTCTATTTAATAGGTGAAATTTTATCGAGAAACTTCTATTCAATGTTTGTGTATAATTCATTTTAATCTGTTTATCATGACGAATTAATGTCATTAAAGATCGTCACTAAAAATCTACCAAATATTTGTTTTAAAAGCGATTTTTCTTGTCTCATTTGTAACAATAATGAACGGTAAGGAAAATGGTTTAAATATGAGAAAGTCGTCCAGTCTAGTCTTTTTAATTAAAATGAAAAGTAGTTATGTTAAGTAACTTGATTTTAAAAGATTGTACACTTAAGAATGTATATTCTAAAGTGAACTTGAAAGTGTATTTCAAAGTGTACTCGAGAGCTAATTTGGTTGAGTCCTGTTTTGAGTCCTATTTTTGAAAGTGAATTTCTCCAAAAGTATGTAATGAAATATTTTAGAATAAATATCGAATGATAATTCAACATTAGAAGTACAATGTTTCCTCTGAAAAAATAATTAAATGGTTAAATTTGTGTGTTGCAGAAAACGTGCAGAAAAGTGGAAGTGCATTAGTCCGCGTGAAATACACTTTTTTTTACTTATTTTACTTCCATAATTGATAAAGTATTCATTTCTTGCCGACACTCGCCCTTCAAGAAAACATACATCAACAAAGTGTACTGGATATCTAAAACGAATGTAGCATAGAAAGAAACCGCTTCTAAAAGTGAACTTAAAAGTGTACTGAGAGTGTATCCAAAAGTGTACGGTGCGCCTTCGAAAGCGTATTGAGCTGTGTATTTAAAAGTGTATTCGAAAGCTGTTTTGGGTGAGTCCGTTTTTGACTTGAAGTATTCAAAGCGAATTTCTCTAAAATAACTCGATGGAAAACTTTCAAATCAATTTTGAGGAAAGTTTACCATTATATCTAACGTGTTTCCCCTCAAAATATTAATATTTAGTTAATATAAGACTGAAATACACAACCTGAAAAATGTACTACCCGTGCATTAGTCCACATGAAATGTACTTTTGAGGTGGTGTATTTAGGTCTTAGATTAACTAAATATTAATATTTTGAGGGGAAACACGTTAGATCTAATGGTAAACTTTCCTCAAAATTGATTTGAAAGTTTTCCATCGAGTTAGTCGAGAAGTCAAAAACAAACTCACCCAAAACAGCTTTCGAATACACTTTTGAATACACAGCTCAATACGCTTTTGAAGGCGCACAGTACACTTTTGGAAACACTCTCAGTACACTTTTAAGAGCGTTTTCTTTCTATGCTACGAGCGTTTTAGATGTCTAGTTCACTTTGGTGATTCATCTTTTTGTGAAAGGCAAGTGTCCGCATGAAATGAATACTTTATCAATTATGTGGATAAAATAAAGTAAAATAAGTTAGAAAAAGTGTATTTCACGCGAACGAATACAGAGGGATTTTCGCTTTCAACAAACAAATTCAATTTTATTTAATGTTTTCAGGGGAAACACTGTCAATCTAATGTTGAATTATCATTTCATTGTTATTCCAAAATACTTCATTTGGAGAAATTCACTTTGAATACTTGAGGTCAAAATAGGACTCACCCAAACTAGATCTCGAATACACTTTTGAATAAACTGCTCAGCACACTTTTGAAAACACTCAGAACGCTTTCAAATTTACTTTAGAATACACCTTCTTCAGCTATTGTGTGACAGTCTCAGTAACGACGCATTTGAAATTAATATCGTTTTACTGATGCTTGTTTAACATGTAGAATTACTGGCATAAAGTGGCTACTGGCTAAATAACATCATTAATTTACACTTCTACTAATTTAGTTAAATAAGCCACTTCATGTCAGTTCTTAGACATGTAAAAGAAGCATCAGCAAATTTTTTTTCATTTGAAATTTAATAAATGCTACTGGTTTAAATAAATAAACCTAAACATGATGGAAGAATAGACTCAAAAACCGTGAGTGTTGGTCCAACATTAAAGTCCTCATGATCGACATTTTAGTTAAAACATACGGTAGATGTATGTGTTTGCAATTTAGTGTTAAAAATGCGATAGTTCCAGTCAACATTTCATTTCCTTTTCATAGAGTTATTAATTTTGATTCGAAATATTTTCAGTTTTTTAGTATAAAAAAATTCAAACGAACCATGAATACGAGAATTGTTTAACACAACTAATTCTCTATAGATATGGATATCCTTTCTCATGTTGGTTCGCATTTTTGATACTATTTTTAAAGATCTATTCAATTCCCAGATACAAGTTCGTTATCTTTCCTGAAAATTGGAAACATTTACACTAAAACGAAAAATAATCAAAAATTACCGACAAAATTAAGACGATTCAAGTCGTTTTTTGGTGTTACCCCTAGTGTTTGCGCAATTGTTTGGAAAGGGATTCAAGAACACGCACCAGAAAATTGCGAACCAAAGCATCTTCTATGGGCTTTATTCTTTTTACGTCAATATTCCACGGAGCACATTAGAAAATCCGTTTTGAAGGCAGACGAAAAAACTATAAGAACATGGACGTGGATTGTAATTCAGCTTATATCGAAGTTGAATGTGGTAAAACGACAGCAGCTTTACTTTTAAACATTTAGTAAATTTTAGTTGTTAAGGTTACTTGGGAAAGCCGACTTGATGGAGCAGCGAACGGACAGACCTGTTTCGTTTCCTTGGACGGAGTTGATTTTAGAATAAAAGAACCACAACCATTTAGCACACGCTGGTTCAGCCATAAATTTAAGGGACCGGGGCTCCGATACGAAATCGGGTTATGTATACGAACGGGATTAATGGTTTGGAAACACGGTGGATACCCTTGTGGCGAATTTCCCGATCTAAAACTGGCCCGTGAAGCGTACGTGTGGTCTGTTAATGACGGAGAAAAAACAATAGCCGACAAAGGTTATCGTGACAATAAATTTTTTATTCTTTCGAATTCACGGAATAAAAAAGCTCACGGCACTATAATGGCCCGACACGAAACAATTAACAGACGATTGAAACAGTACCAAATTTTGAAACAGTCGTTTCGGCACGATTTGTCGAAACATCCGACAGTTTTTCATGCTGTCGCTAATTTGACACAATTAATGTTATTAAACGGACAACCATTATTTACTGTCAACAACTGCATATAATTGAATTAAAATACATTCAGTAGGTGTACCGTTTAAAAAAGTTTGATTTTTGTCAGATTCCCGCATTCCCCGGTGAAACTAAAAGTTTAGTACAAAAAGTGAACTAATTTAAGTACTTTGACTTAGTTGTCAAATTTATCCTCTGGAAAGCCACAAAAAAAAATTCTAGAAAGAAATTGAATAAGAAAAAATATGCCAGTCTCCCGGATGACTGTTTAACGTTTCCCAACGAATTAGTGCTAGATCTTACAGAAGTGGTTTTATTACAAACAAAAATATAAAATCAAACATAACCAAAAAGTCGGTCCTCAATAGTTGATCAATAAAGCAGCTTCTCAAATATAGGTATGTTGATGTATGTATGTGTTGATAATTATTGAATTCGATTGCAAGTGCTGGCCTTTAACAGGATACGGAATAATACATGATCAACAACGAAGTCTACTAATTGTAAGCATTTCGTTTCACTTTTGTAGAAAACGCTTGTTGTCATGGCGGTAGAAGAACTTGTGCGCTTTTTTAGCTTGACTGCTGGTAAATATCTAGTTCTATCTCGTGAATATCTCGTGGTAGGACTGTATATCACTGTATAAAATACCCCCAGACAAAATTTCTCAGGGCAACAAAATATTTCCTTTGGAGCCTGAACAAAATTCGAATGCTTCAAATACAGTAAAACAAGCAAATTGAAATTGGCCGACGTTTTTGTAGTCCATACTTAAACGTAATTGTAAATTAACTTTTACAAAATTGAGTGGCACTGACCCCTCGCCTTCGGTGGACTATATTTACGCCCTACAGCCCACGCTCTTTCATGGTACTCTGCCCCAAATCAAGCTAAAGGCTTCGCGCCTCCAACCGCACGATGAGGGATATTTTCTTTCACACCCTGCCGCCCGAATTATTCCCGTGTTACATGCCGTTTCTAGCTAGGTAAACTTCACAAAGAAATCCATTTTCCGAGGAAGCATTTCATTTATTTAAGATAAGAGGCTATTTTGACCGCATTTTTAGTCCGAACGCTTTGAAATAAATCCATAGAAAATAGCATTTTACGGTCAATTCCCAAACCATTATGTTGTGTTAACATCTGTACAATTGGTTAATTAGTACAACTGGTAAAAATATTGCTGCCATACTACTAAAAATAAACGCTTATTTTAGAGTAAAGTCTAAACTAAATCTTGGATTAGCTGCGATTTTATTACAAGTGACGAAAGTTTACATTTCAAAGTCTTTACTCACAACAGAAGGGCATAAATTAATTATGCTACAACAAATAAATACAATTATGTTATAGAGATCATCTTTAAACAAATCGTTGTGTTTAGATACTGCTGCCATTGGAGCAATATCTGAGCAAATATTGAATTTTTTTCTGAGTATACATATAACTCGCTCTACATGAATGCGAATGCTAGAATTGTGGCGAGACTCTTCGACTTCAGTAGGGTGTAATTGAGTACCCTTTCGAACAAAGGAAGGTATTTTTAGCTGAGCACCTTTGGCTTTAACTTCAGAATTAATCAAAAACCCTTTATCAGCTAGCATGATGTCACCATCTTAAAGATAATCAAGAAGTTCGCTTTTTAAAGTAATGAATTTGTCGCTAGCTCTTCCACCAAAAGCGTCTGAAATAAAAACGATTGCGCCGGTTGTCGTTATGCCAATTAAATATTTCAGAGTTGTACGATGTTTGTAGCTGGAAAACGACTGAGGTAGTGCTCGTAGGTTTCCAGCCCTCTCAATAGCAAGTTCAAAACAGTCAATGATTATTATATTCCTCTCTTATCCTCTTTGAATGCGGATCGGAAATAACTGGGTGTGTTGAGGATGAGGCTTTCTCTTTCAGGCCATCGGATAATTTTTGATTTATGGAGTAACTTAAATAAAGTGTAAATGCATCGATCGAAATTTTTGGATATAGTTGTCCGGTCGACTTGAAACCTATAACCCAGGTCAGTGAACTTAAAATTTAGTCTCAGTTTCATGAATGTCATTACAAGTATTTGAAATTGAGATAATTTTGAGTTGAAATGATTCGGAATAAAGTCTTTAACTAACTCAAAAAAAATCGTTCAGTAATGACCATGTAGTAAACCCTGTGTAAAAACGAGTTTTACTGTCGTTTCCCTTGAAAAATTCCACGTCAATAACCAACGATGATATTTTAAAGAGCAGCTCGTTACGCTCGTCAATTGCCGTTTTGTAGTGCATAAAAAAGCATCGATATCTTCGGATGTTAAATCAGTTTGAACTTCCTTAGTCATGAAAAACTGTTTTGAAATAATCTCAATAATCTCAAATAATCTCTTTCGTTTTTTAAAGGTGGCAAAAGAAAACTTTCATTGGTTTCCTGCTTGGCCTCAATTGTTTTGTCACTTAACTCATTCTGGAACTTGCTGCTGTTTGATTGCTCATTAATGCACTGAAGACTTGGAGCAACAACTTCTCTCGATTCAACAATATTTAATGTTTTACCTGCATCATATTGAAATAGATTTGTTTGTTCCACTTCTGGACTACAGAGCTCGATCTCGTGGATAACGCTTTGGGTTGAAGAGACTTCGGAAACACTTTTATCATTATTATTACCGCCATGGTAAACTTCATTTATTGACAAATCTTTTAAATATTCTTCCTGGAAGAAGATAAGGAAGAATGAGATACATTTCATACAGATTCGCTTATAAATATTAATTTACAAATTTAATCACACAAATTTACACAACTAGAACTGCAATAAATTTAAAAAAACTAGAAAATTACTAATTTTACTAAAAAATCTGCAATAATTACTTAGAACACTTATTATTATTTTTTAATTTTATTTTTTTTAGTTATACAATTGTATCATTGAAAGTATTATTCTCAAATTACGTATTATTTCCACTAACTTGGCATTTAACACTATAAGAACAAAGTAAAAATTAAATATGTTTTTAAAATTGTATCATTGAAAATAGTATTCGCTTTATTCTTATGAATTATTTACTATTTAAATGATTAAATAAATAAATAAAATAGTTAAACAAGTAATTTTAAAAAATGCAAAAATAAATAGAAGAAAGAAATGAAATAATTACAAATTAAAAAAAAATGATTTAGTTATATGATAATAAATTTGTAAACACATCGATGGCGAATTATTTTTTACTTTTTGTTTCGCAAATTTTTATTTTTCTTTAAGTTGTATCTAGTACTGCTGGTGTAAATTAACTTCTCGCATGAATTTTGTATTGTTTTGATCAAACAAAAAAATACTCAGAAAATATTTCGGTGAGCGAGAAGTCAACTTGCGTTCGATGTATCAGTCTAGAGAGATTGCGCTTTTGACTTATCTTTATAAGTCGCCGTTAAACTTATAATTTATGAGTTATAAGTCAATTTTCAAAAATTCGAAATTCCATCATTTCCGATGTTTTTGTGATGAAAATGGTGAAATTTCGAATTTTTGAAAATTAACTTATAACTTTTAAGTTTTACGACGACTTATAAAGATAAGTCAAAAGCGCAACATCATTATTGTTTATACAAAATCTTAAAAATTGTATTCGTTAATTATAATTATAGCTGAATGTCGTCAGTCCAAGACACAAAATTATAATAAAAATGTAAAAAAAATCGTTGATTATTCGCATCCCATGTCAGCTAAATTTATGAACCCGGTACCCTTACTAAATAGTAACTTTTTTTTGAAAAATTTAAGTGAGCGCATTTTGCGCAAAAATCGCAGTCAAAAATGAAAATTTTTAATGTATTTGTACAGGAATATACGTGCCTCCTTCTACCACGTAGGCACCTCATAATGAATGCGAACCATGGAACTAATAAAATAGACTTATTGTAGGAAACGTACCGTAGAACATATTTTGTAAAATTTATGAAATCATGTCCACAAAACTATTAACTAAGTTCTATACAAACAAATTGTAATAATACATGTTCTTTTACCGGCATTCTTTCTTTCTTTTCTCGAAAATAGTTCGTAATGAAATTGAAATTTTTGGAAAATTTTCCCAAATTTTGGTTAGGAACCCAATCAACGTTAAGAAAATCTTCTTTTTTCGCCGGTTTTTCTGCAAAAATTATCATTGCACTTAAAATAAATTTTTGCCAACAATTATCATCTCAAGGTTTCTACGTGAAGCAATAATAAATTCAAACAAAAATTACTTTTGACAAAGTGTTCTGAGCAAACTATTATTTTATCAATATTTTCTCCATCAGCATCTAATATTTTAAGCCAAAGAGCGCCACGTTCATTGTATTCATCATGTCGGTTAGGAATTCGGAATATACTCTTAGAGTTTTTACAAATATAACAGCTCGGAGCCATTCTCTGAAAATTCAAAATAAAAATAAAATAATAAAATAAAAATATTTTATTCAGGCAAGCGTAGGATCGAAAAGAAGCAAAATTTATTTGGCACTATCTGGTGACGTTAAAGATAGATATGATGTCAAAATTTTAGAATGTGGAGGAATCGACCCCTATACTTTGGTGACAAGCAATTTATCTGTGAACCCAAAAGACTTTCCAGGCATTACTGTGCTTGATATTGGAAATTACATGATCCAATCAGTTAGTCCGTATACAAAGCGCGCCTTTAATGCTTACAAACGTACAGAAGCGTATTCTTTTTTTGAATCTGGTTTCGTTTTAAGTATGGCATCTAAAAAATCAGGCGATTTAGCAATCTTGATAGGAAGAGTAAGTTTGAGATGACTGACTTTTAAATAACAATTGTTAATTTGTTAGTTTAGGTTAAACATTCGCAAAGAATGAATGAACCTCCTTCGAAAGTTTGGATTTTAGCGCACATGAACGGAAAAATTATATGTGCCCATTGCAATTGTGTGGCGGGACTATCCGAAACATGCAGCCATGTTGCCGCAATTTGTTTTGCAGTATCAAATATAGGCGAATGTGATGCAACTGTAAGTTCATATTCTTGTTATTTTCAAAGCAACTAAACGTTAGGAAAATTTTAAATTTAGAAATCAGTAACTGATATGCTATGCAGGTGGAATATGCCTAGTTTCAAAGATGTGTCTATGAGCTCAGCAAAAGAAATTGTTTGGAAATATTCTTCTCAGACACACAATTCTCAAGAATCCAACTTCAGTAAATATTGCGATTCCATCACGCATTTCAGCGACAAAACTATTGATGAGTTCATTAACAAATGTCATTTAAATGGTAACGCCACTGCTTTGGGTACAATTATCATACCATCAGACGGACTACGTAAAACGAACATTAAAGACGAAATATTTCTCGCAAGTCTGTACAACGTTGAGCATACATATAAAAGTCTTCCACAACTTATTGAAATTGGAAAGTCAATTTCGATAAATGTTACAGACGCAGAAATCAAAGAAATTTCTAATATTACTTTAAACAAGGAGAAATCCAAATTTTACGTCGGTCTACGAAGAGGTCGTGTAACTTGGTCGACCTTCAAAAACTGTTGCTCCGCTGATACCAAGAATCCATCCCTATCGACTATCAATACCATCCTAAACCCAAAGAGATTGCAGAAAATACCAAGCATTATGTATCAAACCAAGAACAGAAAAAAGGTAATAGAGCAATACACTAGAGTGGCCATGTCTAAACATGAAAACTTTGTATTTGAAAAATGTGGTCTAATAATCAATTCGCATCTTCCTTATTTTATTGGCTCACCAGACGGTGTGATATCTTGTTCGTGTCACGGAAAAGGTTGTGTCGAAATTAAATGCCTAAAAATTTTAGAATCAGGAGGATCGTTCGAAGCATTTACAGCTAAGCCGAATAACATTTTAAATAAAAGCGGAGATGTTTACGAACTTGAAAAAAAGCATGAATACTATTACCAGGTGCAACTACAAATTAACCTGATTGAATTGAATTATTGTGATCTGGTTCTTTGGTCCTGCAACGACATTTTAATAATTTATGTTGAGCCCGACAAATCATTTTGGCAAAAAGCAATATACGCTGCGACGATTTTTCATGAGCAAGTAATAATGCCTGAAATTTTGGGAAAGTTTTACACGAAAAGTAACGTTAAAATTATTAGTTAGGCTTCGTACACAAAAAGAGTTCTTTCAAAAGCGATATACGATATTATTTTTCGTATGACAAAAAAGATTTCGATGATGTAAAAGAGCGCGAGTGTGCATCCAGCTCCTAGGACTTATATGAATCATGTAAAATTGTTTTTATCATGAACTTTAAATCGTATCGACAGTAACTTCGAAGAAAACATGCCGAAAATAAGACCTAGTTATAAAATGGTTACCACAGCCCTCTATAGAAGCTTTGGGGGACGTATTTTGTGTACGATCCCTTATCAGTCAGGTGCGAAGCGTCCAAAAAATCCGTTTAGCTCATATTTTTGGGTAAAATCAATTTTGTTGCTGATTATCGTAGATGGGTAAAAGACAAAGTTATTTCACCAAGTAGGCATGCTGAGCGCGGCCGGGATTGGTCTGAGGATGAGCCGCCGTTGTCTGAAACTTCTTTTGACTCAATAAAATTCAATTTTGTTCCGATTTCATCGGGAAAAATGTCATGAATTCTTTGAACCTTTGTTCTGAAGATATTTTGAGTCCTAATCGGACTCGAATTGACGAATTTATGTCTCTTTTCGCATTGATGGCCGTGTTCCTTGAATAACAGCGCCACCTATATATTTTCTAGTTTTATATTTTTCTCATATCAAATCATCTCATATACCAATGAAATTGGAGAAAAATTTAATTTATAGACCTAAAAGAAGTTTTAGACAACGGCGGTCCTCAGACCAATTCCGGCCGCCCTCAGCATGCCAACTTGGTAAAATAACTTTGTCTTATACCCATCTAAGATAATCAGCAACAAAATTGATTTCACCCCCAAATATGAGCGAAAGGACAACTCGCACGTAACTATTTATTCTGACAAAATTTTCTTTTAAAGACTGGAAGACATATGAGGAAGAAAAACAGGAACTTGTTGGACTTGAAATCGAAGTTTTATTTACTGATGTAGACAAACAAAGTAATTTGATTCAATTTTATTTGTTGAAACTTTCATTTTAATTTAACGTTATTGCAATTTATGTTCAGTCTAACTTTATGCATAGAGAACTTAAAGTGTTTTTATTTCCAGAAGAAGGTGAGGTAGACTCAAAATCAATTGATAATAACGATAATAACGCTTGTGCTATTTCGCCCTGTGAAAATGAGTCTAATGCACATGCACAATCATCAAACGCCAAAAGCACACTCGAAAAGAGAACCAAATCTTTTTATCAAGTTTCTGAATTCCAATACATTGATTCATATTCTGATTTTGGAGTTAGGTATAGCTTAAGTATAAAATATTTCTGAATACACTTCTCAAGGCTAATTCCATACAGAAACTTGATGAATCAACAGTTGATGATATTTTGCACACATTTTCCGATCATGAAGATAAATTAAAGAGACTATATACTGAACATATTAAACAACCGGTAAATTGAAGTTTATGTGCAACCTTTAGGTTGTAGTCCTTTGAAAACCTATCAGCATTTAATTGAAGTTTAATTTTAGAAAAGAAATTACAAATCAAATGATCTCCCGGATATGATACATCTCGACATCTTCAACGAAAAGCAAATACAAGCAATGGCTATTTTCGCGGAAACGAAATTAGCTAGCAATGCTGAAGAAGATCAGAACGTAACATTTTGACTGTAATTTAGTTTATTTTAAGCTTCATATTCTCCATTTCTCCAGTCGACCGACATTATATTTGACGCAATCCTTCCAGAATGGGCGGTAGCGGTGTTTTGTGAAAAATGTAAACTAACGAGAAGTGAAGCAGTTCAAAGAATAAAATTACAGTCACAAAATCTACTCCAAAGAATCAAAGATGCATAGATGCAATTCATAGATGTAATTGATTTAACTCTAAATACTCCGAATTGTGAGGAAACTACATATAAAATTAAAGCGATTTTGACCAACCTTAAATAGAACGTGGTTTTTGCTATACAATGATTAATTGAATAGAAATTTTTAAATGTGGTTCTGAGGCGTGAATACCATAGAGACCATTAGATTTAGATGAAGATATGGCAAACAAACATTCAGATAACATACATCTTTAATAGTAAAGCAAGTTTACTATACTGACAATGTATTGGATAAGCTGAAATAAAATGTAAACAATCAGTACTTCAACAAAAAGACAGCAACTGCTGTTATGGAATTTGATAAATGTCAATACTTACATGTATTTCAGTAGCTAATTTTTTAATGATTACACAATCACTGTATTGATTTTTTGGTTATGTTTTTGGTCTCTATTTTTTTTTCTAAACTCAACACAAAACAACTTCCTGTGTCAAGTCTAGCATTTAATTAGCAGCAAAACGTTGAACATTTATTCGAGAAACATGTACATTCTTTTTTATTGAATATTTTCTCTATAATTTCTTTTTTGTGGCTTTCAGAGGACAAATTTGACAGTTAACGTCAAACCTTTAAAATAGTTCACTTTTCAGATCTCAAAATTTTATTTTCACAAGATCGATGGCACCAGCGCAAAGTTTCGTGGCGCCAAATTTTTTTATGGGCTGTGGTTGACTGTTAACTATAAGTGGGGGCTGGCGCCGCAAGCTATGGCAGCTCAAAGTGCCTTGGCGCCTAATTTTTTCTATAAACTAGATTAGATTAGATTAGAATTTTTGGGATATAGGCACCTGAATCTGGTATCCTTTGTACCACCCCCCGCCGATTCTTCTTTTATTGTAACATAAAAGTCAAATGAACAATAGAGAAAACAAATCCAAAGTACATATATTAAACTTAAAACTAGCATGATGCGATTCGATAGTCCCACGGTGTGGAAGTCATACACATTTTGAAAAAGTCCTCATGTCTGCAAAAACATCCGTCAGGGATCAATTGTTGACATATAAATCATCCCTATTGAAGTGAAGGAATGGGAAAATTTGTCTAGATCCGAGACTTGTCTCGGGAATGGACCCTTTGGGGTGAGATATCCATAACCTCCAAGTTAGACTTGAAATATGGTTGCTTTTGTCCTCTTTACAAGTGAGCGGTGAGTTAGAAATCTTTGGGGCGGTGGTAAACATTTAAATCATCGATATATAAAGAAAGCCCGCTAAAACTTGACCGTACATCGGGATTTAGATGGAATCATATGCGATTCATTTCAAATGTTTGCAACTGCTCTGCTCACCTGAACTACCCTCAATACTGTAACTCCTGCGATTTGGGAACCTGGAAGTGCACCCGTCGTATTTGCTAGTCAGTTGTCCAAAACAGAAAGTGTTGCTACGACCAATCCAGGGTTACTGACTAGGTTCTTTTGTGCAAAATTCAAGTCATTCAATGATATACCTGAGGGTGAAGCGTAAATCATTTTAAGCATCCCTTACGGAAGGGGCCGGTGCTGGTACATATTTGTATTTAACCAAATCACACAAAACGAAACGAATACGCATACGAGCCCTTGCTGGTATAAATTCAGCATTAAAGAAAATTTTTCGGACTGCGCTTAACAAAAATTTGCAATGCGTACACGGCAGGGTGTTTGAGAGGGAACATTTAAGCGTTGATAACTTAAAAATGTGAAAAATGTGGAGTGGGAGGAAACTTTTCGGCATTACAAGCATTTTCTCTACTTATTAAGTACACATAGCGCACGAATAAGAAAGTGAAATTACTGCTGATTCGGTAATTATTCAAATAAATAACTATAATATATGGAACAGACAAAATCCGTCGGTATGTAGAAGATCGGAGACAAGCGTATATGCAAAAATAGGAAATTCCTCAATTTTCATTTGCGAAACGGTAGCCATCGGCTGACTTTTAAAATAAAAATTCCGTCTGTAAAAAGAGAGTGACTATGAGCATGCGCAAGAATCGTTCCAACATACACAGAGAGCCAAATCAACGAGAAGTTGCAACTGTTCGTCGTGTTGTTTCGGTTTACAATTGTCATGTCGTCGAGAGATACGAAAATTATGCGCGAGTTGAGAACAGAATCGAAATTTCTACTTGATGAATAAATAACTTCAACACGAATGAAGTGAAACTTATTCTGTTTCTATCTCATATTTTCAATGAAGTTAAAAGCGCCCATTCATTTACAGAAATCGAATTGAATGCAAATAAACAAAACCGATTGAGCAGACACTAAAAACATTAAATCAAATAATGAAATAGCAAAGGTGTAGGAAAACGTTGCGCATTACGAAACCGTTATCTCACCGACGCGATCACTAGTACACCGAAAAAGAAGCACTGACCACAGTTTGAACGGCAACTTTAATTATTTATTGAATTTTCAAAAACTAACAAACACCAGCTTTGTTTTTCTCAAAGCGCTGAAATTGTTCACTAAAATTTGGCCGATAATATTAGCCTCACTATATAAATTAGTCGTAAAATTAATCGAATCCAAAGCTTTTAGTTTACTAAACAGCAGCTTACGAAAAACACGTCTTACCTCTACCACTATCTACCACACTCCACCCTTGAAATGAATGAATATTGGATGAATAAGTGACACCCTCGTGTTTGTGATATAATTTTTTGTGAGAACACAAACTTGCGGGATCACAAAACTGTGCGTTGCCATTTTTTATGTACTAGGGACGTAGAGGAAGTGACTGTGATCATTTTCGTATATGTAAATGGCGGTGGCCGCCGACAGCTATGGCACCAGCGCAAAGTTCCGTGGCGCCAAATTTTTTTTATGGGCTGGGGTTGACTGTTAAGTATAAGTGGGGGCTGGTGCCGCAAGCTATGGCAGCTCAAAGTGCCGTGGCGCCAAATTTTTTCTATAAACTAAGTATATAGACTGTTAACATATCCGATTGCATAAGTGGGGGTCACCGCTCTTAGTTATGTCCAAATTTTTTTAATGAACCAGGGTTATAGATAAAGTGACTGAGCATTTCTGTATGCATAATTAGGGATCGTCACCTCTAGTTTTGGCAGCCGCGCCTACGTCTAAAACTACTGATATCACAACGAAAACCCCTGATATCAATTGGATTGACGCCTAATGCTTTAAAACGCAAAAAATTCTTCCGACATTAAAAAATTGCAATTTTGAAGTCAAATAAATTGCTAATTTCATCTTTTGTGAGCTTTAGGTTGTGTAACGGTCACTCCTCGTTGGCTCGACACGATAGTGAACGCACATGAATTCGAGAGGACGATCTCTTGAATTCCAATAAACAAGAATATATAACGAAGTACGATATAGGAATAGCACTTTCTTCAAATCAACCTTTCTCAACCATCACATCTGTTGTCTCAACGTTCACCAATTAACATGTATGATGATAGTGAAGTGGATGAAATGATCCGCTTCTCTTCGGCAGAATGGATATCGACTTCTTCTTATATCTCGGAGTCTCAATATTCACCAATCAACGTATATGATGATGATGAAGTGGATGACATAATCCGCTTCTCCTCACCAGAATGGATATCGACTTCTTCTTACGTCTCGGAGTCTGAATGGGCAATTTCTCTTCTTCCTGTGCTTTGCATTAACAGGATATAACTAATTATATATACGATCGACGATCATAAACGGCGATCGATAAATATAAATGAAACAGCTCCGACTCCTTTTCACGTTATAATTGTATTTGATAATCATAAAATAACTGTATAAATCAATAATACTTTGAATGTATGTACAAATCGTTCTTGTGTTATGATATCAACTCGTAGAATTAAAAAAAGGTGACAAGACCAAAGAACTAGCGAAATCGCGCGGAGCCACTCCCGATGATTTATGCAACGCAGGTTGCGATTTGTTTGAAGGTGACGCTTTAGCATGGTTCCGAGCCGGAGTGAACGGCGGATCGTTGAAATCATGGAATCATATTCTACGGACTTTGAGAATTATGACTATTGTGATAATTTATTCGAATTTATCAAAAAAAGAGTTCAAAAGCCCAACGAAAGAATCGTATCATATTTCGCGGTCATGGAAGATTTGTTTCTGAAATTAAACCGACCAGTGAATGAAGAATTGAGAGCAAAGATAATCCGTAGGAACCTAAGACCCGAGTTCATAACCGGGTTGGGTTTCCAAATGACTTCCAGCGTCAAAATAGTCTAAAGATGTTTTGCAAAACGCTTGAATCGGACTTCCTCCGCATCGAACAAAGAAGAGAACCCGAAGCTTATTCCAGACAGGTCAAATTCAGTGAACACCTGAATTCCTTAGAAGACCCACCCACCAACACTTATACAGTCAAGAGGGACTTAGAAAGAAATTTTCAACAAGAACACTCCTATGACAGAAACCGACCTCGGTCGCAATCTCCTTCGGCGGATCCCAGGAGAAATAGAAACCGTACTCCTCCTCCCAGATGGGGCGGAGAAGACAGCTACGAGAGAAGGTTCAAGGAATTATCTGTGAGAGAAGATCCTCAATTGCCCATTTATCCCGTCCCTCATTCCACCTTGCCACTACGTGGAACGACGGATGATTCTAGGTCTAAATATGTGGCCCCAACTCGTTCAAACGATGAAAGGAAATCGGAAAACTACCAAGGGAGTTATCGAAATCCGACGCCCGGTGCTCCCTGGATTCTAAGGCGTCCTTAATGTGTCTAGAAAATAAATTAAAGGGGAAGGCTTTGGAGGAGAATAAGGGCCAAGGTCTTCCTGCCTTCATACGAATTCCGGGCAAAACGAGACCCTTCGCGATTCTGAAAGTATTAAATTCGTGTTTTCCGCCAATGATTGACACAGGATCTCATAGAGACGTCTGCGGGTCCCCCGGAATCAAGCGTTTGAAGGATTTAGGATTCAAACCGCGTAGGGTTGACATTAAACAACCGAAGGCAATAGGAATTGCTGATAACACTCCTCATCCCATTACTCACTGCCTCCACGTTCCCGTCCTCTTCGATGGGGCTTTTTCAGTGATCGAAGTCTTCGCTGTGCCCTCCTTACCTCTTGACATAGTCTTGGGCATTCCCTTTCTAGCTAAATTCGAAATAGAGATGTGCTCCCCTCGGTCTACCTGGAAAGCCGAGGAGGAAGTATCGATATTCCCGATCACCGACTGCTCATCCTCTCGGAAGATGATCTACGGCCCGAAGAAGAATTTCCTGTGATCGAATCTCGTAGGATATTAACCTCGGAACAAGAAATGAAACTGAATCAAGTGGTTAAAGAATTTGAAGAATTGGGGGAGGTGCTGATCGGTAGAACTCATGTCATAGCACACGATATTGACACTGGGAATAATCCTCCTAGTTATACCGGGACTCGACCGACCTCTCCAGCTAAAGAAAGATTAATTGAAAAGGAGTTCCTAAGATTTAAAGAATTGGGGGTCATAGAACCCGCCCAATCGGCATATCGGAACGCCATAACGATGGTCGAAAAAACGAAGTATGGGAAACACAAGCTTCGGTTGTGCATGGACTCAAGAAATGTCAATGCCATCACTAAGGTGGAAAAATACGACTTGCCTCGCATCACCTCGATATTGGGACGACTTGGGCGAAAATAGATCTGAAGGACGCATACCTCCAGATCCCTTTGACCGAAAGGTCCAAGGAAAAGACTGCTTTTTTTTATAAGAGGTCATGGAGTGTGGTAGTTTGTCACTATGTCTTTCGGTCTAGTGAACTGTTCAGCGACCATGCAGAGGCTCATGGATACTTTGTTCGGGGACCTTGATGGAATGGTATTCGTTTACCAGGATGACTTGATCATCGTTAACGAAAGCTTCGAGGAACATACAGGAACGGCAAAGTGAAAACCGACAAGTTTCTGATTTATCATACGAATTTACCATACAAATCAGAAAGTTGTCGGTTTTCACTTTTCCGTTCCTGTATCAATGCGCTAAAGCTAAAATTGAAATACGCCAATTTGTCAATTAACTTTCCCAACTGCGGCTTTTCTCTAAGAAGTATGAGGTACATGGGGTACATTGTGGATGAGCTGGGTTTAAGACCGGACCCCGAAAAGGTGCAAGCGGTTCTGCAAGTTCCTCTCCCAGGGACCGTTACCGAATTGCGCCGATTTGCGGGAATGGCTTCGTGGTACCGTCGCTTCATCGAAGACCTCGCTGAAATCGCGGCGCCTCTTCACGATCTGATCAAAGGAGGAGGAAAGGGTCGAAGATTGGTCTGGAACGAAGTAGCTACCCGATCATTCGAGAAATTGAAAAATTCCCTGGTCTCTGCCCCTCTTCTACAAACCCCTGACTTTTCTAAAGGATTCATGATTTTTTGCGACGCATCTAATGAATGCATAGGAGGAGTACTAAATAGGAGGAGTGATTAAATATTCTCCTGTTTATTCAACCTTGGTATGTCTTTTTTATTTTTTTTTATTTTTTGAACATTTTTCGTAAACAAAATCTCGTAATGAGTTCTAATGAAGGTACATTATTATTTTTGAACGATGAATTTGACAGTGTAATAGACTTCTGTAAGTCATCCTATGCTTCGGCTGACGGTCTGCGTATATTCCAAGTGAATTTCAGAAGCATCCAAGATTTAAAACGTTTTGATTTGTTTACGCATTTCTTGAGTAAATTCCCACATATGTACGACATCATTGTTCTTGGAGAATCGTGGATTGATGTTCATGAAGAAGGTCTTTATAATCTTCCAGGCTACAGTGCCTTCTTCTCATCTAGAGAAGAGCATGGTGGCGGTCTGGCAGTCTTTGTTCTTCAAAGCTTGAACTTTTCGATTGATGAAATCTTTAGCTCAACCTTTTTTTATATCTCATTGACAATACGATTACCCACAAATGACATTGGTTCTAAGTTCAAACTCCATGCTTATTATAGGCCTCCTTATGAATCTAACTTGAACGAATTTTTAGAGCATTTGGCAAAAGTAATTGACAGAGACAGGTTTGGTATGGTCGTGGGTGACATTAACATTGATATGCTCGACAACAAGTTGAGTCGCGTTTCTTCTGCCAAAAGAAGGTACTGCAACGTCTTGGAAAGTTGCAACTATGTCATAGGTAATGACAGTGTAACCAGGCCTGAAAGTAAGACGATGTTGGACCATGCCATTTTCAATTGTGATAAATATGTTACTGTCAGGAATGCAACGGTCGCTCATCGATTTAGTGACCATAACGCAGTTATTTCTGTCATTTCACTCCCGGCTAGTGACAAGTATATTTATATGACCAAAACAGTCACTGACTATGAAAAAGTCGTCTCTAAGCTTTCACAGCTTTTCGATCCAGACAATCTTCCCAACACGAATGATGTAAATGAACTTTATTCCTATTTTTCTTCGTCACTAAAGTCTACGATATCTGAATTCTCTTCATCCAGAAAATTCCGAATGAAGATGAAACACTTAAAATGTCCTTTTATGAACGAACATTTAGAATATTTGATCCGGAAGATCGATAACTTGAAGGGGAAAATCAAGAAGAAGCGGCGGTCACGTCTTGATCACTCTCATTTGGTTCGTAAACTTGATGTGCTCAAAGTAGAATACTGTAAGTATCAAAATCAGTATAAAGAAAATCATTACGAAGACTTGTTTAATGAAAATGATGATTCTAGACGCATGTGGAGGAAGATAAATTGTATCCTGGGCAGGCCCAAACGAAAAAGACAAATAATTTCACTAAATAATAATGGGTCTCACATTAGGGAGGATAGGGTTGCTGAACTCTTAAATGCATTTTTTGCGAGTGTGGGTAAAGAACTTTCCGACAGCATCCCGACAAATGACCATGACGAACTTAACGAATTTGACACAATGGCTGTGAATCCTCTATCAATCTTTTTCGAGCCTGTGACTGAAGATGAGGTATTCATAATTATTGCAAACATGGAGATAGATAAGGCACCCGGATATGATGGGATAACTGTTAGTTCGTTGAAATGTTGTTCGTCTTCTGTTGTTCCTTTTTTATGTGACATATTCAACTATTGTTTATTCCTTGGAAAATACCCTGACGGGCTAAAAACATCAATGATAGTTCCAATTTATAAAAAGGACTCAAAAACTGAGGTGGAAAACTACCGACCTATTTCGATACTACCAGCTGTTAATAAGATTTTAGAAACGATCATTCAGCGAGCACTTGCTGGTTTTCTCGAACGCTGCAATTTCTTTAATGTCCGACAATACGGGTTTGTTTGAATTGATCAGTATGATCAACGAAAAAATTGATAAGAAGGAGGTTGTGACAGGTTTATTCATTGACTTTTCCAAAGCCTTTGACACTGTCGTTCACGAACTACTTCTAGCTAAATTGGAATATGCTGGTGTGAGAGGCACAGCCCTCGATTTGATTAGAAACTATCTCTGTGGAAGAAAGCAATTCACAGTGTGTAACGGAGTTAGTAGTCAAACGATAGATGTGACAATTGGAGTTCCACAAGGAGGGGTATTATCGCCTTTGCTTTTCATAGTTTTCATTAATGATTTCTTCAGGTTGCCAATCCGCTCTACTCCATCTGGATACGCAGATGGCACAAACATGTTTGTATCTTCAGCTGTCATCGCTCAAAACATTTCTGACTTATCAAATGATCTACAAATTATTGCAGAATATTTCCGCTTAAATAAACTCACACTCAACTTGACCAAAACAAAATTAGTTCACTTCCGCAAGCCGCATGTAATGATCGTACAAACTTGACTTATAATGGCACTGAGATCAAAGTCGTTCCCTCTATCAAATGCCTTGGCTTAACACTTGATCAATTCGTTCAGTGGAAGGAACATATCACCAATCTGTGCTCAATAGTGTCACGACGAATTGGCATTCTGAAGCGTCTACGATTTCTGCCTAGAAGAATCCTTCGTTTAATCTACTTTTCTACCATCCACTGCCATCTGGCATACTGTGTAGGTGTGTGGGGATCTGCTAAAAAACATTGATTGAAGAATTACAAAATTTGCACAAGAAGGCGCTCAAGGCCACCCATCGTTTGCCACTGAGGTACTCGACTAAGCAACCGTTCGCAATTGAATTTCCTAAAATGTTAAACATACAGCAGATGTATGAATTAGCCGTTTGCAAGTTTGTCTACTGCTGTGTTAACAAACTAAAGCAACACTCGATAGATTTTTCGAGCAATTTTAATCGCTACAATACGAGGTTTTCTTATCTACTAAGAAGACCCAAGATTACTTCGAATTACGGCAAACGATCCCTGCTTTTTTCCGGTCCTACGCTATTTAACCGTCTTCCACAGACCATCAGAAATTCTATTACACTTAATCAATTTTGCAGTTCATTGAAAGTACATTTACTTGCGAGAGATACAACTGAATCTGCTCGCATATACCAAGATTGAATTTATTTTTTGAGCCTATTTTGCTTGTTTTATTTTTTTTTTTTTGTTGGAAATTAGTTGCATGCTACCCTGGTTGTTCCATTAGATATTTACCCTTTCGATTTTAAGTAATTCAAATATGATTATATCGAAAATGTTATACCTATATTTGTCCTTAGTTACCTCATGCTTTTTTTTTTTTTTTCTTTTTCTTGAAATTATATTTTTATGTAGCTCCTTCGAATTGTTACACATACTGGAGCTACGCAGTAACGACATTTAACAGTTTGTTTTTTTCTCTAATAATAATAAATAAATAAACATATTAAAACCTAGCTGTTACTTGTACAAATATTGTAACGTTTTATGAAATAAATAAATAAATGAAATAAATAAATGAAATGAGTACTATCTCAGGCTAGTGATGACGATCCCGCTTCTGACAAACCTATTGCGTATGTCAGCAGAAGATTGAGAGGCCCCGAACTCAAATATTCTACCACGGAAAAGGAATGCCTCGCCGTAGTCTTCTGCGTGGATAAGTTCTTGGAGTATGTGGAAGGTTCAGAGTTCGTAGTAGGAACGGATCATTCCGCCCTGACATGGCTTTTCAAACAAAAAGACCTGACAAGAAGACTCGCGCGATGGGTACTTACCGCAACACAATATGATCATTAAACATGTGAGAGGCAAGAATAACGTTGTGGCCGATGCCATCTCTAGATTCCCTCTTCTCAATCTGCTCAGCATAAATCTGCCAGCCCAAGATGCTTGGTACAATAAGATGGTCAACGATGTTAACCCGCGACGGTCAAAGGACGAAGATTGTCCAATTGGCAATGGAAGATGGTGGTCCCTATAGAAAGCCGAAAAGACGTCCTGCGCGAATGCCATGACAATTCCAAATCCGCTCATCTTGGATGTCAAAAGACCATTGACCGGGTCTTCGACCGATATTATTGGCCGGGACTGAGTAAAGACGTAAAAAAATACGTCAAAGAATGCGTAACATGCAATATGTCCAAATCCACGAACCATAAACCCTATGGTTTGTTCGGAAAGTTCAGAGAGGCTCATTCTCCCTGGCAAATGGTTTCGGCCGACCTGATTGATCCTTTGCCCGGTCCAAAAACGGAAATACCGTTTTGCTTGTCTTCGCGGACTGGCTCACTAAGTTTCCTATTCTAATTCCATTAAAAAAAGGCACTGCTCGCAATATAGTTAAATCCATGGAAAGTAGGGTATTCCACGAGATGGGCATTCCCGAGAGAATCATCGTTGATAACGGGAAACAATTCGCCAAGAGCAAAGCGTTCAGAGAATGCCTGAAGGCCTTTGGAGTGAAACGAATTTGGAGCAACTGTTTGTATCACCCTCAAAGCAACTATACTGAGAGACACAACAAGACACTGGGAGCTGCGATACGTTCGTATATCCTAGACAACCATAGGGAATGGGACAAGCACATCCCTGAGATCAACATCGCCCTGAAGACTGCCGTTCACGCCGTGACCGGTTATTCGCCGTTCTTCTTGAACCACGCCAGAGAATTCGTATTCCATGGCACCGATTATGAACTATCTTCATTGGAAGAAATCTCTGACGCGTCTGACCCTATCTCACGGTTATCTGACTTCTTAGACAGATTCTCCTCAATTTCCGAAGAGATTTACTCACGCTTGCAGCAATCCTCCACCCGCAACAAAAAATATTATGATAAACATCGCCAATCGCTCGACTTACAAGTGGGTGATAATGTCTTTTTAAGAAATTACGTCAAGTCTGACAAAGGCAGAGGCTTCAGCAAGAAACTCGCTCCTAAGTTTATCCCAGGAATTATTTCAAGGAAGATTTCGCCCATCGCCTTTGAAATAGTGGACATCAAGAAGAAAGCCATCGGTAAATAGCACATCCAGGACATCAAGAAAGCCTCGGTGAACCATGAAACGAGTCTTTCATCCTAGAGCTAAACCGTACAAAAAGCAATGTAAAGGAGCATGCCGACGGGATCATTGACATTGGAATGCTATCTCTATCGTCGGACCTAGCATTCATGTGATACCGAGAAAGTCACTCGTCGAAGTCAATGTTCGTCCGTCCGTAGATTATGGTAAAAAAAAGGGGTTTTTTTAATCATTAGTTAGGATACGTAGGTTAAGTCACACTAGTTAGAAATATATAGCTTAAGTTACTTAGGATTACGGTCATTACTCACAATATAGGGCTTAGTGTTAAGAAAACTTTCTTATGCGTTGCTAATTATCCGATGCATGAAGAAAAATATTAGTTTTAAGTAAAGAACACTGCTCCTTGAACGCGTAATATCGTCTTTCGGCAGAGAAGATAGGATAATTCCTTACCTCGGGCAATTTTAGAACAATTCACCCCGCAGTACCAGTCGATCATTTTCTTCAGTCGACTAAGACCAGAAAAAGCTTGACCCTACTAGCGCCCGGCTTTTACCAAGTCTCCTAGAGTAGCATCAATCATTAGATGTCGGTCTTTTAGCCATCCCTACTTCATTTGTTGCAGTCCTCGTAGCATTCCAGAGACTGATTCCATACAAATAAAGGTGCGGCCAAAACTCGTTCGGTTCAGATCTTGTCGTCATCCTCATGGGAAAAGAGAGAAGCGACAAGATAGACAGAAAAGTTCCCACGTCAATTCTACACAAAGGAATCGATTCGCTGACAGAATAATCTCCTCAATCTTTGTCCAATAAGAGGCACCCTTTTGGATAATTGCGTAGCCATCTTAGGTTCCAAAAATTGGCGGACAATATCCCTTCTGAAGAAACATCTTCGCGGGCATCAATCGACACTTCATAGCGAAATTAGAAAGTTCTTATTATTCCCCTAGCGCGGAACATTCCGTGTCTTCGAAATCGAAATGTCAAAAATTACCGAGTTCCAGGATAGTCTAAGGTTAGAGAACTTTGAATTCCAATGAAAAATCAATCGTGCAGTACCAGTGATAGACATCTTCAACTTGAAAGAAAATAAAGCGCTAAAAAATTATGAAGATCTCGTTCTTATCGGGAAACTCATTGTTCGTAATTGAACGTGTGACATATCCTTTAACAGCTGATAGTTCGCGTATTTTCAGACTAATAATCCTCCTGATGAACGCCAGAGATAAGCAAAAGTCCTGAAAAATAACTAACAGCTCCGTCACGCATCAATTAAACACGAGAATAGCTCCATCGATTCGGTCTAAACTGACACATAAGAGGGATGCCTGTAGCTATCCTCATGGGGAAAGAGAGAGCATCCATAGAAAAGCTTAATGTCAGTTGGTAACCACAGGAATCGATGAGAGAACATGTTTGCTTCAGTTAATACTATCCAATAAGAATCACCATTATTATATAATCTGTAGTTCCCAGAAGACAGAATTAAATCTAGTGAACAGGGTTAAAGATTTCTATCTTCGCATTAACTCTTAAACAAGACTACAACAACATAGTATCGTAGTAAAAAGTTTTCAGAGAATTCAAAGATTAAAAGGGTATCAAGAGAACTTCTTAACGGATTCTTAACGAAGAAGAAAATTTAGAATAAATCAAATTGCCATAAAAAAAAAATGTCAAAAATCAAAAACATCATATCAATGATTTAATAAAAACCACTAGTTCATCAAAAAAAAAAAATATTTCGCGGACCCTACAACGATTCAAATCATCTTAATGAACTAATTCACTTGACAAGTTCATCAAGAGTCAAGCCTAAGTAAATGAACAAGAATAAGGCATAACATTTAAAGCCTGGCGTCATATTTCGGCATTGCAAAAGCCACGCTCTCTTTAAAAAAGTTCAGGTACCCAACCCTGGCTAGTAATTCGAAAGCTTTAAATGCAAGCCATAAAAGATAAATAGGAAAATAAAAGATAAAAATATCCTTATTCCTTTACAATAATTTTTTTCGTTCCTTGGCAAGAACAAAAATATTGTCATCAAAAACTCAAACAAAAGTTAATTAGCATTAACCTTAAGACTCATGTCTAGGGGTATTCGATTTATCCTTCGTATGGGCGGCGTAGGATTATTATCCCGCTTGCTGGGTATTTGTGGTTTATACGATGCGATAGAGAGATGAGAAATGTTCATCGTTCAGAAATATGAATATTTGTCGTGCTATTGATTGTAAAATAGACAATTGTTCATTGATTATTACAAAATTATGGCGCGTGATAACCTTTCGTTGTTGTAGGTGAATAACGTTTGGAGTGGAAGTATTCCGCGATAATAATGGGATCAGAATGATCTCATTATTGTTGGCCACTATGTAAACTGAAATTTCCTATTTCGCTATTCAAAGATTCAAAGCCGCCTTTAATTGACATAACTTCATTTTTGATAAAATTTAGGGGTGATGTATTCATGTGACAAGAGGTAGCAGAAGTAAGACATGTACTAGAAGAAATTTTGCGTTTTTACACTACAGAAGGGAGCGAAACTTGTTGAACAAACTTTTTTTCTTTTCCGTAGCAGAAGTTGAATTTTCAAAAACTGAGTTACTGACGTAAGTATAATTCTGTATATTTGATGCAGATGTGTCTCGGTTTACACTTTTCAACGTAGTTTCAGTAATATTCTGATTAAGTTACTCTTCGTTGGATTGTCGTTCACGTTCATTCACATTAGTTTCCATATTTTGAGAATGCAAAGCAGATGAACAAGTAGAATAAACGGATGCATTGGCTGATTCAGATTCACTTTCTTGACGTTCACTTACCCCTTTCCTTACTGCTTGAGCTCTATATTTTGCTCAATTTCTGCCGGTGAAAGGGTCTATGTAAAACGAAAAGAAAATCTCAAATTCCATTTGGGCTATTATGTAAGCTGTTGACATTCGTTTCCATCTCGGTTTCCATTCCTTGTTCGTCTTCTCGATGCACTCGCACATCGTCGCAAATTTTTGATTAAACACATGAAACACACCAAACAGATGAACAAGTGGGATAAAGGGAAACAGAATCCGTTTGGCTAGTGGCTGATTCAGGTTCAGTTCTTGACATTCGCTAACACCTTTCTTTACAGCTTTCCATTTCGAAATTAGCTCTAGATTTCGCTTGATTGCTGTCGGTGTTGGAGGCTTAAATAAAAATAATTTCTCAAATTCCCTCTAGATTAGCGGCTAATGTAAATCACTCACATTCGTTTCCTTTCTTTAGCCGTCTTCTCGATGCACTGGCACATCAGCTTCAAGCTGACTTTTAACGTCATACGAATCAGAATGTTCAGAATCGCATTGTTGTACTTGTAGGGGCTTTGTAAAGATGAAAATGTTGCAACGTCAAATTTTAGTGGTTTTCTATCGGATAATAAATGATGACGCCAAAATGGATTATTTTGGATTCGGCATTGAAATCCAATCAAAATATCAAAAAAGTGCCATTTTAGCGTCACCGTATAATCGACTGAGCTATTGAATATATATCAACGGCACAGCCCGCTACCTTCTATAGGATACTAATTTTAGAAGTTGGATCTACGATCTACACTTAACTTTGTATTAAAAAAATTTTCAAAAAGTTTTCCTTGTTTTCCCTGTTGTGTTTATTTTTATATTTTAAAAATTTCTCGAGAAATTTTCAAAACTTCTTTGTGATTCACGGTCAAGGAAAACAAATTATCTGTGTTTATTTTTATTTGGTCGCCTAGACGATCCTTTCTCACTTCTTTTGGACAATGTTGACACCTAATTACTTTTTAAGATGCATAGGAATTCTTCTTAAGAGTCAATTCGCGAAGAGTTCAGGTGATTAAAATACAAGTGGTTCCAGATATCGAAGCGAGGTGGCTTAACTGAGTGTTGAAAAATTATTCCGCTGGTGGATCTGGCATTTGTGATGCAATTTTTTGAACTCAACATAATTTTGTTTAAACATGTTTGTTGCGAATCCAAGCTTAATGCGTCACCCCCCTATGATTTCAGAACTTTTGTAACTGGAAGAAAAAAAGTTTTACCTTAGTTAATGCGTCACACTTTTCTGATTTCACAGCTTTTGTAAGCAGACATAAAGACTTACGTCACACCTGCTCTATAAGAGGTTTTTTTGCGGTTCAAATATTAGTTATTTCTAATTTTTTCTAACTATATGTAAAATCGTTCTCTATGCGAATGTTCGTTAGTGTTTTCGTCTAGGTGACGTGAATTGTCGCTCGGAGCTGAAATTTTGGGAATTCTTAAATGAGGAATTATCGCCCCGACGAATGCGCTATCAGACGGAGAATTATCACCCAGAAAATAGGACAGCAATTTAAATAATATCCCTTTGTATTAACGGCCAGCTATGAGAGAACTATGACCCAGATAAATTATCGTCCGGCAACCGACATTGCCAGGTCTTCTCAGTAAGTCCAAGGGAGACACCGTTGGCCCCGAAGCGAGGCGGAGCGCGGCGCCGCCGACTAAGACAACGAGCATGCCTTCATCCTACTTTCGTTTTTGAATACCGTTGAGCTTTCGACTACCTGTTTTCGAAATTACCACCTTTTGTTGAGAACGATCTTGAAATGTTTTAACTTGACTAGAAATTCAACTTAAAATCAAGCAAACTTATTTTCCATTACTTATATTTCGATCCTTGATCATCTTGGGTCGCGTGACGATTCAATTTTAAAAATTCTACGACAATTACATGAAACATAATTTTTAAACACAAAACATTAATAAGTTCGTCTAGATTTAACTTTAATAATTAAATAAAGGTGACCAGTTCATAAGGTCTGTGTTTCTTTTGTGCATGTTATAGCTTTCCCAATTCCCATGCATCTAATAAATGCGGTTTATTTACCGGTTTTTTAAGTTTAACTTGTAACTCAGTTAAACCGGAATGTATGTCTTTTAATAAATGTTTCGCGACTGACGATTTTTAATTATAGCTGTTATGTTTTAAATCTATTTGAACAGAGTGAGATGTCATTTAAATAACGATCAATAATTAACAATCGATCAGTAACACCACCATGTCAAGTTAAAACGAATTTTCTTTACAGTGACATAACAATCGCTGGAGGGGGAAGGGATAGCGAGTTGTTGTAACAATAGCGTGACAAGGAGCGTTGGAGGGTCTAAGAAATAACAATTTTTGCGTTACGTAATTTATGAACGGTTCCTTAACAAGAATAAAACTACAAAAAATTCTTAGCTAAAATAAGGTCTATCTATCTGCACGAAAATATGAACTCGATTTGGAAATCATTATGGAACGAACATTCAATTCAAGTTTTAAAGACTCAATAAATTTAGATCAACTAAGAAGACAAGGGTTTTGGTATTGGTTCTTTTAGCACTTCGAAGCATTAAATGTCATGTAAAAATATACAATGACTAGTCGAACCCCCGCCCCTAGGGGCTGCGCAGGCTTTATCATTTTCACGTGTTGTCTATTCAGAGAGTCAAAGCTTATTTTTTTCCGTTTTAAATAATGATGCGTAATGTTTCATGTCATTGTATCACTTCGTTGATATTACCGCTAATAATACTAAAATCAAAGTGGGCGAGAAAAGTACTATAAATTAAAATACTTTGTTTGCCGCAAAATTAGTCCACTTCCCCCGTATTCCACTTCCTCCGTGAAACGTATGCAACGTTCCCCGTTTTCCACTTCCCCCGTACTCCACTTACCCCGTATTCAACGTTCACCGCATTCCAAGTTCCCCATATTCCAAGTTCGCCGTATTCAACTTTCCCCGAATTCTACTTCCCCGTATTCCGGTCCCCCGTATTCCACTTCCCCCGTATTCCACTTCCCCCGTATTCTACGTTCACCGTTTTCCACTTCCACCGTATTCCACTTCCCCCGTATTCCACGTTCACCGTATGCAAAGGTCACCGTATTCAACTTTCCCCGTATTCCAAGTTCCCCGATTCTACTTCCCCCCTGTTCCACGTTCACCGTATGCAACGTTCCCCGTATTCAACTTTCCCCGTATTCCAAGTTCCCCGTATTCCACTTTCCCTGTATTCCACGATCGCCGTATGCAACGTTCACCGTTCACCGTATGCAACGTTCACCGTATGCTACGTTCCCCGTATGCAACGTTCCCCGTATGCAACGTTCCCCGTATGCTACGTTCCCCGTATGCAACGTTCACCGTACGCAACGTTCCCCGTATGCAACGTTCCCCGTATTCAACTTTCCCCGTATTCTAGGTTCCTCGTATTCCACTTTCCCCCTGTTCCACGTCAACCGTATCAAGTTCCCCGTATTCCAAGTTCCCCGTATGCCAAGTTCCCCGTATCCACTTTCCCTGTATGCCACGTTCACCGTATGCAACGTTCACCGTATGCAACGTTCACCGTATGCAACATTCCCTTCCCCCGTATGCACCGTTCAGCGTATTCCAAGTTCCCCGTATTCCACGTTCACCGTATGCAGCGTTCCCCGTATTCCACTTCCCCCGTATTCCACTTCCCCCATATTCAACGTTCCCCGTATTCAGCGTTGCACTTGCTACGCATCCTACTCTGACACTTCCCCGACCAAATCTCTAAGACGACATCATGACTGACTTTTAGCCGATTTTCAATTATGTCCCGTTTTTTACCCATAACTCCCTTATTTCAGAACAATATCTAAGCCCGGAACATGTTTTCTCGACGTTTTGCACCATACCCAACAACATATCAAAAATTAATTTTTCAGTAATTTTCGGGCAGCGGAGCAAATTTTTGTCAATTTTTGCCTCCTTTGACCGACCCTGGACACCAAACCGCTCAACCGATTTCCTTCAACCCAATTCCGCTACCTTCACACTGTCAAAACCTTTCATTTGAAACCTCACTGGCCTCATTCCGGCAACTACCGGCCGAGATATTGGTTAATAAGTGCTCCAGCTCTGGACAAAATCGCCAAAGAACGACCTATAGCTCCGTAGTCTGAAACTTTTTCCCCCAACATTGTTCAGCAAATTTGTTGCCCCAAGCCTCCACTATCGATTGGCTTTCAAAATGTATCTTTACATTGTCCAACAACAAAAGTTCCCTAACAACAAAGTGAGGAAACCCCAAAATTTTAACAGTTTTCGCTGCCTAGCTCCTCCGCATGAAGTCGGATCAAAAAACTTTCATCTACAAAGTTGTAGGCCATCAAAAACTCTAAGACTTTGCTTCCCCGACCAAATCTCTAAGACGTCATCTTAACTGACGTTTGGACGGTTTTCAGTTTTCACCCTTTCTCGACCCATAACTCCCTTATTTCAGAACAATATCTAACCCCGGAACATGTTTTCTCCACGTTTTGCACCATCCCCAACAACATATCAAAAAGTATTTTTTTTTTTTTGCTTCGTGACAGACAGACTTATAGACGAATAGATAGACACATAAATAGAAAGACACATAGACAGATAAACAGACGGACATTAGACGTTTATAATTAGTAATTGCCACTCGGCGAAATTTTTTTTATTGTTTATACGAGTTTACTGTAAGTATTTTTTGGTAAAGTATTAGAGGTAGTATTTTTTTCATAGAGTACAAAAGTAATGCAATAGTAGCGCCCCAGCTACAGTGTGTGAAAAGTAGTAATACTGTCGAAAAATAGTACATGTACTCTTTTTATAGTACAAATGTTCTGCCCCATCACCCCCGCCCCTGTGGAGAGCCTGCGACGAAGCAGTACAGATAAAAACGTAATTCGTATAAGGAAACTGCTGCTGATGAGAAAAATCCAACGTCGTTCATATTTCGTCCGGATTTTGACTCCTCCGGGTTTTGACTCCTCTGGATTTTGTGCTCCAGATTTGTAGCGACACCACCAGAGTAAATCTGTTCCGAGTTTCAAAAATATTGTTTTGTTAGAAAGGTCTGGGAATGCAATTTATGGAAGACCGTTTTTTGATTTTGATCCCTTGGACTCAGCCAGGGCCATAGAACTTAGTCTATACTAAGACCCAACTTGCTTTTCCTGCGTAAATCGGGTAAATCTTATCCGATTCACAAAATTCCTTTTCCTTCCTGAAAGATAATTAGATAATTTTGGGTAAAATCGGTTATGGTTTTGAATGAAAAATATGGACCTCCCGAAATCACTAAAAAAAAATAGTGAAAATTGGTCGAGTGATTCAGAGAATATTCCTCTAATGATGAGGTTTTTTGTGCAGTGTTGCAGAAAAAAGGCGAACTTTGCTGTCCATGGAAGTAATTTAGTGGAAAATTTGAAATTATTGCCACGAATTCTGGCTAGCGGTCAACCCTTCGGGCCTTTCGAGTGTCTATTACTTATCAAGCCAACAAGTATGAAAGTCCCTATTTAAACTGTTGTAGCAAAACACATTCTCATCTCGACGTGTGCTATCACTTTTCGTTTGATGTATGCTACGCGGACCTGACTATGTCCTTATTACATTGCATTGAAAATTGAGCAAAAGGTAGCATTGAAAAACCCGTTCGAAGGAACGATGTGAAAAAATCGCACCCCATATGGAAGCTGCCTATTTCAGACACCTTCTCCATCTCCCTGTCTGTTGTGCGTTTTTTCTATTATGAATCTTGCTAAATGTTTCACAAGAGTACTTGGAAAAGAAAATGATGGATGGAAGGTAGTAGATGAACAAAATAAAACACAAAACCTTGCAGCGCCATTTTGCTTTATAAAAAATGATTTGCCTAAGATATAGAATTCAAGAAAAATGTTTAGTCACCGGTTGAAATTTGGAAAAAGAAAGATCTCTGGTTTAAGGAGAACGGTATTTATACTGGACGACAATTAATTAGCTTATAAGTAGAATTGATGAATCTATATAGTGGGTTAATTTAGTTGATAAGGGGAAATTCACTATCAGTCATCGAAATCAATGTCTGAATCATCAGAATCGTATCGTCGACCACGAATTGTTTTTTTCTGTTGCTGAAGCAAATTTTGTTTTCTCGCCTTATCAGGAGGTGTGAGAAGGTCGCCCTACATAAAAAAAAATTGAGAGTGAGGATCGCAAAGCGAATGGAAAGGCAAATTCTTACATTGTATTCGATTGCTCCGGACTGTGCAATTCTCCATTCCATCATTTCGGTGGAGAAATCGTCTCTTCCACCCAAATCATCGAATCCAACGATGTAGTCCTTTGTTTTATTGTCTTTGATTAAAGCTATTGTTGGAATTACCTTAATTCGAAGGCGTTGTGTGAGGAACGGACTCTTTTCAGCGTTAACTTTGCAAAATTTCGCCTCAATGTGTTTTTTCGACAGGATTTGCAAATGCTTATCGACAATTTTACATCGTTCCGTTGAATCTCGATAGAAATGAACTACGATGTTTGGTGACTTTTTGGACACCTCGAAGAACTCTTTTTCGTCACAGAGCTCTGAATACTGTAAAATGAACCGTTGATTTCAACGAAATCTAATTAAAAACGTTTTATAATTGTTACCTGTCCATGACCACAATTGAGCCACTCTTGTTTCTTCTTATTTATTTCCTTCAATTCATTTAACCGCTGATTTCTTAATGCATTCAGATCATCGCTATCCAAGTTATCGAGTTGATTGATTTGATTGTCCAACTGTTGTTCCAATTGAGACGCGGCAGAAACTAGTGTTTGATGAAGTATTTGCTCCATTTTTTTTACCCTGCAGTCATTTGTAAACATTAAACTACGTGATTAATTAAATATTGTTAAAACATTCTATTTAGTCATTGTGGGTGGCTTGACACAACTGCAGCATATGATGATGTTTTCAACGATTTTTTGATGAATCGTTCAAACCTACAAATGTTTAGTTACCTACTTCTAACAAGAATGGAGAAATGACACTTACAGCTTACTTCAACTTTATTTCAATAATTTTTGTTTAAATATTTTAAAAATTTAGCAAAATGTGCGACTTTTAACGTGTCAAACTTTTTTTCTCTCTTTAACGTCAAATAAATCTTACAGCAGTTTTCGCAGTTTTCTCAATTTGCTGTAAAAATAGAAGACGGCTCTCACTATTGTTAGTGATAAAAGCGGTAAGAGCAGTACCCACAATTCTCGCTTTTCAACTTCGCATGCTGGCTATTACACCTTGCTGCAAATCTCGTAGATCTCTTCCGTCTCGCGAGTTCAGAAATGAGGTCCATAAGCTGAATGACTAGGTCTTTGAAAAATTGGGCATGGTTGGATAATGTGTTTATTTAGTTGATTAAGTGATTTCTTTTCACTACAGCGTCATAAAAACGAAAGCACTCATCCAGCACGTTATGTCTGAAAGGATTTTAAAAAAACTCGAGATGACCCCTCCAGGTTTTCTTCAGGTGATTATTAGGGCAGGTGAGGACGTTGTAAAAATACTCTTCGTTTGAAAATAGGCACAGCCGCTTTTGAAATTTGTTGAAAGTTGGGGGTCTTCGGAATACCCATTAATAAAGTATATCGGATTAATCCCGCGCACGTTCTAATCAATGGATGGACTCACCCTGATTCCAACGAGGTATGGGTCGGCTCACAATTCTGTGTCGTTGTCCAGCACCACCAGGTCAAACTTGTATGCTGACAAGAAAAAGTCGAGTTTTGAACTAATGGCAAATTATCAAGAAGTGGAGCAGATGGTCGTGGTGAGGTGGATTTCATGAGGACATGACCCATTCATAATCTATAAATATTTGGCTGCCACAAGGTGATTACTTGTGGACACAGAGAAAGTGACGCATGTTTTTCGTGAAATTTTATTGTTCAAAAAGTAAATTTTATCCACGTTAAAATTGCTAGAAGCTATCGTAATTGCTATTAGAGCCGCCTCTGATATACGTAGTGACTTATATTCTTGGATTCGTGATAGCGAAAATTGACGGAGTGTATATTGCCAGCTGCTATGCACCACCAAAATGGACGATTGTGCAGTTTGAACGAATGCTACACTTACTCACAGGAGAACTAACGGGGCTAAACCCAGTTAACGCATGGCCGGTTGAGTGGGGCAGTAGATTTACAAATGATAAAGGCTTCAGTCTACAAGCTAGCTAGATTGAATGTGGTTCTGGCAAACGTGGGAAACGCAACTACATTCTGAACTTGAAAGTGGATGAAAGTTACACACACATCGATCACCAGGCATTGAGGTACACTGTGAAAAAGAGTACGGAGGCCACAAGACAGACAAAAGAGCGATGATGGAGGACGGGAAATTTCGATCAAGAAGTTTTCAAGGAATATCTCCAATCAAAAGACGACCAAGGAGAGAAATCGGCAGAAGTCAATTCAAAGAAATTGGTAATGGTCAAAGAAGGATGGGTCCGAGGAATGGACGAAAATAGACATGTGCGCCGATCATTTCACGCCGGCGCGCCGTCGAAAAAAGGCCACGCCAAAAGCACGCCGCCGCGCCGCCGCCGATTGAAAAAACCCATCGGCGCGTCGAAACGCCGCCGATAGCTGTCACTATACGGAAAATATCATAAAAAATACGAGATTTTTTACTCTTTCTGATTGTAATTCATGGCTTTTGTCATTAATAATTCTTCCACAATGCTTCCAAATTGTTAAAAAATAGAACAGAACAAAAATGTTACTGATTTCGTAGTTTACGACTTTCTTTAGCACGCCTTGCCTTTAAGACCTTTGAGATATCTCTTTCATAGATCATATACACATCGGTAGCCTAGGTAAAATTTTTGCAGCCACGTTCATTTTTAACAAAAGAAAATTCACTTAAAACGAAATAAAATGAACTTTACAAAGCAAAAGTAACATTGCTCTTTCATTTTTGCGCCTAACAATATTAGCCTGGAAACGTTGCCTGCAATTTTCTGAGAATGCCATCATTCAATTTGTAGAATCCTCCGAAATTTTGACAAAGTTTTCAAGTCATTTTTTCAGTTAGCACGAGAACATTATCACAAGAAAATTTTTCAGGTGGACTTTCCTGACGATCCATTCCCTTCTTGGATGTAATTAGGAATGCTGATCATATATATTTTATTTGATTTCCTTGAAGAACTCGAAAAATAAAAAGACCCGTATTTTTTCTTTTCTCGAAAAAAATAAAATTCTAAAAGTTATCACTGGTCAAAGTTACAAAAATCATCGCACTCGATCGCACCCGATCGCACCCGATCGCACCCGCCATACAAATTGTTGTTCTAATCGTCATTTGCATGTGATCTAGAGTGAATACTATTGCTCTAATGGAAAAAGCAAAAAACACGGGTATTTTTATTTTCCGAATTATTAAAGAAAATGTGAAAAAATTGGAGAATTTTTTTTTGTCAGCGTTCCTTATTCGAAATATTTTTCGATAAGCTAATATCGTTCTACTGGGTATATTTTGATATCAAAATTGGACTATGAGCATGCTGACATCTATCGTAATACACCGGAAAACTGTAATTCACAACAAAATTCTTATTTACCGCAGAACTGTAATTCCAGGTGAATCTTTATTCGGAGGAGTTGTAATCGCAATTACTGAAGAATTGTAATTTTTCCTTGGAACCGAAATTCAAGGTGAACAGTGTTTTCGAGGGAATCGTGATTCTAATAAAATCGTGATTCAACTATTTGAACTTTTTTTAATTTGGGGGTTGCTTGAATATTTGCAACTTTTACACCTTTTCTTCGGACGGGTTAAGGCAACATTTACTTTGATACGCTTGAGCCGTTTTGCAACATCTGTTCTGATACGTACGGGTCCCCTGCATAAAAGGCATGTCAAAAGCTCGTTCCTACATCTTCGGCTGCTGGCGTCGTCACCAGTAAGACTTCGGAAGCGGTCATGGATGATGTTCCAATGGTTGAAAGTAGTTCCATAAGCTCTTCAGCACGCAATAACAGTTTGGAATCAAGGCAGAAATTGCTTGATTGGCTATCTCGATCGCTAAGTTTATACATCAAGAATAATAACACTCTAGCTCGGGTATTTTTTTTTTCAAATAATTCGACAAATTACAACAGATTGTTTCTTTAAGGTTTGCAGCGAGGAAATGGAGTTTAGAGCGTTGTCAAATTCTTTTAAACAACTTCAAGACGGTGCGGTTACAGTTATCTTACTTTGCCCAGTATCACCTTGCCATAAAGAGTTTACCGTGTCATATAAAAGATAAAAACTATTACAAACCAAAGGAGAAATTAACAGCAAGCCAAAAGGCAATACCACCCAGATGGTACCTATTTCCCGTACAAAAACATTTGTGATATGTCATCTCCCGACTACAGCTTCTCCATTGTCCCAAAGCGACCGATCTATGACAGATTCTCCTGATGAATTGCCTTCAAAGTGAGGAAGTAGCGCAAATATCTTCCGACGCACAAGACAATTTAGACCAAGACGAAATCACTTATGTTGTAAAGGAATTAAGGCCAAAACGTTTGAGAATGCGTAACAAGCTTTCATTTCCTGACTATAAATAAGAAAAATCCAAAAAATTCAAAAAATCAGTTTTAAATTAGAGTTTTCTTCCTCAACTTCGCTAAATGTTTTAATTGTGTAGTTACTTTTTAAATCCTAACGTTTTCTCGATTTTCTTACAATTTTCTCGATTTTCTTGAAATTTTCTCGATTTTCTTGCAATTGTCACGATTTTCTTGAATTTTTCTTGATTTTCTTGAAATTTTCTCGATTTTCTTGAAATTTTCTCGATTTTCTTGAAATTTTCTCTATTTTCTTGAAATTTTCTGGATTTTCTTGAAATTTTCTCGATTTTCTTGAAATTTTCTCGATTTTCTTGAAATTTTCTTGATTTTCTTGAAAAATTTTCTCGAAAATAGGCTCTGGGTGATATCGTCATCACAAAATGTGGAGATTACGGTATAAAGGAAATAATTTGGAAAAAGTCGCTGGAATATGGGGCTGCCATATAAAACGACATGTTTTCGACAAAAACAATTTTTGTGCTACGAACAGGTGGCAGCACAGAAAAAACAAACCGGTGATATCGTCAGCACAAAATGTGTAGATTACGGTATAAAAGATAAAATTTGGAAAAAGTTGCAGGAATATGGGGCTGCCATATAAAACCACATGTTTTCGACAGAAACACTTTTTGTGCTACGAACAGGTGGCAGCACAAAACTTTTGCTAGGCAGCATTTTGTTGCACAAAACATAGCGCATAAAATACGCCCCTTAAAAGAGTAGCACAAAATGGTGGTGGTGCCAACGACATACACCTTAATTGTTTGCATTAACAAATCGAGATGATTTTATGTATGTATGTACAAATTTCGTTAAGGTATGATAAGACTGTGACAAATGTTTTTAGTTTGAACGAAGCCCTGATGATGGGAACACAGTTCCTGAAACCGGTTGGTTATTGAATTAAAATAAAGGCATAATTTGAAATTGGAGAGTTTAATTTAAACAAAAACTGTTTTCGTAAAATTTACACAATTGGGCCGTATTCTGCGTATCAATTAATTCATAATTTGTTAATTGAATTATAAATGTTGCAGACTGTCTTGTGTTATAACAATATTAAATTCAAATTGACGAACGAAGTATTTTGTTGACCAAATAGCATTCATGAAGTGCTATCGTCGCGAACGAAGTTGAAGTTCTCATCATATCGCCAATCGATCCAACGATTTCGCAATTTTTGTGGATGACCTTTCATCATAACCTGTAAAAGCATGTAACATGTTTTAGAGAACGCATTTTTGGCTGGTGTACCACTAAGCACTGTCCCAAAACGCGGGACATTGTATATGGATAGTATGGATTCGTGAGTACAGTGTTTGCTCAGTAGTAAGGCTATGGAGGATTTGTGCCGGACTTCCACCTTGCTTGCTGTCTCTAAAATTTTTTTTGGACCTTCGTTGACTGCTCTTATGAAAGGTAAGGATGATGTGAGGCCGATAGCAGTAGATGGAGTGGGAACGTTGTTTTCTTGCTAACCTAAGTACATACGAGAATTGCGTTGTATGAAAGAAGTTTCTACAAAGGTTCGATCTACAATTCCTTCATACAATAGAAGTCTGATATCTGTATAATTTACCCAGTAGAGCGTTCGCACTTAACACATTTTCCTACTTTTTCATGGAATGGCCCGTATTGTTTGGAGACGCTTGTCAGGTAAAATTTCCTGCTATAATGTTTAGTGTTGTAGCTTAGTGTTGAGAAGTCGAAGCCTGTTCAGTTAGGATTTAGTGTTCAAGGAGAGGCAGAAGTACGTAGATTCTGTACAGCTGACCATGATGGGCCTATGGCTTTTGTTAAGTTTGACTTAAGCAATGCCTTCAATATGTTATTTAGAAAGCTTATGTTGGGTGAAGTGAAGGAGATATGCTCAGAATTATTTCCTTTGCTTCAACATGCTTACAGGCTTTCCTCAAATCTTTACTTTCTTGATAAGCCTTTGCTTTTAAAAAGAAAGTTTCACCAGGGTGATCCACTAGGTCCTCTTGGTTTCTGTATTGGTATCATGCGAGTAAGGATGAAGAAATGTATGGAATTTATCGAATTTGGTTGGTACCAATGGTCATGCTGTAAGTGAATATTAGCGCGAATTATTTGAATGCATAAGGCTGAAATTGAATTCAGAAACAAAATATACATTTTCAAGATGTGTCGTAGAATCTTAAATCACTCAATTATCGAAATAAAACAAAAACTACCGAAATATTTTCATGCTCTAGGTTAATTCAGGAAATCCCTCAAGATTTTATTCCAGAAATGACAAGTAGAAGCAGGAATAGAGAAATGTTGATCTTCCCAGGGTCAACAACAAGTTTTCTAGGATGTTTGATTCTAGTGAACCTGTTGCTCGGTCCAGACTACTTGCGTCATCTACTAATGAATCTTCAAAGTGATACTGGCTTGCTATTAGATAGCAATTCCGCGAGAATTGCTGTTGGTCTTCGGTTAGGTTCTCATTTATGTGAAGAATATAAATGTATTTGTGGTTCTATGGTCAAAAAGGACGGATTGCATGGTTGGTCTTGTAAGAAGAAATGAAGGATAATTTGTAGGCACGATGAAATCAATAAATTTATTTCTCGCGCATTTTCTTCCACAGGATTTTCAAATATAATACAACCACCAGGAATTTCTAGGGATGATGGTAAACGACCTCATGGTATGACTCTCATGGAGTCATGGGAAGTCTCTTCTTTGGGATATTACCATTCGAGATACGTTAGCTCCTTCTTACGTCAATTTAGGTTGTATGGGTCCAGAAACGAAGAAATTTATAGGTACATTAGGGTAATTGATGACGACAGCTTCTGGGGAATCATCAAAGATTTCCTATTAGAGAAGATTTCAGTTGCAATTCAAAGAAGCAATTCGGCATGTTGCCGACATTAGGGAAAACTTGAATAGATGACTTTTATTTAGTGTAATTAATTTGTCGTTGAAAAGATCGTTTTTTGTGCTGGCTGTGCCATTGTGAGCAGTCTTTTTTTCGCTTAAATAAATAAACTAAAAAAAATGGTGGTGAAGAGTCGAATTTTTGTTGATTTTGGAATTTGGGAAGACGAATATTGTTGTTGTTCCTGGCTGTAGTCCCACTTAGCGGCTATGTCACAACTATGATACTATGATCCCTTGGATGTGGCTCGATAGTTACATTGTACTATTCCAATGAGCGAAATCTGTTGGCGCTACAGGGGGCTGAGGTAGACGGTGGAGGAGTGATGACATGCCGCAGGGCAGGGGCACACGTGGCCCGAACTTGCCTTGGTCGATCACCAAACAGGGAAGTCCAACGGTTTTATAAGCGTATGGCACCACACCTGGCTTGGATTCAAGCGATTGCCGGCTCTTGACCGGGCTTGCAATGTAGATACTTTTTTGTGAGTGGAGGACAGGAGCCTCAAGATGTTAATGAGTAGTACAAAGGGCCCATAAGAAGCCTTTGTGCATTGATCAGAAGTCGGCTCTAAGCTGATAAAATCTACTTTCTATTGCATATTTTTCTATGACTGTAATTTTGAAACTAGTGGACAATTCATCCCTTGAACGACGCATGTGCTTACGAATTGCTTGTTTTGACTCGTAGGAAGTTTGCTACGAGTCAAAACAATAAACTTAGAGCATTTATGTACAATATTTTATAGGTTGACGAGGTAATGTCGCATTTACCGAGCAGCAATATGTAAAAATACTAATAGTAAAAATACCATAATACAGCCCGTCCAAAATTAAACTGATACGAAAAATACAAATATTTTGTTTAATATAAAAGATCTGTGCATTTCGTATGAAATTCATTTTGGACGAGCTGTATTAAAGTGTCTAATATATATTTTTTTTGAATTTGGCGGTTGAAACGCTCGCACTCCTATGAAAACTACTGTCAAATAAAATGAATAGTTTTTGAGTGTGTTACCGACGTATGTACGCTTCCTTATTATTCATTTTCATGTAGACGTTCCAGTTGAATATTTGGAGCTGTATGTGTTAGACGTTGTTGTGTTTCGCCGTGAATTAAAAATTTAAAAATTATTTATATCAAAAAAAATTAATAAATTTGTGAAAAGAGCAAAGCGCTGTTTAAATAAGAAAAATTTTGAATAATATTGGACTCAAGCCGGCATTATCGAAAAATGTAAGTAACTGAAAATGTATTTATTTTCTAACTTTATGTTTCCTCGTATTGAATAATTATTGAAAGCCGCTAAAAGAGAGCTTCATTCAAAACACAAGCGGTTCAACTTTGGTAGACATTTTAAATTGTCTGAGTTGAATGGATTTTGATATAATTTTGCTTGTTATTTGATTAAAGAAATTTTCAGCAGTTTGCTTTAATGTAAAATTTTAGGGTTTATTATGTGCGTGTTAAATCGATGGAATGTATTGACAAACGAAACGGTTGCTCTCTAAGTATGTAATGCATCACTTGTGTCACAAAGGGCTTATGGCCCTCTGTCAATACAACCAATGCTCAAGATTATTCCATAAAGAGGTTGAAGAAAAACTTTCAATTTTTGGCCGTCCATCCGCCCAACCAATAAAACGCAGAAGCCTGCGGCGATGCATTTCATTATTGTTGGAGAAACGAAAAAAATTATGATGTTGCACTCTCTTTACAAGCGAACTTGTTCGAAAGTGGACTAAAGCCACATAGTGAATTTGCTCTGTTTTCAAAGCTATTAAGTAACTTTTAACAAACATAATAAAACAAAAATAATTCTTGTGCTTTCAACTAGAATTAGTCTTGTTTCGTGAAACAATATTCTTTCTTGCCAGCAGCATATTTGCAAATGGGTAGTTCCACGGCGCGGCGTAGTTCGATAAAATGTAATGTAGGAACGCTTATATCACTGTTTTCTGAATGAGATAATCCTTACAATCTTCTAGAAAGTTCTTGGCTATCTGTGATTTAGTGGGAAAAATGTTAATGTGATAAAAATCGTGGTGTGCACTTAATGAGATACGAGTGTTCCCTACATTACATTTCACAATGGAACTAGCCAATGTTGTTTACCGGTATTTTCGATTTTCTCCCATTAAAAACATTGCGTCGTATCAATCGAGATAATTCATTTCGATTGATCAGTCAGTTTCCCTCGTGTGTGATACCATTTTTAAAAAGACAGTTTGAGTTGCGGTGAGCAGGGACATCACGTATTATTTGAGCGTTAAAGTAAAAACTATACCTGTGCCTTGGATATGAATTTTAATTATTTTCTACTATATATATATATACAACATAGGAAGTTGCAATAGATCTTTTTTTTTATATATACAAGTCTTTATTCATAATTTTTTTTCCCTTCTTATTTACAAGTGGTCTGCCACTTATTTTCGAGATTAATCAAAGATTTTACAACAAATTATAACTGGTCATTGCCGGCTAGCGTCATTTTATTGATTGATGTGTGCATTCATTCCTGATTCAGAGTAAAATATATAAAGATAAAATTGGCGACTAAAAATCTTTTGATAAAAAAAAAACGTTAACAAATTTAAAGAACAATTTAAAAAAAAAAGCACTCACACGACTATGACGGATTGTCCGATATGAGCCTTAATATCTCAATATTTGACAATGCGCATTTCGCCAAAAAGTTTTCTTGCAGACCTTCCAGTACTGTCAGTATTTTTCCAATTTCCAGCGTCGAATGCAATACGTTCGTTTGGAAGGTGCGTTGAACTCCGAGAATTGCTTTTAAAATTTTATTTTGCAACCGTTATAGCTTGTTCATGTATGTTTCACTGGTCGATATCCAAACCGGAGCAGCATACGTTAATTTCGGCCGGATCATCGTTTTGTACAGAATTAATTTGTTTGCTGTAGACAATTTCGACCGAGTGTGCAGTAGTGGATAGATTGCACTGAAGCATTTTAGTGCTGTAGTTCTGCGTGTTTCTATGTGATTATTAAATGAGAAATTTTCGTCCAATATTACTCCTAGATACTTGAATTCTCTACTCAATTCGATAGTGGTGCCGTTGAAGATCAGTGGTCTCATTGGATTTCTTCGTCGGGAACAGTTGAATTTGAAGATTATGGCCTGTGTCTTCTCGGCGTTGATTTTAATTCTCCATTTAGTGAAGTATTCATTTATCCGGGATAGTGCATTTTCCAAGCGTTTTATTATAGTATTAGACTGCTTAGCCTCCCACAGAAAGGCGGCGTCGTCGGCATAAAGGCTCATTTCACAATGTTGAGGCGTTTTAAAGTCGGAGGTGTAAATGGCGTAGAGTAATGGTGATAAAATTTACCCCTAAGCCAGTCCAGCAGGAATATCTCTTGGAGTTGAATCCTCTCCACGAACACTTACAATGAATTTTCTGTCGTTCAAAAATGAAGCAATCATTTTGGTTAAATGCGACGGCGTGCTGTTTTTTTACAATTTATATATTAGTCCATCGTGCCAGACGGAATCAAATGCCTTTTCTATGTCGGTGAGTACCATGCCAATTGATTTCCTGCAATTTGTGCTTGCTTTAATCATGTTGACAATTCGTTTGATTTGGCGTACCGTGGAATAATGTTCCCGAAAGCCGAATTGTTCTCTCGATGACGTGATATTTCTCCGCCGCAAATAACGCCCGGGCGCTAATAAAGCCCGCCCAGGCGTTAATAACACCTACCGGGCGTTAATAACGCCCGCACCCCGACCGCTAATAACACCCGGGGCGTTAATAACGCCCGAACTCCGGGCGCTGAAAACGCCCGGGGTGTATAACGCCCAGCTATATAATTCGGTACACGCTCACTATTGAGCTTGAAGAATAAATTGTAACATTCAGAACTTTAGGCCCCGGGCGTTATTTGCGGCGGAGAAATGTCCTGCCACCGTTCTCTCTTGATAACCGACTTTTCTGTCAGAAAGTTGATCAGCTCATTGAAGATAATTCTTTCAAATATTTTTCCGAGTAAGCTCAGCAGACTAATGGGGCGATAACTGGTCGCACATTTACTGTCTTTGCCTTGTTTCAGAACCGGAATCACTCTGGCAATTTTGAACCGGGATGGAAAGTAACACAAGTCGGTGGAGATATTCACAATGTTCGCCAGCACTTCGATGGCACTTGCTGGTAATTTTTTCAGTAAAATGTTTTTTAGTCCATCGATTCCTGGTACTTTCCGAATTTTCAATTTGGCAATTATCTTACGGATGGCAGCAGCGTCAACGTGATGATTACTGTTGTTGGTTCGTTTAACCGACTGTTTCACTTGTTTATCGATTGCGTGCTTGAAGTTCACTGTCAATAAGTGGTTTTTGTGAAATTGATCCGCCAAACCTGTTGCTATGTCGGAAGCTGATGTGATGTACTGATTGCTGCTTTGTAGAATATCGATTTCGTTTGGATTTTTATTCATCAATTTTTTCGTTACCGACCAAATTTTTTTGTCGCCTGGACGGAGACGGCGAAGGGAGTCGTTCCAGTAGCTATTATAGTCCGATGATACCATTTGTTCGATTTGCTTTTTCTGTACATTTATAAGGCTGCTAAATGCATTTTTGAGTTGATCGTCCTTGCATCGCTGTTTTTGTCTCCTCGTGTCATTTCTGCTCATCAAAGTTCAATCGTTTCTTTTGAAATTTTTACTTTCTGCATCCTTGGAGAAGTTCGCGGTACTGCAGCGGCTTCTGCAGTTTTGATGGCGTCGATGAATTTGTTGATTTGGTTATCTGCATCTGTTGACAGTGTAGCTGGAAAGCATTCCATTTGTTCGTTGATGACGTCCGCGTATTTGGACCAGTCAGCTTTTTTAAAGTTCGGTTTCGATACCATTTTTTTTAATCCAATGAAATTCTGTCCACGTAGAAGGTTTGCGTCCACAATGCGGAACGTGCGTGTGCGACTCCGCGTAATGAATAACGAAATCAGAGTTGTGGAGCATGCTATGCAGTACTCTTCCTGCACGATTGTTTGATGAAACATTCCATGCGACATGATTCGCGTTGAAGCCTCCGAGCACGATGAAGTTTTTGTTGTTCGGTGTGATTTTTTTGATATCCCTGGCGAAATCGGTGGTGTATTTTGGGATGTATGCAGCCGTGAAGATCAGCGGTTTCTTGTTTACATTTATCTATGCAATGTTTACAAGACTATTTTGTATTCAGTCGAAATTTCCGATTCAAATGAGTTCCACAAAATTTCTCAGGCAAACCTGATGTTATTCTGCACATTTTCCTATAATAACTAGGTTCCATCTCTTGGATGGGTCAGGTCCCTTGACTGAGAATGCAATTTTACTAACTCTTTCAATGTTTTATAATTAGATTTTCACTTAAGCTCTCATTCAAATCAAAAACTACCGCTATCACTCATCTGCTAACGTTTACTTGTTTAAAATTATTTCTTAGAAATTGTTGAAAGATGGTAGGAGTGGGAGTTACCAAACCCGACCATCAGTTTGATAGTCAATTATCAATCACAACAAAAACCTCTTAAAAGGTAAAGTGTGACGCAGTCCGAAAGTCCGCTTTCAAAATTAATGATATCGCTTGAGGTGACGCTGTCGCTGATAATACGCAGAATGGAATCTTGTGTTCAAAGTTTTAATTTCCTGAAAAAATTACAGCACTTTTTTTAAAACAAAATTACGTTGTGTTAAAAAAATTGCGTCACAAATGCCAGACCCACCAGCGGACTTTCGGACTGCGTCACACTTTACCTTTTAAGAGGTTTTTGTTGTGATATCAGTCGTTTTCAGTTGTTGAAAAAATTTCTATTTTTTGAAAAAAATTTTCTCAGAAAAGAAAAATTTTTCTCCAAAAAAATTTTTCTCCGAAAAAAATTGTTCTCCAACACCTTCGGCTACCATCGGAACACTTCGTATCACCTTCGGCTACCTTCAGAACACTTCATGTCACCTTCGGCTACCTTCGGAACACTTCGTGTCACCAATTCTTCCCACTGATTCATATAACTTTCCTGAAGAAACCAACTGTCTAGGTATTCTTATACAGAATTTAGCAAAAAATCCCAGATGGCGTCACTTTGACAGTTGGCAGCCATTTTCTTAAGATACAAAAAAATTCGCCTGATGAAACTATAACTTTCTAGAAGAAACTATCTCTCTAAGTAGTGTCATTCCGGAGCTAAAATTCGAAAAGCGAAAAAGCATCAACGAAAATCCAAAATGGCGTCGCTATGACAGCTGGCAGCCATTTTCTAATGATACCAAAAAATTCTCCTGATGAAACTCTATAACTTTCTAGAAGAAACCATCTCTCTAAGTAGTGTCATTCCGGAGCTAAAATTCGAAAACAGAAAAAGCATAAACGAAAATCCAATATGGTGCTGCTATGACAGCTGGCAGCCATTTTCTAATAATACCAAAAAATTCTCCTGATGAAACTCTATAACTTTCTAGAAGAAACCATCTCTCTAAGTTGTGTCATTCCGGAGCTAAAATTCGAAAACCGTAGAAGCATAAACGGAAATTCAAGATGGCGCCGCTATGACAGCTGGCAGCCATTTTCTTAAGATCCCAAAAAATTCTGCTGACCAAACTCTATAACTTTCCCGAAGAAACCAACTCTCTAGCTATTGTCACTTCGGGGCGTGGTTCGGAATTCACGTTAAGCATGTGGTCCAACAAACAGATTAATGGTTGCTCACACAAATGCCCTAGAAAAAGGTATTTCAGTTGTGTGTGATACACTGCATTTACGGGCTCGTTTAGAATAAGCATAGTTAAGTCGGAGGCTTGAAGATGTATCGTAATGTCCGGGCCCAAACAGCGAGACTCATTTGGCGTGTACGGCTTGTGCCGGAGGCTAGAAGTGGTATCGTAGTACGTGTGCTCAGACGACGAGGCTTATTCAGCGTACCGGTTACAACTATGCGTTCTGAAATGTGGGAATCTAACTAAGACAGAATACATGACTAGGTGGAATGATAGAAGAGTAACGGGGAAGGAACAAAGGATCATAGGATCTGCGTTTCAAGGCCAGTTGGCCGCCTCGACCAGAAAATCTATTGTCACTTCGGAGCTAAAATTCGAAAACTCCGAGCATTACCCTCAAAATCGACCACTTTTCCACATGCCACGTCTTTTCCAGAATTTTCCCGGAAAAGCGGCATATGAAATTTTTCATTTGGGGCCGAGACTGACGTTCCCTCAAAATTTTAAGGAAATCGCTCGGGCGGTTCTCGAGAAAAAAAAAGTAGATAGATACATAGATACATAGATCGCTGACACACAACACAGGAATAAAATTGTTATAACCTTCAAAGCAGATTTTACCATTAATATATGGAAATTGGTCATCTTTGATTGACGATATCTCCACTCGTTTTCAACCGATTTTGATGAGTGAGGGCTCGTTTGAAAACTGCTGCGACGTAGTTTTTTTAAAAATATTTTGGAGGGGGAATTGGGCGATGGAAAAAAACTCAAAAGTTCGCCTATACATCGTGTCTTGTCCCAAAGGTTTTTGTATGGAGTTTTTTGGGTTTGTGGACGTTTTTCTTGGGGTGTAAGGACTGCGTCACGCTCTCCGCTACTGCTCCGAGCATGATATTGCCTCGTGTGTTTAATGAGTCTAATTGATAATCACTTATCACGATTAACTCGTGCGAAAATGCTGACATTCGTGACATTTTCACACTCGTAAAATTTGTTAGTTTTTCAAGTGTAACTCATCAAAATCGGTTGAAAACGAGCCGAGATATCGCCAATCAAAGATGACCAATTTCGATATATTAATGGTAAAAATATCTTTGAAAATAATCAAAATTTTATTCCTGTGTTGTGTGTCCACAATGTCTCTATGTATGTATGTATCTATCTACTTTTTTTTTTCTCGAGAACCGCCCGAGCGATTTCCTTAAAATTTTCAGGGAACGTCAGTCTCGGCCCCAAATGAAAAATTTCACATGCCGCTTTTCCGGGAAAATTCTGGAAAACCCGTGGCATGTGGAAAAGTGGTCAATTTTGAGAGTTTTCAATGCTCGGAGTTTTCGAATTTTAGCGAATTTTTTTGTATCTTAAGAAAATGTCCGCCAGCTGTCATAGCAGCGTCATCTTGGATTTTCGTTTATCCTTTTTCGGTTTTCGAATTTTACACTCCAGAATGACAGTACTTAGAGAGATGGTTTTTTCTAGAAAGTTATAGAGTTTCATCAGTAGAATTTTTTAGTATCATTAGAAAATGGCTGCCAGCTGTCATAACGGCGCCATCTTGGATTTTCGTTTATGCTTTTTCGGTTTTCGAATTTTAGCTCCGGAATGACACTACTTAGAGAGATGGGTTCTTCTAGAAAGTTATAGAATTTCATCAGGAGCATTTTTGGGGATCATAAGAAAATGGCTGCCATCTGTCATAGCGACGCTATCTTGGATTTTCGTTTATGCATTTTCGGTTTTTGAATTTTAGCACCGGAATGACACTACTTAGAGAGATGGTTTCTTCTAGAAAGTTATAAAGTTTCATCAGGAGAATTTTTTGGAAGAAGAAAATGGCTGCCAGCTGTCAAAGTGACACCATCTTGGATTTTGTGCTAAATTCTGAATAAGAATACCTAGACAGTTGGTTTCTTCAGGAAAGTTATATGAATCACTGAGAAGAATTGGTGACATGAAGTGTTCTGAAAAGGTAGTCGAAGGTGACACGAAGTCTTCCGAACGTAGCCGAAGGTGACACGAAGTGTTACGAAGGTGACCCAAAATGTTCCAAAGACAGCCGAGGTTGACACGAAGTGTTCCGAAGGCAGCAGAAGGTGACACGAAGTGTTTCCAAGGCAGCCGAAGGTGACACGAAGTGTTCCGAAGGTAGCCGAAGTCGACACGATGTGTTCCCAAGGTAGGCGAAGGTGACAAGAAGTGTTCTGAAGGCAGGCGAATGTGACACAAAGTATTCCGAAGGTAGCCGAAGGTGATACGAAGTGTTCCTATGGTCGCCGAAGGTGTTGGAGAACAATTTTTTTCGGAAAGAAAATTTTTTTGGAGATAAATTTTTTTTGGAGAAAAATTTTTTTCGGAGGAAATTTTTTTTGGAGATAAACTTTTTTTTTGGGGAATGTTTTTTTTCGAGAAAACTTTTTTTTAGGAAAAATTTTTTGAAGAAAATTTTTTTTTTTTTTGGAGAAAACTTTTTTTCTGAGAAACTTTTTTTCGGAGAAAAATTTTTTTTCGAGTAATTTTTTGTTCAGAGAAAATTTTTTTCGAGAAAATATTTTTTTGAAGAAAAAATATTTTTCGGAAAAATTTTTTTTCTAAGAAAATTTTCTTTTCTGAGAAAATTTTTTTTCTGAGAAAATTTTTTTCAAAAAATAGAAATTTTTTAACAACTGAAAACTTCAAAAACGACTGATATCACCACAAAAACCTCTTAAAAGTTAGAGTGTTACGCAGTCCGTGAGTCTGCTTCCAAAACTAATGATATCGCTATAGGTGACTCTATCACTGATAATACGCAGAAGTTTGTTTGGATTGAACCTTGTGTTCAAAGTTTTAATTTCCTGAAAAATTACAGCGCTTTTTTTAAAACAAAATTACGTTGTGTTAAAAAAATTGCGTCACAAATGCCGGACCCAACGACGAAATAATGTTTCTGTACTTTCAGAAGTGTAGTGCAGTGAACTGTAGTGAGGTGTATCAAAATGTGCAGTGAGTGTAGTGAGGTGCAGTATAATGCGGTGACATGTAACTTTCAAATTTATATCATAGACTTAAGAGTGATATCGCGAAATCGTCGCGCAGATTTGAGACAGTAGCCTTGACCATAAACATTACATAAACATTAGAGCAGCACCCTGGAAAGGTGAAGATTCTGGGTTCGGGCCCCAGTCGTGGTACTAATTTTTCATTCACTTCAGTCACTGCTTCCTGAAAACATAATTTAAAAAAAAAAATAAACATTACAATTACATGACCATTTTCAAGCAAATGAACTTCTCAAACTAAATTCAAATCCCCTTCTAATAATAAAAATGAAAATCGGTTGAAATTGAATTGAGTCATCGACAAAGTAAAATGCCTTTTGAGATTAACATAAGGATTCCTTGTCTGATTTTCATCAATTTTGCCAGCTAAATTTTTTTTGTATTGTTTCGACTGTAGTACATAATTTGCTAGATCTTGTATCTTGACTGTGTAGTAGATTACTGGTCGAGGCGGCCAACTGGCCTTGAAATACAGATCCTATGATCCTTTGTTCCTTCCCCGTTACTCTTCTATCATTCCACCTAGTCATGTATTCTGTCTTAGTTAGATTCCCACATTAAATGTTCCCATTTCAGAATACACAGATGTACGCCAAATGAGCCTCGTCGTCTGAGCACACGCACTACGATACATCATCTAGCCTCCGGCACAAACCGTACACGCTAAAGGATTCTCGTTGTTTGGGCCCGGACATTACGATATCTCTTCTAGCCTCTGACTATGCTTATTCTAAACGAGCCCTTGAATGCCCTTGAATGTGTATCACACAGAACTGAGAAATTGGATGGACTCTCTAAACACTGCGAAACGAAATGAGTCAGAGGGATGGAGTTGGGTCATGGGTTTATTTGGCAAAAGTGGATGATTTCCTATAATGTAAAACCTCATATGTTCAGTTTTGCAAATTTATTCGTAATTAAGAAAGTCCTTTGGAAATTGGATGGACGCTCTAAACACTGCGAAGCGAAATGGGAGTCAGAGGGATGGAGTTGGGTCATGGGTTTATTTGGCCAAAGTGGATGATTTCCTATAATGTAAAACCTTATATGTTCACTTTTGCAAATTTATTCGTAATTAAGAAAGTCCTTTGGAAATTGGATGGACGCTCTAAACACTGCGAAGCGAAATGGAAGTCAGAAGCATGGAGTTGGGAAAGCCAAAAGCGTGCGTATGTATTAGCAGTGCAGTGCTGGCTAAGTCGTTGCGCTCATATTTCTCTTAGATACAGATCGTAATAGATTTAGTTGATTATCTCAACCATGAGAAATGGTTCTGAAGATAAACAAATGATTGGTCATCCAAAGACCATGATCAATGCTCCCCCCTACTACCAGGTCGAAACTCGACTGGTTACAAACGTCGTGGTAAGCGCATAAGTAATAATAATAATCCGCCGTTACAACCCGCCCGGGTCATTGGCTAGATCATTTTTATTTACTAGTTCCGCAAATTTTTGTGAACTTTTACTCACATGGATTCTCTTAGAGATCCTTTCGTTACCGAAGTTTTTACTGCATCAGTGGTAAATTGCACACAAACCTAGTGCCATGTATGACGTACTAGGACGGAAACTACTAGGGCTTAGAATGCCGGTTTGCTTCATTTGTTTTACCTGCAGGCATTTTGACCACATGCTTAACGTGAATTCCGAAAGCTATGAGGTCATTATATCTCCGCCTTAAGATAGAGTCAGATATCTGCCATGAGTATGATGTTATATAATACACTACATTCGTTTAACAACATAATCAAAACGTGCTCTAAGCGAAGGGCAAAAAACACGTTACACTATATCCGTTTAAACAACATAACCAACCTTGTTCTAAATGAAGGATGGGTTACATAATACACCACATTAGTGCACAACAGAATCAAACCTGCTCTGAGTGAAGGGCAAAAAAACATACTACTCTACATTCGTTCAACAACTTATTCAAAACCTGCTGTAAGCGAAGGGCAAAAGACACACTAAACTACAGCCGTTCATACATTATATCACACCCTGTTCTAAGAGAAAGATGGGTGACGCAATACACTACATTAATGAACAAACATCACAAATACGTTTTTTCATGATGAGCCCTTCTCCATGGGGATTTTGTTTAGATTCGTGTCCTTGGGAGAGATACGCAATTTTCGCAGCATTCAACAGTAACAAACCTTGTTCTAAGCGAACGATGGGTTACACTTCATCATACTTTCAAACATTGTTCTAAGAGAAGGATGGGTTATACACTCCACAATTTTTACAAACTTATCTTGAAATAGATAGGTTACACGGCACCAAGCACTTCCTAATCTCGTTCTAAGCGAAGGATGGGTTTCATACTTCACTATATTTTCAAACCTTGTTCTAAGTGAAGGATAGGTTACACTGCATTACACCACATGTAAAGTTAGTAACTTCGATCATCTTACATTTGACTTTAAATTGAATTTGTGTGAAATGAAAATGAAATTTGCGTCGGGAAATTTGCGTAGATCAAAGGGTGAGTTTTTAAGTTTTAAGTTTTTAGTAAAAATAAAAATATTTTAAGTTTTATATTTCACTAAAATTAGTTTTCCTCCTGTACCGTAGAACGCAGACGGTTTCAACAATCTGCGTACATCGACGTCCCTGACGATGACTTATAAACTCAAAATTCCGTTACATTTTTATTTCATGTTTTGTGGACTTGATGACATTTAGTGTGGGTAAGGGAAGAGAAATAAAATTCTCTGTTAAGATTTTTTATATACTATTTGAATTTGTTCGTTTTGCGAATGTTATTACAACATGTTAGACTATACCACCCCTGGAGTTTTCAATTGTTTCAGGCGAAAGAAAGGAATGTAGGAGAAAAATGGAGAAATATACACACAGAATTCATCGTGTATGGGTGACGTCACACATGTCATTCTTCTGTGTACGGTTCGTTGTGGACACCAAGCACCACAACTACCCATTTTTGGAAGCTTGGGCATACTGTCATGCTACAAATTGAAGAAAAATCCTATACAGAATTTCGTCCTCACCGGGTCATCTTGGTGGAAAGCCAGTACGTTACCACTGAGCTAACCCGTCCCCTATGACAGTGTAACAAGAAAAGTCATATTGTGCGAGATTGGTGAATAGTCCCAGGGCGGCAGCCCGTGGATTTTGACCAATAGAGCACATATGAACGACATGTAGTACATGTTGGATGTATAATAGATTTATGTATCTTTCGCGCAAAAAGCCATTTTGAACACAAAACACGAAAATTATACTCTTCACTTTTTTCGAAATGAACTTGAACATTTCATGAAGCAACCATTGAAAAACGTTAACTTATGAATGTAACTCGACCAATGAAATCATATTAGTCCAGTTCAAACGTTTCGACCTGGACTAATATGGTTTTATTAGTCGACTTCGAATTTTGACTAAAAAACGTCAAATTAAGTCTAGTTTTCAGTGCGAAAAATGGCAAATTTCGAGCGAAAGATACATAAAAGAATAATTATGCAAGTAATTACGAACCCAACAACGAAATAATGTTTCTGTACTTTCGGTTTTTGCGTTGCAAAGTTTGATTTTTATTTCTTATTGGTGCCTAACCATAAACGATATAATCACGGCCCTACATACATTTTTAAACAGAGGGCTTTTCGAAAGACCTGGCTACTTTACTTAGAGGTAAATTCGTCAGCACTCTGTGATCTTCTACAAACGGTTCTGAACATGGTCAGTGAATGGTGTGACAGAAACGAACTGTCGATCAACCCTCACAACACAAAGATGGTACTATTTAAAGGGAAGAAGAACGTAGAGGGTATAAAAATACCAGTCATAAAAGGCATCCCTATACTTTTGGTACATAAACTCAAGTATCTGGGTTACCCTTGACGCCCTTGACGAACTGCTTCACAAGGCTACTATCGCTCTGTGGCAATGTAGAAAAGCATATGGGAAATCATGAGGGCTATCTCCCAAAGTGATGTTCTGGATCTACACATCCATAATACGGCCAATCCTGACCTAGTTTAGCTTCCTCTGGGACCATATCTGCAAAAATAAACATATACGGATGAAACTAAACAAACTCCAACGCATGGTATGCACGGCTATAACAGGATGCTGGATCTCGGCGCCCTCAGCGGCTCTAGAGGCAATGCTCAATCTGACACCGCTGCACACCTCATAGAAACAGAGGCCATCAACACTCTTAGCAGACTAATGAATAAGGAACATGTTAGGAAAACGAACCACTCTAGTACTTGGTTCTCGGCGCTAAAGCACGAACCTTCGCTAGCTTTGCCTACGGATAGAATAGCAGCCCAACAAAGGTTTGACAGAAAGTTCAATATTAATATTCCAACCAGGGAGGAGTGGCTACAGGACAGTATAAGATTAGAAGGTTTCTCAATACAAAAAGAAAACCACCGATATCAACAACATTTATGTGGACGAAGACAAGCTTGTGTCAATTTCGTGCGCAGACGAAATCGCAAACGAATTTGCCACGCATTTCATGAGAAACCACTCACTTTCTGTAAACGACAACGGCTCTGCAGAGGGAATAGTACAGCAATCCATCAGAAGTCTTGAAACAATGAACTGCAACATCCAGCTAAACGAAATGATCAGAGCTGACATTGTGAACGACCGGCAATTAGATGAAATTAACCAATTACTTCCAAATAATCATGCCAATGTGCTGACATCCGTTAGTGAAGTGGCCGAAATAATCAGCTCACGGCAGAATAAAACACCTTCAACCGGAGACGACACAATGCCGATCACCGTAATGAAAAGATTATCTTTCGACAACTTGTTAAAAATTACAATAATTTTTAACCAGCTGTTAGCGTCAGGATTTTCCCCACCGCATGGAAACATGCAATTGGTCGTCCCATTCCAAAACCTGGCAAGGACGCGTCATTCATCGGTAATTGGAGACCAATTTCTCTACTAAATTCGATTTCCAAAGTTTATGGAGAATCAGAAGACATTTCGTCAACAACAAAATTTGGACTGAAGACCAATTTGGGTTTCGTCCGAAACGATCGACACTTCACGCACTAGCCAAATTCAACGACAACATTATGAAAGGTCTAAATAACGGCGAAATCACAACTATTCTACTTGACATACGTGCAGCCTTCGATACTGTTTGGCACGATGGATTAGTACACAAACTTATGAATCTAGGGTTGACTCCGTTGATATGCCAAATTGTGCAAAAAGCTTCCTAGAAAATCGATCTATGGCTGTCAGAATTAATGGTGCCTTATCACGCCGCCAAAACATCTCAGTAGGCGTTCCTCAAGAAGTTGCGTTTCCGATATTTTGTTCCTGGCTTACATAAACGACATGCCATCGCATCCAGGCATCAATAAATCGCAGTTCGCCGACGACTCGCTATTCTATCGGACTCACAAAAATTACAAGCTAGCTGCAAAGACTTTCGAATCCTTCCTGCATCGGATCGCCAAGTTCTTCAAATGCGGGAAGCTGGTAATATGTGAACAAAAAAGTCAAATGATAAACATCGTTGGCCGTTGTACCGATACATCTCGCAGGCTCCGAAAGAACGCTAAAAAAATGAAAATCAGCATCAATGGTGCGCCGATAAAAAAAGTTGTTGAAACCATGCGATACTTAGGGCAGTGGTTCACAAGAAATGCATCTGCTAAAAGCCATATTGACAAAGTTATCTGCAAAGTTAATATCACGACCAGCAAACTACGCCGTCTACTTCGAAGCACCAAAATCTCCGCCAACATTAAAACGTTGTTCTATAAAACAATTGTCAGACCCGTGCTATGTTACGCATCTCTTATTTGGGCAAACCCGTCAATAACAAATGTAAAGAATTCGGCTAATCGAAAGAAAAATAGTTCGCTCGACCACAAACACCAAAAGAGAACGAGGAAATTACACGTTCGGGCCGAATTCCATATTGTATCACAAGGCCAAAACTGTTAGAGTGGACCGGTTTATAGTCAACAAAGCACTGGATTTCCTCAAAGTATTGCGAAAAGTTATCAGGGTAATGATCCCAAATATTTGCCAGCAGCGTTCTGGTCTAAATGGAATACAAACAACACGCTATTAGAGAACGATCGCCTACTCATTTTCAATAGGAGTCAACGTGGTGTGCCGCGAACGCTCTACAATCTGGACCAGTAAGCGTTTACCATCTAGTTTCTTTTTGGTTTCAATGTTTCCGAAAAAGCTCTAGTGACAGTGTTTCCGAAAAAAGCTCTAGTGTCGTTAGCCGCACTAAAATTCTTTTTTTTTCTCGCTAATTCTTTATTGTTTATTTTTTAGTTCGATATAATTCGTGCAAGCCATTTTCAATTTGATATTCATGTGCAATGCTTTACAATGATTAATAACATAAAGCAGGAGGACTCTTTTAGTCTGTGATATAATTTATAACATTTATTATAGTTATTCTTAAAAAGATTTATAGGACCTGAACTATCGACAGGAACTCCCCACTTACACTCAAAAAGCATCATCAAAATGATGAGGGAACGAAAATTCATAAGTCATTGGCAAAGTATCCCATACGTAAAAATAACTCCAAGTTTCTTCTAAACATAAGCCGCACGAGATTAAAAATTTTCACTGAAGTGATAACACAACGTACGTAATTTTGTTTTTAAAAAAACGCTGTAATTTTAGAAAATAAAACTTTGAACACAAGACAGCCGTTTTGTGAAGTTTGCAGTTGTTAAAACTAAATTTTACGAAAAAAATTTCTGTTTTTTGAAAAAATATTTCTTCGAAAAAAATTTACTTCGAAAAAAATTTACTTCGAAAAAAATTTTCTCCGAAAAAATTTTTTTCTCCAAACAAATTCTTCTTCAAAAAAATTTTTCTCAAAACAAATGTTTTCTCCAAAAAAGTGTTTCTAAGAAAAACATTTTCTCCGAAAAAAAAATTTCACACCAATATCTATAACTTTCCCTGAAGAAACCAACTGTCTAGGTATTGTAATTCAGAAGATAGCATTTTTGAGTATTCATAAAATTCAAGACGGCGCCGCTTTGACAGCTGGCAGACACTTGGTCACATCTTATTGATGTGGACACTCCCTTGACTTTGATTATTAATGTTTGTCATACATGATGTAAGCGAATTGTAAATACAGATATCAAATTTATAATTTTGACATGAAATACTCAACCAACTAGTTAGCAGCTAAAGCGCGCACATAAACCAATAAGCAAATTTACTATTTAACTCTAATTTATGAAGTCAATTTCATATAAAAAATTAAACAATCGAACATCGTTTGTAGTGATTTCTTTTCCTAATCTATAGCTATTTCTAATCGAAAGCCTAACTGTATTCAAAACAAAATTTTCTTCCGATGCCTGTAACACTAGCCAACAAAGTTTTTGGACCTGCGCCACAGAAAAAAAAATCACTTTTTTTGACAAGGTTATCTTTCCATGCAGTTTGGCTCTGGAACCGCTTAAATTTTTTGAACTTTGTATAGGTGCAATTGGTCTCCATATCAAATCATTTCCTTGCAATGTAAATGGTTTTTCCTAGGGAGAGAATGGCCACATTGCCTCCTTATTAAAGTAAAGTTAAGTCCTGATCCGGTTTCTTCATATGACGAAGCATTCATAATTGTTATTGTAAGCTAAGTTTGTGAAACAAAAAGGATTTTATTTATATTAGTTAAATTAATTTATAACGCCAAAAACACTTCTTCGAAGGTAAATTGTGACGCAGCCCGTAAGTCCACTTACAAAATTATTGATATCGGTAGAGGTCAGTGCCGGCTCTCTTTTGTGTGTGCAAAGATTACAAATTTTAAGAACATATCTAAGGCGATCCGCACGTATCTGCAAAGAGACCTGGGAGTATCAGAACAACTGTTACAAAATCTTACTGCAAATTAAAACAAACGCTAAACTTCCATAGTGTATCGAGGAATGCTTTGCAATTTTATTGAATTGAAGTCTTAGATTACATTGGAAATCGCCAAAATGACAAATAGGAAAACCCTTGTCTAGTAACGCACCGTTCAGGGCACTAAGGAGTGGCCTTAAACCCATACTTCCATGGATAAAAATGTTTCCCGCATCTTTCTCTAAAACATAGCAAATTAAGTTTTTTTTTTAACTTTGGCCGACCTTAGGACCGACCTTTTTCTCTTGAGCCTTCGACCGCATCTATATCACACCAAAAATAATTTATATGTACCTTTGAGTTGATTTAATGAACTTTTTTTTGTTTTTTGAAGTCCATATCTTTCATTGAAAACCTTGAAAGTTACTCGTAAATCGCGGAGATATAAGCCAAAAAGTTTCGCCGGCCTTCAAAAAGTCACGTTTTCGACTACTTTTTCGATCTTTACTTCGAAAGTTCTGATTTCACTGACTGATTTCACTTATTTTGATCACAACTTTCGGGGAAAACATACTTTTGGAAATCGGTCAAGATTGACTCGAGTTATCGTGCCGACAGACAGACAGATCCAAGTTTTCAAAATTTTCAGCTGCGGCGCTAAAAAAATAACTCGATTTTGTTTAAAAACTGCCAAAGAGCCCACAAATTGTCGCCTGCCGTGTTATACGAAATCATTCAATTAATAAAATTCTTACATAAAGGATCCCTGAGGTCAAAAAATTGCGTCTGCTGCAATTCAGCGTTCCTCGATTTACCTAAAGGACAAGTGAAGGTAGTCCAAAATTTTCCCCTGCGGCGCATGATAAACTTACCTGAACACCAAAAACACCAAAAAACACTGACAAAATTCGCCTGCCTGTTTTTGACTTCATTGTATTCCATTTGTTTGCGAAAACAGCGCCCGAAGATATAAGCTGTTTGAGATTTCGCCCGAAGGGCCTTTTGGTAGCCAGGCCGGCACTGGTAGACGTGACGCTTTCGCTTAAAAGGCGCAAACATTTGTGTAAATAGATTGTTAGCTTGTGGCCATAGTTTTATTCTTAACAAAATTGGCACCACTTTTTTTAAAAAAAATTACAACACAAATACTAGATCCACCAGTGTAATAATTTTTCAACACTTTCAGTTTTCACACGTAAAAATATAAATTTATGTTAAGCAATCTTCGCAAAAAGAAAGAAGAGTTATATTTCATGCAGTGTAAAAACTGAAAGTACAGAATAGTTATTTCGCCGTTGGGTCTGGCATTTGTGTTGTAATTTTTGGAACACAACGTAATTTTTTTTTTAAAAAAAAGTGATGCAAATGTTTTAAGAATAAAACTTTGACCATACTAACATTCTATTCAAACAAATGTTTGCGCCTTATCAGCGAAAGCCTCACCTCTGAGTATATCAATAATTTTGAAAGTGGACTTACTTACTGCGATTCACCTTACCTTCGTGGTGATATCAGTAGTTTTGTAAGTTTTGTAAGGCCAGCTCTTCGACCTATGCTACCATGGACAAAAATGATCTGAGAATTTTTGGCAATTGCTGACAACTTTTTGTCACTTGCTGAATACTGCCTGAGACTTTCTGATAACTTTCTCAGACTTTCTGACACTTGCTGCCAACTTTCTGATACTTGCTGACAACTTTTTTACATTCGCTGACAACTTTGTGACACTTGATGGCAACTTTCCGACACTTGTTGTTAACTTTTTTAGATTTTCTGACGCTTGCTGATCATTTTCTGAAACTGTCTGACAATTTGTGACTAACTAACACTTACTGACAACTTTCTGACACTTGCTGATAAGTTTTTGAGACTTTCTGACAATTGCTGACAACTTTCTGAAACTTGCTGACAACTTTATGAGACTGTCTGACACTTGCTGACAAGTTTTATGAGACTTGCTGACAACTTTTTGACCCTTGCTGAAAAATTTCTGAGAATGTCTGACAGTTGCTGAAAACTTTCTTAGAATTTCTGACCGAATTTTAACCGATTTTGATGAGTCTAGGCTGCAATGCCTAATTACAACTTGGATTGGTATCTAAAGACACACGGACGCGGGCAAACGGACGCGGACACACGGACGCGGACACACGGACGCGGACACACGGACGCGGACACACGGACGCGGACACACGGACGCGGACATACGGACGCGGACACACGGACAAAATCGACCCTAATTCGGCCGTAAGACCCTGACTAACGTCAAGGGAATTTTCCTAAAATCCCAAAAAATTATCCTGATCAAACTATTTAACTTTGTAGAAGACATCAACTTCCTAAGTATTACCATTCCGAAACTAAAATTCGAAAACCCAAGGAAGCATAATTTATTGCGTACGAAAATCCAAGATGGCGTCACTTTGGCAGATTTCTGAAAATCCTGAAAAATTCTCTTGATCAAGCTCTGTAAGTTTGTAGAAGACACCAACTTCCTAAGCATTATCATTCCGAAGCTAAAATTTGAAAACAAAAAGATCTAATTTTTTGCTTAGGAAAATTAGAGATAGCGCCGCTTTCTGAACTGAAAACTGAAAGTACAGAAAAATTATTCCGCTGGTGGGTCCGGCATTTGTGACGCAATTTTTTTAACACAACGTAATTTTGTTTTGAAAACAGCGCTGTAATTTTTCAGGAAATTAAAACTTTGAACACAAGGCTCTATTCAAACAAACTTCTGCGTATTTTCAGCGATAGCGTCACCTCAAACGATATCATTAATTTTGGAAGCAGACTCACGGACTGCGTCACACTCTACCTTTTAAGAGGTTTTTGTTGTGATATCAGTCGTTTTGGAAGTTTTCAGTTGTTGAAAAAATTTCTATTTTTTGAAAAAACTTTTCTCCGAAAAAAATTTTCTCAAAAAAAAAATTTTTTTTTAGAAAAAAAATTTCTCCGAAAATAAATTGTCTTCGAGAAAAAATTTTCTCACAAAAAAAAATTCTTCAAAAAAGTCTCCTAAAAAATTTTTTTCTCCTAAAAAAAATTTTCTACAAAAAAAAATTCCTTCAACAAAATTTTCTACAAAAAAAAATTCTACAAAAAAAATTTTTAAAATTATTTCGGGCGACTTTATCAGAAATAGATCAAAATTAGCGTCAATTTAGAAATATAGCATAGATTCGTCGATTTTATAGCAGACATGTTTCTACCCATTCTATATTTTAACAATCTACGACTAAAAGTTTGGCTGATTGGGACGTTTACGTCTCTTCAGTACACCTTTGTCGCAATCAGCGTGGTCACATATTGAGTGAGTAATCATCTCGACTATGCGGCCTTATATACACCTCGTTTGTTCGATTATTCAAAGGGAAACTCTTTGGTTTAGTAGATCCGTTGTTATGTTAACATGCTCCGAAAAAAACTGTTCTCCGAAAACAAAATTTTCTTTAAAAAAATTTTTCTGAAAAAAAGTATTTCCTTAAAAAAAATTTTCTCTGGAAAAAAGTTTTCTACAAAAAAAATTTTCTCCAAAAAATTTTTCTCCAACAAAACTTTTCTCCAGAAAAAATTTTCTTTCCGAAAAAAATTGTTCTTCAACACCTTCGGCTACCATCGGAACATTTCGTCTCACCTTCGGCTACCTTCCAAATACTTTGTCTCACCTTCGGCTACCTTCGGCTACGTTCGGAACACTTCGTGTCACTTTCGTCTGCCTTCGGAACACTTCGTGTCACCTTCGGCTGCCTTCGGAACACTTCGTGTCAAATTCGACTGCCTTCGGAACACTTCGTGTCACCTTCGGCTACATTCGGAACACTTCGTGTCACCTTCGGCTACCTTCGGAAAACTTCGTGTCACCAATTCTTCTGAGTGATTTATATAACTTTCCTGAAGAAACCAACTATCTAGCTATTCTTATTCAGAATTTAGCAAAAATTCCAAGATGGTGGCAGCCATTTTCTTAAGATACAAAAAAATTCTTCTGACCAAACTCTATAACTTTCTAGAAGAAACCATCTCTCTAAGTAGTGTCATTCCGGAGCTAAAATTCGAAAACCGAAAAAGCATAAACGAAGATCCAATATGGCGCTGCTATGACAGCTGGCAGCCATTTTCTTATGATCCCAAAATATTCTCCTGATGAAACTCTATAACTTTCTAGAAGAAACCATCTCTCTAAGTAGTGTCATTCCGGAGCTAAAATTCGAAAACCGAAAAAGCATAAACGAAAATCCAAGGTGACGCCGCTATAACAACTGGCAGCTATTTTCTTATGATTCCAAAAAATTCTCCTGATAGACTCTTTAACTTTCTAGAAGAAACCATCTCTCTAAGTAATGTCATTCCGGAGCTAAAATTCGAAAACCGTAAAAGCATAAACGAAAATCCAAGATGGCGCCGATATGACAGCTGGCAGCCATTTTCTTATGATTCCAAAATATTCTGCTGATGAAACTCTATAACTTTCTAGAAGAAACCATCTCTCTAAGTAGTGTAATTTCGAAGCTAAAATTCGAAAACAAAAAAAAAACCTAATTTATTGCTTGGAAAAATTCAAGATGGCGCCAGTTTGACCGCTGCCAGCCATTTTCTTAAGATCTCAAAAAATTCTCCTGACCAAACTCTATAACTTTCTCGAAGAAACCAACTCTCTAACTATTGTCACTTAGGAGCTAAAATTCGAAAACTCCGAGCATTACCACTTTGACCACTTTTCCACATGCCAAGGCTTTTCCAGAATTTTCCCGGAAATGCGGCATATGAAATTTTTCATTTGGGGCCGAGACTGACGTTCCCTCAAAATTTTAAGGAAATCGCTCGGGCGGTTCTCCAGAAAAAAAAGTAGATAGATACATAGATACAAAGAGACATAGATCATTGACAGACAACACAGGAATAAAATTATTATTACTTTCAAAGCAGATTTTACCATTAATATATAGAAATTGGTCATGTTTGATTGACGATATCTCGACTCGTTTTCAACCGATTTTGATGAGTTAGGGCTCGTTTGAAAGCTGCTGCGACGTAGTTTTTTTTAATATTTTGGAGGGGGAAGGGGCGAGGGGAAAAAACTCTAAAGTTCGCCTATACATCGTGTCTTGTCTCAAAAGTTTTTGTATGGAGTTTTCGGGGTTTGTGGACGTTTTTTTGGGGTGTGGTGACTGCGTGACGCTCTCCGCTACCGCTCCGAGCATGATAAACCTTAGAATTAAAGACAAATCAAAAACATAAACGTTTCAACAATTTTGTCGCACACACATGCAATGCAATGCTGCATGTAATCATCAAGTTAATTGATCAACCGAAAAACAGGGTTCGGTACACTTGAATCCAGTTTATGTATGCACACTTCACTACACACAAAAGTGTGTTTTACCTTCTTTGTTTGTAAACAGCTTTATGTTGGAGTGTCGTTATAGTTAGAAACTTAGCATTGTGTAGATCAGTTTAAACGTATGCATTATGACAAAGAAATCATTTAAATTGATAAAACTACATCTTACTGATCGGCTGGCGTCATAATGTACTGAAATATCATAAGTTTTCTCGTTGTAACAATTTTAAAATTTTCGCCTTAATTTTCAGTATTTAACCCTTTGGGTACTAAATTTTTTGCGTGTAATATTTTGGGAAATTTGCATTTCTCAGTGAGCAATAGCGTGAAAGTAAGCAATTTATCTCAAAAACTGTAACTCCTACAGATTTTTGTCGTCGTTGTTTTAGAAAGCCAGTGTCTACAGCTTTCCAAAGAACCCCCACATGACTCTTTTGCATGTTCCTGTCGCAATCTAGAGCGTTTTGGATAATTTGAGATTTTTCTCAGAAATGGACACACTAGTAGCCTAAGGGTTAAAGGATTCCAAAAACATTTTTTTTAACGCAGGGAGTTGCGGGAATGGTTAATTATTTTCATACTAGCCATCGCAAATTTGTGTTGTACACTCTTGTCGACTTTATTAATTTAGACCTGAAATTTCTAAAAAAAATAATGAAATGAAATTTAGAAATGTATAAATCGCTATCAAAATTTCCGAACAAATTAACCGATTTTAGAGTTTTACACTAAGTTTTCCCATTAGCTCGGCTGTGTGTGGCAGCGGCGGGATCAATTTTTCAAGCCTTCGACCCACTTTTTAATTTTTTCTTGCTGTTGCTAGCTTAAATGTGTCACATTTGCCACATTTCTGTGATGGAAATACTTTTGATGAGTGCCACAACAAATTAATCCATGAAATTTGAAAATGTGAAAAAATGTAAGACACATATATGTGAATCACATCTGCGTCACATTTACGACACATTTGTTTCAAATGTGAAACCTTCCTCACTATTATATCACATCACCTCCTTACCTTAGCACCTAAGACAAATCGGACGTCACATTCGTAAAGAGGAGACTCGAATGCGCTGAAAAGTGACCTCAAAGTGAATATTGACAGGAAGTTGCGGCAAACGCAAACAATTGATGGACATCAGTCGATTCGAATAGTCAGCACTGACATCTGTAAAATTGTTTGACACATTCGTTTATCACAGAAATATGAAGTAGCTACGAAACATTTGTCATCTTGAAAGCGTTTTGAAGTAAAATACCGAGGTTTGAACTTGTTTCTTTTTCAATTTTGAAGTTTCTTCCTTGTAATTTTTACAGTAAAAAAAACTGACCACAATATTAAGTAATTTTATTTTCTGGTGCATTGCCTGGAGCTGACATGCGTGCGATGCGAAGTGACTCTTAAAAATGGTAAAATTTTTCAAAAAATAATTTTCATATGTTACATAGAACAGTCAGAATAAAAAAAAATCATAGATCTGCATCGTTTTAAGAGAAGAATACAATTTTCATATTTATCCATTTTTGTGTCAGTTTTCGAGCCGTGGATGCTTTCAGTTGCTGAGATGTGACCTAATTTTTGGTTTGTATTACTTTTTGTATGTGTAAAAACATTTCAAACACAAAAAATTGAAAATGTGAATTTCACATTTCACATTTTTTTTCACAGATGTGGTCACATTTATGTGAAAATATGTGAGTAAAATGTGAAACACATAATTTTCAAACGGCAAATTTGTCGTCAGCTTAAGATTTTTAATGGATATTTTTGCACATCTGAAAAGTTTATGGTAGAATGTGCCGAGATGTGACCTAAAGTCCCACAATGAAGTACTTTATATATGGAAATGTGACGTTCACATCTGGCAAATGTGACGAAAAAAGGCAAATTTAGCCACTTTCACCACTCACATTTCCATATGCATATATTGTGTTACTTTAGGTCACATCTCGGCACATTCTGCTATAGAGATTTCAGATGTGCAAAAATATAGACGAAAAGCTCAATGCCGACGACAAATGTGGCATTTGAAAATTATGTGACTTCACATATTTTTTTCACATTTTTTTCACATATTTGTAATGGTGAAATGTGAAAATCGAATTTCACATCTCGTATTTTTTGTGTTTAAAATGTTCTTATAGATATGAAAAGTGAAACAAACAAAAAAGCATGTCACATATCAGCAACTAGTCATATACAGAGCCCAAAACCGGGTGAAAAACAATGAATTCTTTAAAATCCCTAACTTTAATCATTTCTAAGCAACAACTGAGTTACCTTCTCTTGAAACGAAACTGAAAGTAAGCAAACATTATTATTTACAATGAGTTTGACATTAGACAATATTAGATGCCCGTACATTTTACTGTGTTAGACGCGACCAATATGACTACTGTGAAAAATATTTAAACAAAAATGTTAGTTCTTGAAAAGATGTATGCGAGTGAAACCATAAAGAAAGTGTTGTGATAGGTTGCATGTCATCCGAACTAGACAATATTGCAAATCTCATTCTAAATGAGAAGATGGATTTATGATAACTTGGAAACTTGGAACTGTACCCATTTTAAGAGCTTATGTTAATTTTGCTTCTAAATATTCGAATTTGCTTATGTCTATTACTTTCTCACTTTTCCCGCAACTCCCAGTTATTATGTGTAAGAATGTGCCAGTCACATATCGCAAATTTCGGCGAAAAAGCAAATGTGTCCATTATGTAAATCGCACATTCTTCCTGGTCATAACTTAAAAACTCTCACTTGTGGCACATTTTCACATATCGTTTACGAATATGAAGTCCGATTTGAGATAAGTGCGATATTAACGGAGAATTTGCCATTCGAAATTTCACATTTCACATATTTTCACATTTTTTTCACATAAATGTGACACATCTGTGAAAATATGTGAAACAAATGTGAATCACATTTTTTCACATTTTCTATTTTCATGGATTATTTTGTTGTGGCACTTATCAAAAGTATTTCCGACACAGAAATGTGGCAAATGTGACACATTTAAGCTAGCAACAGCAAGAAAAATTTAAAAAGCTTGAAAAATCAATAATTTATACACAAATATTTAGAGATCTTCTATTCATTTGTTCTGATCGTCATGTTTCATGGCTTTACTTAGTCGTACTACCAATTTAAGTTGGTTCCAACAGAAGAATTGATCTCATCGCAACCACACACAGCCGAGCTAATGGGAAAAATTAGTGTAAAACTCAAAAATCGGTTAATTTGTTCGGAAATCTCCCTAGCGATTTACATATTTCTAAAAATATTTCTAAAAAATTAGAACTTTAAGGTTTAAATTAATAAAGTCGACAAGAGTGTACAATGCATAACTGTGATAGCTTAAATGAAAATAATTAACCATTCCCGCAACTCCGAGGATTTGCACGTGCATATTGGCAGATTTCGGCCGTAATCGTAAGCATGAAACATAACAAAAGAGACGTATCAAAATAGATGCGGCAAACAGAATAGATGTTGTAAAAAGACTCGAACGTATCTAAACATAGAAATGAGCAAACAAACTAATGCTTTATGCTCTTTAATAACTATAAGAATTTCAAAGATCCATAAAAATTACCCAAGTAAATTACCGAAGTATGTCTGAGACCACTGATTTTGATTGCCTATTTTTCTCCCCTGCACCATATCAAAAAGAGGACCTACGTAGTTTCTTCCAAAGTATGTAAACAGAGAAGGTAATGCGGATGCACAGTTTCACGAGAATCCTTACTTTTTTTAGTTTAATTTTTTTAGTTAATTTAGTTTCGTCACCTGTTTTCAAATTCGATATCGTGAAGTTGCAATTGGTGGTGAGTTTGAATCGGTTCCACACAAATGAAGCAGGTCCGACAACATAAGCAGCAAGAAATTCTGCACAAGTGAAAAGTCCGCAGCCTAATATAGAGATGGCGTCATTACTTCAAAATTTTTGTTAACATTCAGTGATACCACCCTTTACTAGTCTCCAGCAAAAATTTCATGACATTTGGTGTCATTGTTTTCGAATTACTGTCGATGGAGTCACGCGGGGTTTTGTTGTTCGTAAAAAATGAAAAATAATGAATTCCGTGTGTTGATTAAACATTTTTTCTTAATGGGAAAAAATATGGTGTAAAGCAAAGAACGGCTGGATAAGTGTTACGGCACATCTTCTCCGTATACAACAGTCAAGAAGTGGCATGCTGAACTTAAACGAGGTAATACAAGCACCGATGATGCCCCGTTCAGCACGTCCAAGTAAAGCAGTTACTGAAGAAAACATTCAAAGAATACATCGTATTGTTTTGGCTGATCGGAAAGTAAAAGTTAGTGAAATAGCTGACATCCTCAAAATATCAGCAGAACAGGTGCGACATATTTTACACGAGTATTTGGACATGAAAAACCTTTCTGCGCGATGGGTGCCGCGTTTTCTAACAGTTGATCAAAAGCAGCACCGTCTTAACCATTCAAAGCGTAATTTAGCTTTGTTCGAGCGTAATCCAACGGAGTTTTTGCGAAGATTTGTCACGATTGATGAAACGTGGATTCATTACTATACATCAGAGTCCAATAGACAGTCTGCAGAAGATGAGGTATCATCACTTTTGGTCAGTATGGAGTGGTTATAACAATGGAGGTAATTGAAATTAATGGCCTTGACTAAATAATTTATTACCCAGCTGCTGATAGCAATGGGCCAAAAAAAAAAATTAATGGCCTGTGAATAAATAATAATAGATAAGCTAAATAGCTTAGAGAGAATTCTCTCATAATTTGTATTCGATGAATTTAATATTCATCAGGAATCATGAAATATAACATGTATGTTCACCAACCTCATACGAGGTAAAAAATATGGTTCATTGCTTAATAATAAGTAGTTCCATTCAATGTAGCCAAACAAAATGTAAACAAAATGGCATCTCATCATAACAAAATGGTGGATCTCCCACCAATCAGCTATGACACATGGCTTTCAAAGCTTGAGACAGAATTAACTTTGGAGTTTGACGTTAGATGGAGCCGAAAAGCCCCATCTTCAGTAAGAATTCGCTAGTCCCAATTTCACCGACAATTGTCCATATACAGAACGTTAACATTTCGGTTCATCACCCATATCAGCATATCAAGTTGAATGACTTGACTGACGATTGGCACGATATGTCGAAATGTTGATGCTTCTGAAATATGTTCAAGAACACAACGGTTCTAGTTGAGTTCAACCTGAGCGTCATTACAATGACAAAATAGTTCCATTAAAATTCTCAAGCTATGATTGCCAGTAACTTCTCTCTGATCGAAAAATCAAGTAAAAATCCATTTGCTTCAATTTGTAATTCCACGATCAAGAAAAACCGAGTAATAGATAAGCTATTCTCACTCATAATAAATAATAATATATGGAGAATGACATTTTTGGTCAAAATTAATGGTCCGTGACAGATTTTTTGAATTATTGTCGTCCAGCCGCCATTTTTGGTCAGTATGAAGTGGTGATAACAATGGGCGTAATTGAAATAAATGGACTGTGACTAAATGATTTATTACCCAGCTGGTGATAACAATGGTCCTAATTCAGATTAATGGCCTGTGGCTAAATATTTTATTACCCAGCTGCTGATAGCAGTGGGCCAATTTAAAATTAATGGCCTGTGACTAAATAATAATATTTTGAGAATGACATTTTTTGGTCCAGATTAATGCCCTGTGACAGATTTTTATCTGAATTAGTGACGTGCAGCTAGCAGTTTTTGGCGAGTGTGAGTGTGAGGATGACATTTTTGGTCAAAATTAATGGCCTGTGACAGATTAATATTTTTATTTGAATTAGTGGCGTGCAGCTGCCACCGCTTAGCTGTGGCCAGGTGTCCGACATTCAACAAGAGAAGGAGAGAAGAGATGACCAATTCTTCCTCTTACCCTGATGGGTTTTGTAAAAAGCGAACATACAAAATTTTTGAGTGAAATTTACAGAAAAGTATTTGGTTGGTACTGGTAATTTAAATTAGTTATTTTTGCATTTAGTAGTTTTCGGAATTATTTTCATAACTATTGACAAAAAAATCATCTTCGCGATGAGTTTAAAAAAAAAAGAAAGCAACTAATTAAAAAAAACATTTACCTCATTTTTCAAAAAAAAAAAAACACAGTGTATGGATAAAAAACATTCATATGATTTTATAACTATAGTTTTGTATAAAGCCAAAATACAAAGAGTGAAATTTACAGAAAAGTATATGGATGGTACTGATTTACTGACAAAAAAATTATCTGGACGTATATGTGAAACTAATTGGGAAAATATTGAGTGAAATGATTCTGGTGTAATTAGAATTATCTACACGTCCGATCATTTTAAAAGCATTGACAAAAATCATTTGACCGTATATTTGAAACTGTTGATTTCTTTCAAATCGAAAAATGATCGCATAACAATAAATATTATTATCTGTACATAATCGTATTATGGTGAATGCGGCATTTGATCGTTGGAGTGATAGTGGTGTTAAATACCTGACTCTTTTTAATAGTTGCATACACTGACCCTCTTTGATAGTTGCATCGTATGAAGGTTTTTATTCAAACATTTTTACAAATAAAAACCCATATGGCGTTTCTATTATAGGTGTTTTACCGGTAGGGGTCAGTGCCAGCCTTCTTTTGTGTATGCAAAGATTACAAATTTTAAAAACATAGCTAAGGCGATCCGCACGTATTTGCAAAAAGACCTGGGAGTATCAGAACAACTGTTACAAAATCTTACTGCATATTAAAACAAACTCTAAACTTCCATAGAGTGTCGAGGAATGCTTGAATTGAAATTTTATTGAATTGAAGTCTTAGATTACATTGGAAATCACCAAAATGACAAATTGAAACACCCTTGTCTAGTAACAATGTTGCCCTCATCTTTCTCTAAACCATAGCAAATAATTTTTTTTTAACTTTGGCCAACCTTAGGAGCGACTTGGGGCGCTCACTAGAGGCTTCGGTCCTACCCTTTTTCTCTTGAGCCTTCGACCGCATCTATATCGCGCCAAAAATAATTTATATTTACCAGTGAGTTGATTTAATCAACTTTTTTTTGTTTTTTGAAGTCCGTATCTTTCTTTCAAAACCTTGAAAGGCTACTCGTAAATCGCGGAGATATAAGCCAAAAAGTTTTACCGGCCTTCAAGATGTCATATTTTCGACTACTTTTTCGATCTTTACTACGAACGTTCTTGACTGATTTCACTTGTTTTGATCACAACTTTCGGGGATAACATACTTTTGGAAATAGGTGAAGATTGACTCGAGTTATCGTGTCGACAGACAGACGGACGGACAAATTTTTTCTTGCAAATTCGGAGAAGGGTAAATCCATTGGACCCCGGCTGTTATTTTGGGGACCCAAACTGAGGCTGAAAATATGAAAAACGTATCCAAATTTTCAAAATTTTCAGCTGCGGCGCTAAAAAAATAACTCGATTTTGTTTAAAAACTGCCAAAGAGCCCACAAATTGTCGCCTGTCGCGTTATATAAAATCATTTAATTATTAAAATTCCTACATAAAGGATCCCTAAGGTCAAAAAATTGTGTCTGCTGCAATTAAGCGTTCCTCGATTTACCTAAAGGACAAGTGAAGGTAGTCCAAAATTTTCCCCTGTGGCGCATGATAACCTTACCTGAACACCAAAAACACCAAAAAACACTGAAAAAAATCGCCTGCATGTTTTTGACTTAATTGAAAACCATTTGTTTGCGAAAACAGCGCCCGAAGATATGGGTTTTTTCAGATTTCACCCGCAGGGCGCATATATTTGTGTAAATAGAATGATAGCTTGTAGTCATAGTTTTATTCTTAACAAAATTGGCACCACTTCTTTTAAAACGAAATTACAAAAAAAATTACAACACAAATACCAGACCCACCAGCGTAATAATTTTTCAACACTTTCAGTTTTCACACGTAAAAATATAAATTTATGTTAAGCAATCTTCACAAAAAAAGAAGAGTTATATTTCTGCAGTGTAAAAACTGAAAGTACAGAAAAATTATTTCGCCGTTGGCTCTGGCATTTGTGTTGTAATTTTTTGAACACAACGTAATTTTTTTTAAAAAAAGTGGTGCAAATTTTTTTAACAATTAAACTTTGACCATAAGCTAACATTCTATTCAAACAAATGTTTGTTGACAACTTTCTGACACTTGATGGCAACTTTCCGACACTTGCTATTAACTTTTAATGAATTTCTGACGATTTCTGACAATTTTCTGAAACTGTCTGACAATTTGTGACTAACTGACAACTTCCTGACACTTACTGAGGAGTCATCGAGACCTTCTGACATTTGCGCGGACACACGGACAAAATCGACCCTAATTCGGCCGTAAGACCCTGACTAACGTCAAGGGAATAAAACCAAAACTTCCAAAACCGATTGCGATTTGCTCAAGTTATTGTGTTTCCAACGCTAGCATTCTCTTGAAAATAACTGCCGAACTCCTAGTCTCATATCACCGAATTACGAACTTAACCTGAGGAATAGTATTCTTCATGGAATAAAAAAAATCGTAGAAATGCGTTACGAATTACGCAAGTTATCGTGTCATCAAAATAACAGAGAAAAATTGTTTTTTAAATATCTCCGAGATCATTGGACCGATACGGCCCATCTAAGAACTTAAGCTCAAGAATTCTATTCTTCCTCGAACAAAACAAACCTTGTAGAAATCCGTTAAAATTTACTCAAGTTATCGTGTTTTCAAAATAACAGACATAAATTCTTTTAAGAATATATCCAAGTTCATTGGACCGAAACAGCCCATCTACGAACTTAGCCTCAGGAATTGTTTTCTTCATCGAACAAAACAAACCTTGTAGAAATCTGTTAAAATTTACTCAAGTTATCGTGTCATCATAATAACATACAAAAATTATTTTAGGAATATCTGCAAGACCATTGGACCGTTCAAGCCCATCTTCGAACAAAACAAATCTTGTAGAAATCGGTTAAGATTTACTCAAGTTATCGTGTCTTCAAAATAACAGACAAATTTCTTCTAAGAATATCTCCGAGATCATTGGAGCGATACAACCCATCTTCGAACTTAACCTCGGGAATTGTATTCTGCATCGAACAAAACAAACCTTGTGCAAATCGGTTAAGATTTACTCAAGTTATCGTGTCTTCAAATAAAAATACATTACAGACATTTTCATGTATTTAAGGTTTTTGTGAACATTTCAATCAATTTCAATCATAGTGAACTTTTATTACAGACACTTTTGAGTGATTTTCTGGCGTTAGACCCTGACCTTCAGTCAAGGGAACAACTCTTGCGAGCCATGAAGTAAAACTTTAAGTGGAAATTCTTAAAAACACCAATTTCAAATTGAGATTTCGATTGTTAGTTTGATGAAACAAAGCTTAGGCTTCCAATTTGACAGGAAGTTGGGAAGATATATTTAATTTTGTCAATAAAATTCTAGATAAATATGGGCGTAGAAAAAACAACTCTTGCGGGCCATGAAGTCTCCAGCGCTAGCATTCTTTTGGGAATAACTTCCGAACCCCTCGTCCGATCTCACTGAATTACGAACTTAACCTGAGGAATGACCAAATGAATGAACCAAAATTTCTAAAATCGATTGAGATTTGCTCAAGTTATGTTGTTTCCAAAATATGAAATTGTTACAGACATTTTCAGTATTTAACGTTTTTTTGGGAACATTTCTCATAATTTTGATCATAGTATACTTTTCGCTACAGAATGATTTAACGGCGTAAGACCATAGACTTTCAGTCAAGGGAATAATACGAGATCAGAAAATTCAATATATATTAACACCACAAGAACAAATATCGGAAAATCAAAAATAACTTCCTCATGACCACTTTTATAAAACCAAATTCCAAATGATTTAAAAAACAACTAGGCCCCACCACCTGGGTGGGTCAGGTCCCTTGACTGAATAAAAGATTGTAAATTAAATTTTCTAAGTGTCTTATTTTCACAACTTCTTGCTTAAACGCATGAATTGTATTATTTTTGGATCCGTACGAAGTACGAAAGGTCCTATACGTTTACTACAAACAACTTTCATGTAACATGGGGCAGATCGAGGTGGCGGTTGAAGGGATGCATTTATTTATCGTCTAAATATGACGACTCAACAAAAAAAACAATGTCCGTCCGTCCGTCTCCACTTTTTTTCCCAAAGCGCTCAACCGATCGCCCTAAACATTTATTCCCTGAAAGGTGCATGCCTTCCATGATGCAAGTTCAAAGATGAGCAAAATCGACCAAGTAGTTCCGGAGATATGGTCGAAGAAGTGGAGGTCGGACATGAAATTCTCGACGGTCGATGAAACTTTTTCGCAAATATCTCAACAAGTATAGCACGGAAATTCCTCATTTTGGTGTCAAATAAAATCATTTGATATTACAAAGCTGGGAAAAAATTTTTGTGGGAATCGGGTCAGGGGTCTGGGCACTGGGACCAATGGAATGGACGAAATTGAGTTTCTTGGCCATATACGAAAACAGTTTTTCGTCTATATTTTCTTAACTATGCAATATGGAGATTTACCGTCGAAGGCAAAGTTGTAGAGAATTAAATTTAAGCGAACACGTGTTTCAGGGTTTTGGGGAAATATGGCGCAATCCTGGTATATGGCCACTTCCATAATTGGGCAGGATGACCCAAATA
>CM055406.1:86268888-86286620 GCA_029228625.1 Pseudolycoriella hygida
CCCCCCCGTCATTAAAAGAATATATTTTGAAAAATCCCTTTATTCGTTCGTCCATGCCTGTGTCATATGTTTCTCTATAGAAATGACAGGCACTTTATTCATTTCATTTTGCTTCTTTTTAATTTCTGAAATCGACTCCTTGGAATGTTCCACGTCATCTATATTCAACCAGACGGCTTCCTCTACGTCGTCTCGAGCTATGATTGCCAACAGTTCGTTGGCTCGAAGAGCGGCGATACGTTTCGGTCGCACTTTCGGAACGATTTGTGAATTCGAATTCGATAAAAGTAATCAAAATTAATTTTTTTTTCTGCGTACGTACAATCGTGCTCGGCACCCCCCCCCCCCACCGTACGCTTCCGTACGAATTTTGAAACCCCCTCCCCCCCAAAGTGCGTACGTAAAATCGTTTTACGTTTTCTGCGAAGTTAGTCGCAATAGTAAAATTTCATTTATGGAAACAAACGTAAACCGATAATTCATGAATGCAAATTGAACGTGCAACTAACTTCACTCTGAGTGCAAAATTTGACAGTTCACAATAATCAAGTGCCATACCTACAGCATGGGTGGACCCGAGAAAACTAAAAGTATTTCAGATTTCAAATGAGAAATATTCTGTAGTTTGTTAATGAATGAGCCTTTTGATTCGAAGCGAGAGTTGTGTATTGATTGAAAGAATCATACTAATTATAATTCTTACCTGCGACACATTTTTCCGATTCCGCATCAAAATGTGTATCAAAACTTTAATCTTCAAAATAGATACAAATAATTCGATAACAGAATTGGAAAAGATTTAAGTCTTCAATCCCTAAAATAAATATTTCAACAATGTCAATTTTGATCCGATACTACACGGATAGAGTACCAGTGCGCTGACCGCCTGGGACTGACTTCTTCATTCATTTAGTGTTCATAATTCCCTTGACTGAAAGTTAAGGGTCTTACACCAGAAAATACCGAAAAATGTCTGTTACCACACCACTATGTGTATGTGTATGAATGAAATGTTATGAAAAACGTTAAATGTCTGTTACCATTTTTCGTTGTGCGCACGATAACTTGAGTAATTCTTAATCGATTTTCAAATTTTTTTTTAATCGACGCAGAATCAAATTCCTGAGGCTAAGTTCAAAGATGGACTATGTGCGACCAAGGATATGGAAGTTATTCATCAAAAAATCTAACTTGGGCTGGAGTAGTTGAAAAGTAGTAGAACGATATAATTATAAAATAGAAAAGTAATAGAATAAAATAATATGAATTTTGACTGGTTGCTCAGTGTGTGTCGTCTTCGTAAGCATTGTGCGCAGACGACCTTTAACTATCGCGATGTTACACAGTTGATTTATCGTGACGATAGTTGGATGTATAGTGACAATAGTTGAACTATCGTGGCAAATGTTGAACTATAGTTACGATAGTTGAACTATAGTGACGACGGTTGGAACTATCGTGACGATAGTTGGAACTATCGTGACGATAGTTGGAACTATCGTGACGATAGTTGGAACTATCGTGACGATAGTTGGAACTATCGTGACGATAGTTGGAACTATCGTGACGATAGTTGGAACTATCGTGACGATAGTTGGAACTATCGTGACGATAGTTGGAACTATCGTGACGATAGTTGGAACTATCGTGACGATAGTTGGAACTATCGTGACGATAGTTGGAACTATATTGACGATCGTGGCGATAGTTGAACTATAGTGACGATAGTTGGAACTATATTGACGATAGTTGGAACTATCGTGGCGATAGTTGAACTATAGTGACGATAGTTGAGCTGTAGTGGCGATAGTTGAGCTATAGTAGCGATAGTTGTTGCGATAGTTGAGCTATCGTGGCGATAGTTGTTGCGAAAGTTGAACTGTCGTGGCAATAGCTGAACTATTGTGGCGATAGTTGAACTATAGTGGCGATAGTTGAGCTGTAGTGGCGATAGTTGTTGCGATAGTTGAGCTATCGTAACGATAGTTGAACTAACGTGGCGATAGTTGAACTATCGTGGCGATAGTTGAAATATTGTGGCGATAGTTGAACTATCGTGGCGATAGTTGAAATATTGTGGCGATAGTTGAACTATCGTTGCGATAGTTGAACTATCGTTGCGATAGTTGAACTATCGTTGCGATAGTTGAACTATCGTTGCGATAGTTGAACTATCGTGGCGATAGTTGAACTATCGTGGCGATAGTTGAACTATCGTGGCGATAGTTGAACTATCGAGGCGATAGTTGAACTATCGTGGCGATAGTTGAACTATCGTGGCAATAGTTGAACTATTGTGGCGATAGTTGAACTATAGTGGCGATAGTTGTTGCGATAGTTGAGCTATCGTGGCGATAGTTCAACTATAGTGGCGATAGTTCAACTATCGTTGCGATAGTTGTTGCGATAGTTGAACTATCGTGGCGGTAGTTGCAACTATCGTGGCGATAGTTGAATTATCGTGGCTATAGTTCAACTATCGTGGCGATAGTTGAACTATCGTGGCTATAGTTGGAGTATAGTGACGATAGTTGTTGCGATAGTTGAACTATTTTTCGTTTATTTAAGTACTATTTACAGAGCCTATCTGGGTATTTCGTAAAGGAAAAAATGAGCTCATACCAAGCTCGAAATGAAGACAACTGTTTCGTCATTTAAGAGCCTTGGGAACCGACATACTCTTCAGTCAATGGCTAGTGGTTCACAGAGGTTATCTTTAATGTACCACCGAGACAGTATATGTTGGACAGGTTAGATTTGGGTTAGTCCCAAATTTACTTAATTTGAAAGACTGACTCGAATTAGTGAGTTTCATTTTTGTTTGAGGAGGCCTGATAAAAACGATGTTTTTCCAGTGAAGCTTTGGTTAAAAAAAATTGGTAATTTCAAAAAAGTGCCTCAATAGCTACCGCTGTGGGCATGTCTTGTGTTTGTGTATACATATTTAGATAAGTATGTGAAAATCCGTTTTCCTTGGGTAGCTTCCATCTCCTTAGTCCCACATAGCCCATGTTCGAACTCTGTTTGAGGAAAAAAAATCCTCCGAGGCAGCCTGGTGTTGAAATTCTGACAACGCCTACACAAGGAAAACGGATTTTCACATAATTATCTAAATATGTATACACAAACACAAGTCATGTCCACAGCGGTAGCGGAAGGCGTGACGCAGTCCGCTCCCCTAAAAAAAAGTCCTCAAACTCAAAAAACGCCATACAAAACCTCCAAATAATCAAAAAAAAAACTACGTTGCAGCAGCTTTCCAACGAGCCCAGACTCATCAAAATCGGTTAAAAATTGGCTGAGATATCGAGGTTTGAAAATGACATTTTTCTATGAGCCATCGATTTTTCAATTGTTCTCATAATTATGAAAACTTTTTTTCTGATCTCTCGGTTTCTATCTATCTATCTATTAACAATTTTCGATCTCGAGAACTGGACAGCCGAACTTCCTGAAATTTTAAGGGAAAAGTCGTGGCATCTGGAAAAGTGGTCAATTTTGAGGGTTTTTCACGTAGTGCTCGGAGTTTTCAAATTTTAGTTCCGGAATGACAATACTTAGAGAGTTGGTTTCTTCAGGAAAGTTATAGAGTTTGATCAGGAGAATTTTTTGGGATCTTAAGAAAATGGCTGCCAGCGGTCAAACTGGCGCCATCTTGAATTTTCCCAAGCAATAAATTAGGTTTTTTTCCATTTCGAATTTTACCTTCGGAATGACAATACTTAGAGAGTTGGTTTCTTCTCGAAAATTGTAGAGATTGGTGCGGAGACATTTTTGGGATCCTAAAAAAATGGCTGCCAGCTGTCAAAGTAACGTCATCTTGGATTTTTTGCTATCTTCTGAATTAGAATAGCTAGACAGTTGGTTTTTTCCAGAAAGTTATAGAGATTGGTGAAAGGAAGTTCCAGCCTGAAGCCGGAATTTTTTTTTGCTGAACATTTTTTTCGCCGAAATTTTTTTCCGCCAGAATTTTTTTTGCCGAAAATTTTTTTTCGTCGGAAAATTGTTTTCGTCAGAATTTTTTTTTCGCCGAAAATCACGAAATTTGGAGTCGCCGCCGTTATCTATGGCAACTGTATGAAGTGCCATAGCGCCAAATTTCGTCCGTACTTCCAAAACTACTGATATCACAAGAAAAACCTCTTGAAAGGTAAAGTGTGACGCAGTCCCTAATGCCCACTTTCAAAATTAGTGATATAATTTTGAGGTGACATTATCGCTGATAATACGCAGAAATTTGTTTGAATTGTTAGTTTGTGGTCAAAGTTTAATTTTTTGAAAAAAATTGCATCACTTTTTTCTAAAACATAATTACGTTGTGTTCAAAAAATTGCGTCACAAATGCCAGACCTAACGACGAAATAATTTTTCTGTACTTTCAGTTTTTACGCTGCAAAAATTTAACTTTTATATCATTGTGCGAAGATTGTTTCGTTTTTTAAATTTTTGCGTGTGAAAACTGAAAGTTTTGAAAAATTATTACGCTGGTGGGTCGCAATTTTTTGGACACAACGTAATTATGTTTTAAGAAAAAGTGATAGCGATAGCGTCACCTCAAACGATATCACTAATTTTGGAAGTGGACATTAGAGACTGCATCATCTTTACCTTTTAAGAGCTTTTTGTTGTGTAGAAAGATAACTTTTTTAGAGAGATAAAGCTAATCCCAAAAGCAGCTCGCTCTCAGTCATCCGAGGAATACACAAAAGTTCTAAGTTCCTGCATTAAGAACTTCAAATCTTTGGAGTCCTGGTTGAAACTTTTATCTTTTCCATATGTCGCATTTAAGTCGCCTGATCGCAAAGATAAGTCGACATCAAAATTGTCACTGGCCACCATAATTAAGAGAAATTTGATCACATGGTCTCAAATCCCATCAACTAACATTTAAGGAGTTTTTCAACACGATTGTTCCAAGGTCCACAATACCTAGAAAAGCCGAAAAACTGCTGGATGAAGATGAACTGAGGATTAAAACCGTACAATCGAAGCTGAATGACGGGGATATAAGTGGAGCTATCCGCGTTTTATCTTCCAACGATTCCAGCGCTCCAGTGAACGCTGCAACGTATGCCAAGCTCCTAGAACTTCATTCTGCACCAGAACTCATTCAAAATTTTGCGGATACAAACAATTTCGCCATAGATACGGTCACTGAATCCAGAACTGAAAATTGCTGTGGATAATTTCCAAAATGGCAGCGCATATAGGTTGTTTAATAATTTAGATAATTTGGCTTATTGATTTTTTTCTAACAACCATTTTTTATGTTTTCTTTAAGGTAGATGATATTCGCACATTGTGCGAATAGTCACTTTATTACACTGCGGCTATTCGCGCATTGTGCGAATAGCGTCTTTATTACACTGCGGCTATTCGCGCATTGTGCGAATAGCGTCTTTATTATACTGCGGCTATTCGCACATTGTGCGAATAGTCACTTCATTATACTACGGCTATTTGCACATGGGAATAGCCACATTATTATAAAGATGCTATTCGCATAATGTGCGAATAGCCGCAGTATAATAAAGATGCTATTCGCACAATGTGCGACTAGCCGCAGTATATATGTAGAGAATATTGGACCGTGTAAAATAAAGGAATAAGAAGTACGTAGAATGATGGAGAAATAATTAATTAACAGGGACCTTCAGCTACACAACGGTAGTAACAGTTTCTCTGAGAAGTGTTGCCCCTGCCTGTGAGACCCTTTTGAAAAGTACCTAAAAGTAGCTCCCAGGTCTCAAGTTCGAAGAATTTCAAATTCAGTTCCAAGGTTTGTTAGCCACCTAAGTTTTGTGACTTTCCGTAAAAGGATTCAGTTCCTAGGTTTGTTAGCCACCGAAGTTTTGTGACTTTCCGTAAAAGAATTTAGCTTCTAGGCTTGCAAGCCACCTAGATTTTGTGACTTTCCGTAAAAGGATTCATTTCTAAGGTTTGTTAGCCACCTAGGTTTTGTGACTTTCCGTAAAAGGATTTAGTTCCTAGGCCTGTAAGCCACGTAGGTTTCGTGACTTTCCGTAAAAAGATTCAGTTCTTAGGTTTGTTAGCCACCTAAGTTTTGTGACTTTCCGTAAAAGGATTCAGTTCCTAGGTTTGTTAGCCACCTAAGTTTTGTGACTTTCCGTAAAAGGATTCAGTTCCTAGGCTTGTAAGCCACATAGCTTTTGTGACTGTCCGTAAAAGGATTCAGTTCATAGGTTTGTTAGCTACCTAAGTTTTGTGACTTTCTGTAAAAGTATTTAGTTCCTAGGTCTGTAAGCCAGGTAGGTTTCGTGACTTTCCGTAAAAGGATTCAGTTCCTAGGTTTGTTAGCCACCTGAATTTTGTGAATTTTCGTAAAAGGATTTAGTTCCTAGGCTTGTAAGCCACGTAGGTTTCGTGACTTTCCGTAAAAGGATTTAAATTTTTATATTCATCAGGACTGAAATTAAACAATCGAGGACAAATGAAACTGATCCCACTCTTCCCGATATTCGTTTTCGTTGTTTTGTAATATAAAGCTTTCCGTGATCGGGCATCATAGCTATGACCAATAGCATTGACCTAAATAGTAAAATAAGCTTTACCAATAATATTCCAGCGGCATCATTTTCACCAAGTCCAGTAAGTTGCTAGGTTTCGCAGACGACATGGACATACTTGGACGAAATATGGATGTTGTTAAAGACAAGCTTATGCCCTTGGAGAGGCCAAGGTCGGTGGGTTGAAAGTTAATGACGAAAAACGAAATATATGCCCATCCCGCCTTCGAATCGACACCAGGAGGAAACCGTAATGATCGACGAACACACATTCAAAATGGTCAACAAATTCGTATACCTTAGATCGGAGCTGAACACTAATAACGACATCGCGGACGAAATTAAGAGACGAATAATTCTGGGCAATCGGAGTTATTACGGCCTTCTGAAAATCTTTAAGTCCAAGTCAGTTAACCGAAATTCAAAATGCGGAATGTACAAATCTGTGATCAGACCGGTAGTTACGTATGGTTCGGAGTCGTGGTGCTTGACACAAAGAGACGAACAATCGCTGCACACGTTCGAAAGAAAAGCACTGTGGACAATATTTGGACCAGTATTTGATCAAAGGCAGAACCGATGGCGCAGACGATTCAATCATGAGCTTAGTCAGCTTTATGGAGAGCCGGACATAGTAGAAGTTACCAAAATAAACCGACTGCGTAGGCGCGGTCATGTACAACGAATGGAATATCATTGTATTGTGAAAAAAATCCTTAAAACCAGACTGGAGGGCAAGAGAGGTGCAGGGCGTCCAAAATCCAGATGGTATGACGCTGCTCTCGCTGGCTTAAAAACTGTTGGAGAAGCATGTTGCAGAAGGCCAAGACCCTTAATGGGTTGTAGTGCCGGTTAAGTAAGTATGAAAGCAGTCTTCGTAGTAACTGTGTTATGATGGCAAAACAGCGCCACAGGCCTGAATTTAAAGTTAGAAAACTTATATTTTGCTCATAGTTTCGTTTCTGTTGATTGACCAGCTGGTGCACTCAAACATAGAAACATAGAAAAATTTTTGCTTCTGTTGAATGTTGTTCAACTGGTTTATTGCCGTTGTGTATGAAAAGAACACTACTACATGAACCTTTTGTTAACTTCTCAATGCACTGCACATGCTGCAAATAATTATCATTTTTTATTAATTTTGAACTAATTGAGACCAAATCAGTTCAATATTATTGAAAACATATCAAAAAACATTCTTATTGTTTTTAGTAAAAAAAAAACGGCCAAAGAATTCGAAATCTCATCTAATGCAAAAAAGTACCAAGCCACAATAATTCCACTTATTTATTTATTCATATGACTTTAGGAATTTACTACAAGTTTTAACAATCTTTTCAAATTTCTAAAAAAAAAACTAGATCACTTCACATAATGCCTCACACGTTTACATTCAATCCATTTAATCAGGATAAAGCCTCATCTGTTGCGTTGTGGACGTCCGTCAAGTTTCCGTGAAAACGATGGACTGTGCACTGACTTAGTATGTGGTCCATTGTTTGTATCTCGCCACATTCACATAAAGGGGAATCAGCGAATGTCCATCTGTGCATTAAATATGCACAGCATCCCTGTCCAGTTCTGAATCGGTTCATTCTAAGCCATATTTTCCCAGGTAGTTCAAGTCCGTTGACTTCTAAAGTTTGATCTAATATTAAGTATTTGTTTGCTACTCTCGCTTGTTGTCACCAATCCCTCCATCTGTTTTGAAGATCGCTCAAATTGTGCCTCTCTTGGTAGAACCTCCAAAAAGGGTTTCTCGACCGTAGCCGGAGAACAGCTGGTGCCGATTCCACGTCGATGTGTATCTGTATCTGCTTCGATTTTTCTGCATTCTTTAAGTGCAGCTTCTTCTCTGCGGATGTGTGGTGGTGGTAAGTTACTCAGGATGTAAAGCCATTCTACCTCCGTTGGTTGTACTGCTCCAGCAAAGATTCTCAAAGCGCAGTTGATTTCTGTATCAATTTTCTTCACATGGCAGCTATTCATCCACACTGGGGAACAGAATTCAGCAACCGGCAAAATCATCGACTGGGTAGTTATCCGAAGAGTTTTAGCTGAGCATCCCCATGAGGAGCCGGTCAGTTTTTGTATTAGGATCACTCGAGACTTCAATTTGGATTTTATTCGTTCTGCATTAGCACGATATGTGAGGCTTCGGTCGAGAGCATTACCCAGATATAGTGGATTTGAAACGTATTCCACCGTTACTCCGTTCAGAGTCAGGTCAAGTTTGCGGTTCGCTTGATGAGTGTCAAGGTGGAACAAGCAATGTACCGTTTTTCCCGAGTTTGGCTTGAGCCGCCAGTCCTCGAAGAATTTTGACATGACGGCCAAGTCTTCGTTCAACTTTTCCTGGAGCTCGGCGAACGTTTCGGCTTGGCAAGCGATCGCATTATCATCGGCGTACATGAACTTTCTGGATTGTGTCGGCGGGAGGTCCATTGTATAAACACAGTACAGGAAGCACGACAAAACCGAGCCTTGTGGAAGTCCGTTGTTCAAAATTCTTTTCTTGCTATATTTTCCATTCATTTCCACTTGAAAGCTCCGGTCGCTTAGTATGTTCATGATCAATGTCAGAGTCGTTCTGCACGGGATTATTTTGCTTAACTTGAACAGTAGTCCACGTTTCCAAACCGTATCGTAAGCCGCTTTCTGGTCTAGGAACACGACGCCGGATTTCATATTCTTCTCGAATCCTAGCTCGATGTAATTTGTTAGCGCTAAGACTTGGTCGCAGCAGTTTCTATTTTTTCGGAAGCCTGCCTACTCTTTGGGTATGTTGGCATCAATCACTTCTGAAATTCTGGCCAAGGTGATTCTCTCGAATAATTTATAGCTACAGCTCAAGAGTGAAATCGGTCTGTAGCTTCCGGCTAAATTTGAATTTTTGTTCGGTTTCAGATAACTTTCGATTTTTTCCATAATTTGGGAATTTTACCAGTCTCATAGAGTCTTGTGAAGAATTTCGCTAGCCACAATATTGCTTTAGGTCCCAAATTCTTGAGTAAATTTGGAAGTACATTATCTATTCCTGGAGCTTTAACGTTTTTGATGTGACTCAAAGCTTCGTATGTATAATCTACTGTAACAGGTGCTGCGAAACTCAACGAGTGTTGGCTGCGTCTTAAGTTCAGTAAATATCCTTTTTTGACTATTTTATTCTGTTCGATGCTCACTTCTCCTCTCGAATTTTCAACGAGTTTCGAAGCAATTTGATCCGGTGTGACTGGATATATTCTGCTGGACTTACGTGACTTTCCACTTAATCTGTTGATGACACTCCAAGCTTTTCTGCTCGATTTAGCGAAACTGAGCGATTCCATCTTCTCTTCCCAGATTACTTTCCTACTTCTATCTAGTGACTCCAGCAGTTGCTTACCGATACTCTTACTTCCCGTAGTTTTGAATTTGTCGTACAGTGTTTGGCACTCCTCATTCCAACCCGGTACATACACCCCTCTGTGTCCACGAGGAATTGTTTTCTTCGCCGCTGAAGCTATGAGTCCGGTGAAACGTTCATAGTTGCATGGGAGTGGAGGGATTCTTATGATTGTTACGTCAACGATTTGAGTGAACTTCTCCCAGTTCGCCTTTGAGAAATTCCATTTGTTGTTCTTATCCGCACGAACCAACGGCAGCTGCAAGCCGACGTGAATTACCACTGCTCGATGCTGACTATTAGGGAAGCCATTCAGAATTTTCCGTGAGGCTTGTAAAACTTCACCATCTCCGTCTTTGGATACAAAACATAGGTCGGGTGTATATGAACGATTCCATCTCGCTGACTTGAAAGTTCCTGGATCGTCAGCACTATAAAGTAGGGAGAAACCTTCCCTGGTCATCCAATCGAACAGTCGTTCGTCACTGTAGCCCCACAGGGTATGATGGCTGTTGAAGTCTTCAACGACTATTGCTGGTCCTGCAAATGATGGAGAGACGTTGTCTCCGAAACTAGCTGAAGGCGGCTTGTAGACGTTGTAGATTGACATATCGTTCAATTTGATGCCACTGCAAAACTGGTTGGTGTCTGGGATAATCTCTGTAAACGGCAGCAAATCATCCTTCACGTACGTGGCTAGTCCAAATCTCTCATGATGTTACTATGGTAGTTGACGTTGCAACGACACCCGGTAAAGATAGTGATGAACCCAGCCGACACAACAAAGAATAAGAGTGGGAGTTTCGGTGAGTTCATCGTGTTGGTAGATACGTGTTCGCTTTTGATTTGTTGCAGAATTATCATTCCTAATTTCAATTTAGCACAGAAGTGCAGTCTGAAATAATTAAATTTATTTGAAAAATTTGAATTAATGAATAGTTCTAATCGTTTGATTCGTGATTTAAAGTAGTATTGAAATTAAAGGCTAGAGGAAAAGAAGGTAATACTAAAAACGACATAATGGCCATAGCCACGTCATTGAATTGAATTTCTTTTTTTTTAATAGAGACGAATCAATCGAGTTCGAATTTCATTTAATTTTTTGTTTATGATTTCATGTGAAATTTTTTTGAATTCAAGTAAGTTCTTGATCGATATTTTTTCTTTAGTAAAGAATTAGGAAGATGTATTTTTTTATATATATAAAGGACATTAGGCTGATACAGTTGAAATAACTTTTTGTATGGCGAAGGGCACTAAAATGTAAGAATCCAGGAATTCATTTGAAGTTTTTATATAAACTAATTTTGCTATTTGTTTAGGATTTTGAAGTTGTTCAACATGAGAATAAATGTATTGACCACATAACGCATTTAACTAAGTTGATGACTTTCAGAAGTATGCCCATAGTTCCATTTGCCCTGAAACAACAATATTCTTCAGAATCATTTTAACAATTCTATATTGGAAACAAGGGTAAATTGACCCTTTTTTGGAGATGGCTTATAGTAGACAATCAATGGACGACCAAGTATTGCACATTTGCCAGAGTTGTCGTTCCATTGATACCAATGAGATGGTCCAATGTGGCACATGCAACGGTTGGTATCACTATGCCTGTGCGGGTCCGGACATTAACCATGACATAGCTAATATCCCATGGGACTGTAAAAAGTGTGTTCGTAAATCATTCCGACTAATATTTGGAAGTGAAAGTGAACATCTATCATCGAAAACACCTTCTGTGGATGTGCAAGTAAGCAGTCCAATTGTGATGCAGGAGAAACGGGACATTGAAGGAGTTGTGCTTTTGCAAGATAAAAATATACAGGCCAATTCTACGACGAGTTTACGCGATTTGAGTTTAGAGTGTCTTCAAGAACAACAAAAATTAGAGGAAGAGTTGTTACGTAAAACATTTGACATTCAACAGAAATATTTAAGAAAAAGGTTCAGTTTGGTGAATTGGTTTGATGAAGCAGCTCTATTGGATGAGACAGATGGTCAAACGCCACATGAGGATGGAACCATTAATCTCCAGAAACAGGTTCGCTTCAGTACTTCACTTTCCTCGTTATGCGATCCGAATGTAACACCTCAACGTGCAGCGCCACCTACCATTCATGAAGAAAGCAAGAAACAAACAGTTTTAGAACAACCAGAAATGTCAACACCTGTCATTAGAAATGACATATCAAATAAGAATTTGTTTACGTTTCGGCAATCAAGAACGGATAATCAAGCTCAAGACAATTTATTCTCCCCTTTGTGTACTACACTGAGTCGACCTCAGTGTACGACAAGTTCTTCACAACCAACAATAAAGCAACAAATTAGTTCTACTGAAAGTGACAATCCCACGCGTTCGAATGAAACCAGAATACCATTTTTTTCTACGATAAATCCAATGTACACTCATAACATATCAAATCCATTATGCAATCGGTCCACTGTAGCATACAACACATCAAAGGTTTTGACTTCTGAACAGATTGCAGCAAGACATGTTTTGCCAAGGGAATTACCTAAATTTGGAGGTTCACTACGAGACTGGCCACTATTCATAAGCAGCTACACAAGCTCATCTGAAACTGGTTACTCAGATGCAGAAAATTTGGTAAGGTTACAGAAATGTATCATCGGTAAGGCACTCGATGCAGTCAGGAGCATTTTGTTGTCACCTGAGAATGTTCCACATGTCATCGCCACATTACGAATGTTGTTCGGTAGACCTGAACAGATAATTTATGCTCTCATCCAAGAGATTCGAGACGTACCGTGCCCGAAAGTAGAAAAATTGGAGACAATAATTGAATTTGCTTTGACTGTGCAAAATTTGTGCGCGGTCATTCAGCATTCGGAATTGGAAGCACACATGAATAATCCATACCTCATGCAAGAAATTTTGGATAAGTTGCCTTCAACTTTGAGACTGGAATGGTCACGAAAAAAAAGATCGATTTCAATCCCTACGATGCTCGACATGGGGAGTTGGTTATACGAAGTGGCAGAAGCTGCTAGTGAGGTTGTCACCCCTTCATTGTACCAAATTGATAAAGCAGTCAAGTCTGAATCGGACAAAAAGGAGCAAGAAAAGAAAAAACCAGTTCAGTTTTTTGTTGCTTCACACGAAGATGAGGATGAATCAAAATCATTGACACAAAACTTTAGTCCAAAATGCAAGATTTGTCAGCAAAGTTGTTCCAAAGTGGCGAATTGTAAAAAGTTCCAGGATCTATCGGTTGACGAAAGGTGGAATTGTGTCAGACAAAATAAACTTTGTTCTACTTGTTTGATGGTACATCGACGATTTCAATGCAAGGACAAGAGAAGATGCAAAGAGAGTGGTTGTGATTCGTGGCACCACATCATGCTTCATCAGTATTCACATCCTATGACAGCAGTTCATCAACATTCTGCACATAGTGTTTTGTATAGTATTGTTCCGGTTATAATTCATGGTCCGTCCGGTTCAATCAAAACGTATGCGTATCTCGACGGAGGATCCGGAATAACGCTTGTAGAAGAAGATATGGTCACTTCGTTAGGTGTTGAAGGAAGACGTACTGGCTTGTGTCTGAAATGGACTTCCAAGATACAACGTTCAGAACCAGATTCTAAAAGTGTGGGATTGGAAATATCAGACTGTTTTGACACAGAACGATTTGAGATAAATAATATCAGAACTGTAACCAGTTTGGAACTTCCTGAGCAAACAATAACCCCGCAAATGATTGAACGCTACGATCATCTTAAAGATATTCCTATTCAAACGTATGTGTGTGCTGTTCCAAGGATTTTGATTGGTTTGGAAAATGTGAATTTACTCACGTCATTGCAAACTGAAGAAGGAAGGAAGGTGGCAGTAACCAGTGGCAACAAAGACACGGTTGGGATGGGTGCTTCAAGGAGGATCGTCGCAACGGAATAAGAAATCGATTCCACTTCTTTACATCAGCGAGGCGCAATACAACTTAGACTTACATCAAATAGTAAAGGATTTTTTTAGTACCGAAAGTTTGGGTATGAAAATTCCAGATAAATTTTTGGAGTCGAAACAGGATCAGAGAGCTCGAGAAATTATGGAAGCCACTACAATTTTTCGTGATGGAAGAGCTGAAACTGGTCTACTATGGAAGTCCGATCGAATTAGTTTACCTGACAATAGATCCATGGCATTGAAACGACTCGAAAACCTAGAGCGACGAATGTGTAAAGATGAAAAACTAGCTTTGAACATGAAACAACAACTTGCCGATTATTTGAAGAATGACTATACGCGCCAACTTAGTCCAGAAGAAATTATGATGAACGATGGTCGCAATTGGTACCTGCCAATTTTTCCGGTTTTCGATCCAAAGAAACCGGAAAAGTTCAGAATTGTTTGGGATGCTGCAGCTGAAGTTGATGGAGTTTCATTAAATTCACATTTACTCACTGGTCCCGATTTGTTGCAGCCATTACCAGCTATTTTAATGCGATTCCGTGAAAAGAAAATTGCGATTTGTGGAGACATAAAAGAAATGTTCCACCAGATAGTTGTCAGACTAGAGGAGCAGAATACACAAAGATTTTTGTGGAGAAATGGAAACCAAAGTCACGAACCTGATGTTTTTGTTATGCAAAGATTGACATTTGGAACAAATTGTTCGCCGAGTTTAGCACAATTTATTAAAAACAAACATGCACAACGGTACGAGGCTCAATTTCCGGATGCAGTCAATTTAATAATTAAAAATCACTATGTTGACGATTTAATTGACTCGGCTGATACAGTTGACGATGCTGTGTCATTGGTACAAAATATCAAATTTATTCATTCGCAAATTGGTTTCGAAATGCGAAAGCTTAGATCCAATTCACTTGAAGTTATTGGCCATCTTGGTGAACATATGGAGGACAAATTGATAAATTTGAGTTTTAATGCAGACATTGAACGAATTTTGGGCATGTTTTGGAACGTTTCTTCTGATGTTTTTACATTTTCGCTTCGGTTTTCCAAGCTGTCTAAAAAAATGTTACACGGAAATCGACGACCGACAAAACGGGAAGTACTTCGGACGTTAATGACAATTTTTGACCCATTAGGCTTGTTGTCATTCTTTCTGGTTTATGTGAAGATATTATTACAGGAAATTTGGTCTTCCAATATTGGATGGGACGAGAAGATCAGGGATGTCCAATTTGCTAAATGGACTACATGGATTGAGTTACTACCACAAATTGAAAACTTACGAATTCCTCGATTTTATTCAGTAAACATATCAGCAACAGGACCTAGATCAACGGAACTTCACATTTTCATTGATGCAAGTGAATTAGCGTTTGCAGCAGTTGCATATTTAGCCTTTGAGAACGACGATGGTGTTGATTGTGTTTTGATAGGTTCTAAAACGAAAGTAGCTCCCTTGAAACCAATTTCGATTCCACGATTGGAGTTACAATCTGGTGTTTTGGGTGCACGATTTATACAGCACTTGAGCAAGGTCCATTCATTGAACATAAACCGACGTTTGATTTGGACAGATTCACGAGTACTTCTTCAATGGATTCATTCAGACGCTCGAAAGTACAGGCAGTACGTTGCATTTAGAATCGGTGAAATATTGGAGTTGACGAACACAGAAGATTGGAGATGGGTCCCTTCTAAAGATAATGTGGCAGACGAGGCCACCAAATGGACAAAAAAACCTGAAATATCAAGTAGTTGTAGATGGTTCATTGGTCCCGATTTTTTGAGAGAACACAACAATTGGGAAATGGATTGGACGAATTTCGAGTATGAGGAGGTCGAAGAAGAAATTCGTTACCAAGCTACACATCAAGAGTTGGTACCGCCAGAGTGTCCTGACCTAAATAGATTTTCTAAGTGGGAAAGATTACAACGAGCTCAAGCCTATGTTTTTCGTGTTGCTTTCAATGTTGAAACAATATTTAAGGAACCAATGGTGTCAAGCTTAACAAGAGAAGAATTAATGTTGTCTGAATTATCTATTTTCAGAAGACCTCAATTCGACCATTTAGGGGAAGAAGTGGCTATTTTACGTTGGAACAAATTGAATCCACTGAAACAGCCTAAGAGTTTAGAACCATCAAGTTGTATAAGCCAGTGTTGTCCATATATCGACGATGATGATTTACTACGAGTTCGAGGCCGAATCGATACTGTACCGAACTTGAGTTTAGATAGTCGTAGACCAATAATACTTCCCAAACAACATTGAATCACATTTTTGATAGTCGATTGGTATCATCGGAAAATGCATCACGGAAATCATGAGACAGTCGTTAATGAAGTACGTCAACGATTTTATGTGCCTAGAATAACAGTTATTCTAAAAACTGTGGTAACGAGGTGTCAACATTGCAAAAATAAACGAGCTCAACCTGTAGTACCAGCTATGGCGGATTTACCAGCTGCCAGATTAACTCCATATTCGAGACCTTTCGTAAATACGGGAATCGATTATTTTGGGCCCATGTATGTTACAGTGAAAAGATCTACGGTGAAACGATGGGGTTGCTTGATGACATGTTTGACAACACGAGCTATCCATATTGAATTGGTGGATGATTTGACAACGGAGTCCTGCATTATGGCTATTCGCAATTTTATGGTTGATCATGGGCAAGTGTCACAGTTGTTCAGTGATAATGGAACTAATTTTCATGGTTCGGAAAAGGAACTCAAAATTGAATTAGCAAAAATGGATCCAGATAAGATGAATAGAGCAATTTCGACTTCGACTGTAAAATGGCATTTCAATCCACCTACCGCCAGCCATATGGGTGGAAGTTGGGAGAGGCTGATTAGATCCGTTAAAAATAGCCTGTACCACATTCTCGGAAATCACATCACGTCAGAGCAAGTTTTACGAAATGTGTTAGAAGAGTGAATAGCCGACCATTGACGTTTGTACCAGTTGATAGTGCAGAATCGGAAGCACTTACACCCAATCACTTTATTTTCGGTGACTCTGGTAGATTGGCGGTACCATGTGAAATAGCGGAAGATGCTAAAGTCCTCAATCGTAATTGGAAGACTGCACAAATGTTAGCGAATCATTTTTGGACTCGGTGGTTGCGCGAATATTTATCCACCATTACGAGACGTACGAAATGGTTTACAAATGTGAAACCGATTGAAGATGGAGATGTGGTGTATGTTGTCGATGAGAAACTTAAACGGAACTCCTGGCCAAAGGGAAGAGTCACACAAGTCTTCCCAGGAAATAACAACATCATTCGATACTTGATATTGCACCAGTCATTCAAACTTCAAACAACACTATTCCGGACGGTAAAGAGTTACCTGTAACTATGGAAGATTGTAACGACGTTACTCGGGGGGAGGATGTTGACGTTGCAACGACACCCGGTAAAGATAGTGATGAACCCAGCCGACACAAAAAAGAATAAGAGTGGGAGTTTCGTTGAGTTCATCGTGTTGGTAGATACGTGTTCGCTTTTGATTTGTTGCAGAATTATCATTCCTAATTTCAATTAAGCACAGAAGTGCAGTCTGAAATAATTAAAAATTTTTTTTGGTCTATTTGAAAAATTTGAATTAATGAATAGTTCTAATCGTTTGATTCGTGATTTAAAGTAGTATTGAAATTAAAGGCTAGAGGAAAAGAAGGTAATACTAAAAACGACATAATGGCCATAGCCACGTCATTGAATTGAATTTCTTTATTTTTTAATAGAGACGAATCAAACGAGTTCGAATTTCATGTAATTTTTTGTTTATGATTTCATGTGAAATTTTTTTGAATTCAAGTAAGTTCTTGATCGATATTTTTTCTTTAGTAAAGAATTAG
>CM055406.1:86287120-86303420 GCA_029228625.1 Pseudolycoriella hygida
AGAAAAGCGCATTGACATTGGATCAATTTCTTTTGAGATCCAAGACGTTTTGAACCATTTGAGTAGTATAGACACGAGTAAGGGTGAAGGTCCTGATAAAATCTCTCCGATTTTATTAAAAGCCTGTGCTGAGAGTCTGTCGTCTCCGCTACTTCGCATTTTCAACTCATCCCTCGAAACTGGAAAATTTCCAACAAGATGGAAGACTTCTTATATTAACCCAATTTTTAAAAGTGGTTCTGTAGGATTGGGTACTTAATAGTCGGCAGAGTGAGTTTATTTGAATTTGATTTATTTTACAATTACATAAATATCCTTTAGAATCAATTGTTTTGCATAAACGACAGTAGAGTAACGTAGAGCATTGTGATTTTTGCCTTAGAACGATTAAGTTGATTTCTTGTATTTCAATGGGTTTTCCATTTTTCTAATTAAATTTTGTTAATCATAAAATTTAATTTGGTGTTTTGCTACGATCTGGATTGGATTGTAATCCTACATGGGGGCTCAACCTGGGAAAATTTGAGATACAAAAAATCAACAATCCGATACGAGCTGTGGTGATTCGAAAAGTAATTTCGGAACGAAAAGTGAATCCGATACGCGAAGTGTAAAGAAGTACAGAATAGTGGACAAGAGACATTAAAGAATAAATATTGACATTGAAACGTGGATAAGAATTTGAAAAGTGACTGAAAAGTAATTAATTTGAAAAGTGACTGAAAAGTAATTAATTTGAAAAGTGACTGAAAAGTAATTAATTTAGGAAGTGACTGAAACGAATAAACATTGATAAGTGAAAAGAAAGAGCTACGAAAATTTTCAATAGATTTGCACAACGTGTTTTAAGAGTCGTCATTTCCGTCGCTTGTATAGTCGTTATTGTCGTGCATGCGACAAAGTGAAGTTAATCATCGATAAGGAAGTTCTGTCTGTAACTGTCAACAATATTTGAACTATTTTCATGGAGGTGGCGCTTGGTGAATTAACAGTTGAGGAATTGCGAAAAATTTTAAAGGCCAGAGGTCTTTCGGGAAGTTATAAATTGAAGATCGATTAAGTTGATCGATTGGTTCAATCATTGCAGACAAGCGAAACCATCGAATCGATTTTAGCAGTATTGGAAGAAGAAGAGTTGTTCCAGGATTCACGAAACGACGACATGTCAACCAATTTTACTTTCCGCGACGTCGAAGACGCACTGGAAAAATTTTCCGGTGAAGGAGAAATAACTTGCGAGCAATGGATTAAAAATTACGAAGATGTAGCAAAGACGTGCAGGTGGAATGACATCCAAAAATATTTATTTGCAAGAAAACTGTTGAGTGGTGCGGCGAAAATTGCAGTGGAGGGAGACCCGAGTGTCATCGATTACGCATTACTGAAAGCGAAGCTGGAAATGAAGTTCAAGGAAGATTTAACAACAGTGGAAATTCATGAAAGGTTATTGAAAAGGAAAAAGTTGGTCTCGGAATCGCTTCTAGAGTACTTCTTTGAGATACAAAAAATGGCTAGAGGTAAATTGGACGAAAAATCAGTTATCCTTTATATCGTCAATGGCATACCGGATGAGCCAGACTCAAAAGCAATATTATACGATTGCACGAAATTGGATGATCTTCAAGCCAAGCTAAAAACGTACGAGAATATTCGGAATCAAAAGAAGATCTTGGGACAGCAAACAAAATTTTCCAATCGCAAAGCAGATAATATCGAAAAGTCGAAACCAGCCGAATTTAGTTCGTCAACGAATGTGAAAAGGTGTTACAATTGTGGCTCAAAATCCCATCAGAGTGCAGCCTGTCCTGAGCAAGATGTTTTAATTGTGATAAGTTCGGACATAAAGCAAAGGAATGTCAAGAAAAGAAAGCAGACAAGTCAACCACGTCAAGTGAAAAGCCAGTACGCACCATTTCGAGGGCTCAGCTACAAAAAGGTCACGTTTTTGTGCGGTGTGGAAAAGATGTCATTTCCGCTTTAGCTGATTCCGGTAGCTGGGTAACTCTTATGAGAAAATCGGTTTTTAAAAGGTTACGACATAAACCGGAATTAATCACGGCAGCCGAACCGTTCAAGGGATTTGGCAACATTATAACTAAAGCAGTGGGCTCGTTTGATTGTTTGTTAGAAATTGGTGACGATACATATGACGTAGAGTGTTGGATCGTAGAGGACGATCACATCGATGAGGATATGCTCATTGGGTTGGACATCATTGATCAAGCAGTTTTCACTATGGTAAAAGGAAAAGTCTCGCTGAAAAAATTAATAGAAGAAGTCAAGGAACCAGACGAGAAATTTGTCACTCGAATTAAAGCGATAAATTGGGTAGCAAAAAGCTGTGAACCGAAAGTTGATTTGAGTCACGTCGAAGATAGTGAGATACGAGAACAGTTGGAAGAAATGATAGACAATTACTCACCGCAAAGACCGGAAAAGTCATGTGTTGAGATGAAAGTCTGTTTAGCTGATGAAATACCGGTGTATGAAAAGCCCAGAAGGTTGTCACCAAAGGAGAAGGTAATAGTTAACCAAACTATTCAGCAGTGGATGGAGCAGAAGATTTGTCGACCGAGCAACTCAGACTTCGCTAGTCCAGTTGTCCTTCGTCCGAGGGCGAGGTAATCGACATTCTACAAGAAGGAACACTGTACTCAATTCTAGATTTGAAAGATGGATTTTTCCATGTCGATGTAGAGGAAAGCAGCACCAAGTACTTATCATTCATAGTACCAGACGGCCAATACGACTGTCTTAAAGCTCCGTTCGGATTTACGAATTCACCAGCAGTATTCCAACGATTTATCAACACCGCATTCAAGACTTTAATGTACCAAAAAATCGTTGCTATCTATTTGGATGATTTGGCAGTGCCAGGAAAGTGTACGAAGGACGCCGTGGAAAAGTTGAGAGCAGTGTTAGAGAAAGCTTCAGAGAACGGACTTCAAATTAATTGGAAGAAAAGTGAAATTTTAACAGAACGAATTACTTTTCTTGGCTTCGTTATCGAAAAAGGCCATCTGAGGACAAGATTCAAGCTGTAAGGAAATTTCCGGCGCCATGTAATGTTCAGCAAGAACAAAGTTTCCTTGGTCTTACGGGATTCCTTCGACGATTTATTGAGAAGTATTCCATGATCGCTAAGCCGTTGAGCGATTTGACGAAAAACAATGTCAAATTCGAATTTGGAGACGAACAGCAAGACGCATTCATATCACTAAAATCCGCTTTGTGTGCAGATCCTGTTCTTAAGATCTTCAATCCCGAGGCAGAAGTAACAGAACTACACACCGACGCCTGTAAATTTGGACTAGGTGGAATGTTGATGCAAAAAGATAGCGACGACCAGAAAATGCATCCAATCTGCTATCTCAGTTTCAAAACAATCCCAGCTCAACAAAAGTATGACAGCTATGACTTGGAAACGTTCGCAATTTACAAGGCTTTAAAGAAGCTAAAAGTTTATCTTCACGGACTGCAATTCAAGATTTTCACCGATTGCCATGCTTTCCAACGTTCGATGGATAAGAAGGATTTAGTGGATCGAATAGCGAAATGGGCAATATTTATTAGTCAGTTCGATTGTACGATAACACATCGTAAAGGTGAGAAGATGAAGCATGTTGACGTCCTCAGTAGAATTCCTAGAATTATGTTAATCCAAAATGGATTGGTGGCTCAAGTCAAATGTTTGCAGAAAAGAGACGAAAGGTGTAAAGCTATTCTCAAAGTATTGGAGACCAAGAGCTACGATGATTATATAAAACGAAATGGCGTTTTGTACAAATGGAGTGATGGTGCCACTTTGCTAGTGGTCCCAAAGAAAATACAAAGAGAATTAATTCGCTCTATACATGAGAGAGGACGTTTGAATGCCCAAAAAGATGAAACTATGGTGAAAAGAGACTACTTCTTCGAAAATTTAAAATCGAAAGTTGTGGAAGTAATCGAAAATTGTGTGGCCTGCATTTTAGCCAATCGTAAAGAAGGTTGCTAAATCCAATCGAGAAGGGAGATGTTCCACTACATACGTACCATGTTGACCACGTCGGACCATTGGAATCCACAGCGAAGAACTATAAATACATTTTATTCGTGATCGCTTCATTTTCGAAATATTGTTGGCTCTATCCGGTGAAATCAAAAAATACGTCTGAAGTAATAAAGAAGTTGGAGTTTCAAAAAGAAGTTTTCGGAAGTCCGCACACGATCATAGCAGATAAAGGGGGAGCCTTCATCTCTAAGGAATTTGAGGTATTTTCTACAGAAAATAATATAAAGCTTCATTTAATCACTACAAGGGTGCCACGAGGTAATGGTCAAGTTGAAAGACTCAACAGAGTCATATACCCAATGCTAACGAAGATGTCAAGTAATGATCCTCAGAAGTAGTTCAGGCACACCTCTCGACTCCAAATGATTCTCAATTCAACCGTCACTCGCAGCACAAACAGAACCCCATTCGAAATGCTATTCGGGGTGAAGATGAGGACGTTGGAGGACCAAAATCTAGCCGAGCAGTTGGAAGAAGTTTTTACGAACAATTTTTGGGAACGACGTCAAGAGTTACGGAAGTTAGCAAAAGAAAACATCGCCAAAGTCCAAGAAGAAAATCGCAAAACTTACAACCGAAACCGTAAGTCAGCTTTTAAGTACAAATTGGGTGACATGGTGGCTATCCTGAGAACTTAAGGTGGTAGTGGCCTTAAGTTGAAAGAAAAGTTTTTGGGACCGTACGAAGTGGTAAACATCAAACGGAACGACAGGTATGAAGTAGTCGAAGTGGGACAACACGACGGACCAAATATCACGTCAACCGCTGCTGACTTAATGAAACCATGGGTGAGTTTTTCCGATGACGAAAATAGTACATCATCTGAGACAGATGATTAGTCAGGACGGCCGTGTAGGATTGGGTACTTAATAGTCGGCAGAGTGAGTTTATTTGAATTTGATTTATTTTACAATTACATAAATATCCTTTAGAATCAATTGTTTTGCATAAACGACAGTAGAGTAACGTAGAGCATTGTGATTTTTGCCTTAGAACGATTAAGTTGATTTCTTGTATTTCAATGGGTTTTCCATTTTTCTAATTAACTTTTGTTATTCATAAAATTTAATTTGGCGTTTTGCTACGATCTGGATTGGATTGTAATCCTACAGTTCTAGAAGTAATGTCGAAAACTACAGAGGCGTAGCCATTCTACCAACAATAGGAAAACTATTTGAAGCCATCGTCACCTCTATTTTATCCACAAAGTTCAATCGAATAATTTCAAAGTCACAACATGGCTTTATGAAGCGCAGATCTACAGCGACAAATTTAGCTGAGTTTGTTAGCTATGCTACCAAAGTTATGGAATCTAGGCATCAATTAGACGTCATATACACTGATTTCCGGAAAGCATTTGATGGAGTCAAACATTCGATTCTTTTGCACAAGTTGAACCAAATAGGTGTTCATTCGAACTTGCTAGCATGGATTGCATCTTATCTGAATGGACGTTCACAATTCGTCAAGCTAGGGAATTGCTCTTCTAGAACGTTTAACGTGACCTCTGGTGTTCCTCAGGGTAGCCATCTCGGCCCTCTCTTATTCATATTATTCATGGACGACGCTACTAAAATCTTCTCTACGTCAGTTTACCTAATGTATGCTGACGACTTGAAAATTTTCATGAGAATTAAAAATATTATTGACGCAAGTGCTCTTCAACGTGACTTGAACAGGTTTTTGCAGTGGTGCAAAATCAATCAACTTTATTTGAACGTCGATAAGTGCAAAGTAATCTCCTTCACTCGAAAAAGTTCCAAGATTGAGTTCGGTTACAATATCGATGATGTTGCGTTGACTCGTGTTAAGGTAATAAAAGATTTGGGAGTCCTCTTGGACCAAAAACTGACGTTCAGTAAACACATTGAATATATAATTGCAAAATCTTACTCAATGCTTGGCTTCGTTATGAGAACTTGTAACCAATTTAAGAATATTAAAACTTTAAAAAGTATATACTCTGCCTATGTCCGTTCTTACTTAGAATATGTTTCAGTTGTTTGGCATCCTTATCAAGACACATTTGTTGACAGGATTGAATCAATTCAGAAAAAAATTTTGATGTACGCACTGAGGCGGACGGTGAAGCGGGATGAAAACCACAAGCTACCGCCATATATTGAAAGATGCGATTCGATCAACATCGAAACACTCGCCCGACGCAGAATCAATGCCTGCGCACTTTTAGTATCCGATCTGATGAATGGAACCATCGACGCACCGAAAATCAGAAGCAAGATCATGCGAAATTCCAGACCCACTTGTGCTGATGATTTTCTCGAAGTTGACAAATATAGGACTAAATATGGTCTTTATGAGCCTATCAATAACATGTGCATGGCATTTAATCGCTTTTCATTACTGTGGTTTCAAAACATACCACGTGAAACGTTTAAGGCGACTATTAGGAAATAGAGAATCACATATAAACTGAACGGTAAGATCAGAATTTCATAAACTGAACCTCTGGTTCTCAATCTAATCAACAGCTGATTAGTCAATTGGGTCTCACGACTCTCAAATGTAACTATAAGTCACGCCAACTTGTGCAAAAATAACTAGTCAAGGCGACTAGTTTCCGCTAATCCCTTTTGTTTCAGGTGGACCATTGCTACACGAGACGTTGGTGCCTCATGAAACGACGCGACGGGCTCTTCAGTTTTCAGTTTCAATTTACTGCTACTCTCTAATTAATTGGACAAGATGCAAAAGATGGCTGTCGACTTCGACGGGTCGATACAATTTTTCTTTTTAATATTTTTAAATGTGTTTATTGTAAATGCAATAGCATCTATTGCTGATATACTACACTTCATCTCAGGAACATAGCGATACGTCTTTCTAGTTCTAGAATTCAGGGTCTTATCAGAATTTCCCAACTCTTTTCCTCTAATCTATCAGCGAATGAGTTGATTGAGATGGTAGGAGGTCAGGTGCTATGAACTTTTTACTCTTGTTGAAACGTCTTTCCAATTCTAGAGCTCAAAGATTTATTGAATTTCTTCATATTTTTTCAGTTTTCTTCTCAGTAAATTAAATTATTGAGATCCTAATATATCAGTTCCTATGACTTTTTTAAAAAAACGATAACCCAAGAAATTTAGTTTGCCAGAAACTCAAAGTATCACCACCTTATTTTGGGTGAAGGAATATTAAGTTCATAGGAACTGACCTCCTACCATCTCAATCATTTCATTAATTAAAGACACAAATGTTCCTGAGGTGGGGAGTAGTTCATCAGAAATTCTAATTATAAACTAGAGATGAGCGGGTCGACCATTTTTCGAAACCCGACCCGATAAAATTTTTCGAAACCCGAAACCCGAATTGTTTCAAAACCCGACCCGGACCGAACCCGACCCGATTAAAATTTTCGAAACCCAAAACCCGAATTGTTTGAAAACCCGACCCGGACCGAACCAGACACTCAAGTTTTTCGAAACTCACAACCCAAATTACTTCGAAGCAAAAATTATTTCAAGGCCCGACGTCTGCATTCTTCACGGACCTTAGACTAAAACAAAATTCGTGTAATGTAAGATGAAAAAAATTAGACGAGTTTTGTAAAATATAAGAAGTCAATAAAGGATCGGGACCCGAATAAAATGATACAACAACCCGACCCGGACCGAGCCCGACCCGATAAAATTTTTTGAAACCTGAAACCAGAAACCCGAACTGTTTCCAAACCCGGCCCGCACCGAACCCGACCCGATTAAAATTTTCGAAACCCGAACCCATGAACCCGAAAAAACAATTCGGGTTCGCGTTTGGGTCGGTTTCGGGTCGGGTTTTTCGAAGTTTCGAGCAACCCGCTCATCTCTCACAATCCCGTTATTTTTGCGTTGACGATTTACAATTTACTTCGTATATTTTTTTTAAAAAAGGGGAAATTATGTAGTGACCAATGTCTAGCATCACTGCAACATCGCATCATATTCATAATTGTCACTACAATCATATTTTCATTCCATCACCAGCACTCGATCAGACAACATCAAAATAAAATCATTATAAAACTCACAGCGTTCTAGTTTCAATTATAAAATAGAAACTTAGGTTTCTATAGACTTTAAGAAAATCGGAGGGGAAAATGGACGAAAATTAGCTCCGCTGCCCGAAAATTACTGAAAAATTAATTTTTGATATGTTGTCGGGGATGGTCTAAAACGTCAAGAAAACATGTTCCGGGGTGGGATATTGTTCTAAGATAAAGGAGTTATGGGTAAAAAACGGATCATAATTGAAAATCGGCCAAGTCAGTCAAGATGTCGTCTTAGAGATTTGGTCGGGGAAGTGTCAGAGTAGAAGTGCAACGCTGAATACTGAGAACTTGAAATACGGGGAACGTTGAATACGGGGTAAGTGGAATACAGTGAACGTTGAATATGGGGGAAGTGGAATACGAGGGAAGTGGAATACGAGGGAAGTGGAATACGGGGGAAGTGGAATACGAGGGAAGTGGAATACGGGGGAAGCGGAATACGGTGAACGTGGAATACGGGAGAAGTGGAATACGGGGAACTTGGAATACGGGGAACCTGGAATACGGGGAAAATTGAATACGGTGAACGTTGCATACGGTGAACGTGGAATACAGGGGAAGTGAAAAACGGGGAACTTGGAACTTGGAATACGGGGAAAGTTGAATACCCTCAGAACCACCAATAGGATGAGTTCCGCTGGGCAGAATTCGAAAGATCTAATCTTGACTATTTCACAAAATGCCGTTTTATCAAAATCGATTAGTAATTGTTACCTGCGCGACATCCCAACGTTGACTAGTTTCCCACCCAATATTGACGCCATTTTGTTTTATAAAAAATATTTCTTCCACGAAATGTTGACATTGGATCACCCTCTTCATAGAAAGAAAATCTGAAAAATACTCATCCGTTAAGAAGTTATTTGATTTTTAATTTTTTCATATAAATGGCTTTCCCGGCCGGAAAATTGATTTTGAATTTTCCAGAAGAGAAATTAGTTCCACAGTTTTTCACCAAAAACAATTTACGCTATCAAACAAGTTACATTTACTACTGCTAGCGGAACCAATTTTCTGACGCAAGCACCCGCACTATTGTGAATTTAGTAAAATAAATATGAAACATAATCCCTTCAATAACGAAAACATAACCAAAGACCCGTACGTATCAGAATAGGTGTGGCAAACAGAATACATGTGGCAAAGAGACTCGAATGTATCTAAATATACAAATAAGCAAACAGTCCAACGTTTTCTGTTCTTTTATAACTGTAAGAGTTTCAAAGATCCATAGAAATTACCCAAGGTAATGTCAAAGGCCCTACCGAAGTACGTCTCAAACCTTTCGAATCTAGAAAAGCTTTTATCAAAGGACTAAGTCATTTTCCCCTAAAACCCTCAAACACGTGTTCTCTAAAATTGTATTCTCTACAACTTTGCCTTTGAAAGCAACTTTCTATCTCTCATAGTTCTGGAGATTCGGGTCAGCCTTCCCAATTATGGAAGTAGCCATATGCCAGAATTGGGCCATATTTTCCCAAAACCCTGATACACGTTGTCGCTCAAATTTAATTCTCTACAACTTCGCCTTTGGAACCAACTTTCTAACTCTCATAGTTCTGAAGATCTGGGTCATCCTGGCAAATTATGGAAGAGGCCATATACTAGTATTGGGCCATATTTCACCAAAACCCTGAAACACATGTCCGCTTATAGTAATTTGGATGACGAGGGATGAAAGTAAGAAAATTCAAACCCGTGTGAAGTTTGCAGCCCGAACCGAAGGTGAGGTCGGCAATCACACGGTTTGAATTTTCTTACCTTTGTCCCGAGTTATCCATACTATTTTTTATCACGGAGACAGCGGAAGGTTTGTATGTACTTTAGCCACGAAAAAACACTGATGCATTCTAAATATAGTATTTTTCACGAAAATGATTGGGGTTGAAGGCACAAAAATGCAATAATTCCCATTTACGAACAACATCACTGAATAACACTGTTTTCACTTGGCAAGGACTTAAATTATTTGAATTAAGTCAACACAACACAACATTAATCGGCGAGGGGAAAACCACCATTTTGTGATCCAACGGTCGAGAAAAATTGACAAATTTTCAATTCAAATTAGATGAAAGTCGTATTCATCAGGATGTAAAAATCCAAAAATATGGTTCAGACATAAAAACCAATGTAGTTCCATACAATGAAAACCTAACATTGTAAATAAAATGGTTACCTCATCATAACAAAATGGTGGTTCTCCACCAATCAGATATGACACAGAGCTTTGAAGAAAGTTTGAGACGAATTACCTTTGGAGTAATGACGAGATGGCATTACATGTGTTCATTTCAGTTAGAAATCGCTAGACCCCGGTTGTACCGAGTATTGTTCATAATGAAACATCAAAATGTCGGTAATCAACCCCCTTCAATATATCAAGTTGCATGACTTGGCTGATGATTGGCACTAGATGCCGAAATATTGATGCTTCTAAAATGTTCAAGAACTCGGCGATCCTAGTTGAGTTCAACCTGAGCGTCATTACAATGACAAATTAATCTCATTAACTCAAAAATTCTTCATTCTGTTACTATGACTAGACCGCTATAATCAAGAAAAATGGCTACTTCAGCCAAATAACTATAAAATATTCACAATGACTTTACATAGACTTGATAATTTAAATGACCGTTGCGTCGTAGACGTAACACTGCAAGTACCAAAGAACGAAACCAACGAAATACAAACCAACTGATGAACTTAGCCCACATGACGCAATAATAAAAATTGACCCAAACTGACCATTGACTAGCTGAGGATTCGATATGTATTCTATTTTGTTTCATCGATTCGCCAATGCCATTGAATCCTGCAAGAACAAAAAAAAGGCTCCGACAGTAATTCGTTCAATTTCCCTATTCTATACTAATTAAAACTTTAATACTAAAATCGAAATGATTAATTTACGCAGGATGGCGTTGGTTTGATGAATTAGAAAACTATGTGAATTTAACTTTTCGAAATTTGTTTGACTTAATTATCTACTTCATATGAATTGACTAGTTTTGTTTTGTTTTGTTTTGTGTTTTATTTAAATTAATAAACAGGCACTGCGCCCTATAACATATTAATTATAATTAGTAATTTCGAATCGAGAATTAAGGAATGCAATTAAATTCAAGAAAGATAGAATGATAGAAAAATTTAGAAAGATAGTAAAAAAAAAAATTATGAAATCATCAATGATAATTTACGCAAGTCTTCCAAAAATATAAATCATCGATAATATTGAATTATGTCTAAAACGGAAAGTGTTGTTTGACTTGGCTTTTGAATCTGTTAAAGTTGGGCATTCTTTTGTTAAGTGCGGAAAAATAGGAATTGTGATGTTTTTGTAAACGATACATGGGTGAATTGATTTCATAATTAGAGTCCTTTTTCGGTAGATAAAATAGAGGCTGGTTTCTGGTGAATCGTTGAGGGTTATTTAGATGAATGTGTGTATGAAGCGTGGTATTTGTGCGTCCGTTCATGACTTTATATAGAAGTATCTCGTCCAATTCAATTCGCCTGGTCTCGAGTGAATGCATTCCCAGCTGAGTGAGACGGGTTTTGTAATCAGATTTGATCCAATTAAATTTGCGGTAGAGTAGCCTTGTGAATTTGCGCTGCACTCGTTCAATGTTGTCGATGTACGTCAGGTACATTGGGTTCCAGACTGAACTACAATATTCGAGTCTGCTCCGGACGTAGGCATTGTACAGTAGAATCAGACTTTTCGGGTTCCTGAAAGACTGTGTCGAGCGGAAGATGAAGCCAATAAACCGGTAGGCCTTTCGAGTTATATTGTCGATGTGCATTTTAAAACTGATTTTAGAATCAAATGTCACTCCTAAGTCTTCCTTTATGTTTAAGACATCAAGTTCCACGCCATCCATTTTGTAGACGTAATCAATCCTATTTGGTGAAAATGTTGTTAATAAGCTGGAGCATTTACGGATGTTGAGGTCTAGCCTATATGTTTTGCACCAATCGGTGAGAACGTCGATGTCCCGTTGCAACGCGTTACAGTCAGCAGTGTTATTTATTTTGTTGTAAAGTTTTAAATCATCAGCTAGTAGCAGACTGCTCGATTTCTTAAACAATGATGGAAGGTTGTTGATGAAGACAAGGAATAGGAGCGGTCCAAGCACCGAGCCTTGTGGAATTCCTGAAGTCGGTGCTATTCGCAATGATTTAGTACTGCCTATTACGACGTATTGGCTTCTGTTGGTTAAGTATGAGTTAAACCACCTCAACAGGTCTTTGTAAATTCCGTTGTATTCGAGTTCTTGTAGCAAAAGATTATGAGAAATACGATCGAAGGCTTTGGAAAAGTCCGTATATATTGTATCCACTTGCCCACCGCTGGCTATCGAGTCGACTAGTTCAATTAGGTATTGTAGCAAATTCGTTAGGGTTGACCTGCCAGACACAAATCCGTGTTGAATTGAACTGATGAATTGCTTCAAATGAGCGTACAATTTGTTGAATACCAAACGTTCGAATACTTTAGATATCGCGCACAGAATGCTAATAGGCCTGTAATTCGATGCTACTGTTCGACTACCAGATTTGAAAACCGGCGTCAGGTAGCTTTCTTTCCACTTAGATGGTAAGTTACATTCGGATATGGATTTATTGAACAAGATTGCCAGAGGAACGTCGATTGTAGTGGAAGTATTCTTGAAGAAAACAGCAGGAACGCAATCCGGACTTGATGCTTTGTACGCGTCTAGTTTACTAAGGGCTGTTCTGATTTCCCCCGATGTGATAGTAGGCATTGTAAAAAGAGGCATCACCGAATTTCTCTGAACCCGACCAAAATCGGGTGCTTGATAAACCGAGCTAAAATAAGTAGCAAAAAGATTGCACACAGACTGTCTATCACTGGCTGTAATATTTTCATGTACAATGAAACTTGGTATTGAGTTAGACGTCCTAAGCGATTTTGTATATGCAAAAAAACACTTGGTATTTACAGACAGTTTTCCTTCAATATCAGCAATATAATCACTTTGACAGTCGCGCATTGATCCTTTAATTTCTCTTCTCAGATTTGAAAATGTTTTAGACAGTTCATCAATACGTCGTGTTTCCGGAGGGAACCTTTTTTTTCTATAATAAGTTCTTGTCTCACAACACCTTTCTCTTCAATTAGGCAAATTAATTCACTTGAAAACCAACGGGGGTATTTACTTTTGGCACTACTAACCTTTGGGACATGTTCAAATATTTCAAACAGGATATCATAAAATCTCTGGGTAGCGGTCTCAATATCCAAATGAAGTAATTCACTTACCCAATTGACGGCTGATATTTGGGAGTTCAGTTTCTCGTGGTCAGCACGGAAGAAGTTGAGCTTTGGTAATCTGTTTTCGATCAGGAAGTCTAGTGGTGCTGTATCTACTTCGACCAGCAACGGTGGATGATGTGTATCAATCTTCGATATAGGATCTATTTCATAACTCACCGATAACTTTGTCGGATCCATGTTGGACAGTACGAGATCTAGCGACCGATCATTTTTGTTCTTCACGTTGTTGAATTGATTTAAATTTGTTAACGAAAGAAAGTCTATAAAACTATCTGCGATTGTACCCTCCACTTCACTCGCTTTGCAAGTACCATCACTGTCCACAACCCATGTTATAGAATCTTTCAAGTTGTAGTCACCAAGCAGAAGGAATTGTTTGTTAGGCATGCGAAGGTTTATTACATCACTAATTTTATTAAGGTGTTCCTTGTAAACTTTAATTGAACTGTTGACAGGAATGTATCTAACATTGACAAAAATCTTATCACCGTTCGTCTGCGCTAACGATATCCATATATCCTCTTGCGGTAATTCCCAATCGTACATACGCGATGAGAAATAGGATGATTTTACTGCAATAATACATCCTCCTCCATCATCTTTGTCTGGTACTAATAATGGGTCTCGATCCTGCCTGTACACTGTGTATCTGCCATCAAAAAGTTCTTCACTAAAAAAGTTTTTATTTAGCCACGTCTCACATAGTACAATCAAATCATATTTAACGTTCAAAATAGCTGATCTGAAGTCACTTATCTTGGTCTTCAGACCATTGACGTTTTGGTAATAAACACTAATCTTCATAATTTTATCTTTAAAGTAAATTCTTAGAAACTATTCAAATGATTATCGATATCAAAATAAGACTCCACGATTCGTTAGAAAAATATTTTAATTGGAATTCGGAGCATTGTTGGTAATCGTTTCATTCATATCCGTTACGCCCGCCTCGTTCATAGAAATATCAGGTAAATCACTAATCGAATTGATTTTTACTAAATTTGTATCATCTGCTGAATATTGTACGAAGATCAGACCCGATTTTATTTGAACCTTGAACAATTGTTTTTGTTTGAGTAGCTGCAGCGCCTTGAAGTGAATGGATCCATTGATTTCGGTTAGATTGTCCGAAGCGTATATTCTGTTCTCAGTAGGACATCCGATGTCACCTTGGTTGAGTTTACCATGTTTGAAGTAAAGTGAAATAAATTCACGCTTGTACAATTGTGTGGTGAACTGGACTATTATCGGTGAAGAATGCTTTTTATTGCGATTGCCAATACGGAAGATGTTATTGAGGCAGTCGAATTTTGACGATGGAAAATTGATAGCTTTGCAGATTAGTTCGAATATTTTATGCAGATCGTTCATCCTATTCGGGACACCTCTCAGTACAACGTCGTTTAGACGTTTGATTCTGTTATTGTTTTCAATGTCAAATTCAACTTTGTTTATACGATCCGATTGGTGCTGAATGTCACTTTCTATTGTTGCGATTTTGTCATTGAATGAAGCAAAATGGTTGTGGAAATCACTACGTATGCATATGGATTCATGTTCCAATTTAGCAGCCAATCCGTTGTGCGTACTATCGAATTTCTTATCAAGGCAGTCAAACCTTGAATTGAGACTTTTAAGTAGCGTAGAAATCTCATTATTACTTTCCGATACAATAGTTTGCTGTCTGCTGCGGGTCATTTGCACTTTGTCATTCATAGTAGTCAATAGATTCACACACGTGTTTGGCAAGCAGAAAATCACTATAAAAACGTTTAATGGCTCGATTTAGATTAAACGAACAGCTTGTTCACGTCAAAACAACTTATCACTTTCGGATCTTAAGTGTTTAGCTGAGCAAGGATAGCAATTCAAGCAAAAGCGATTAACGAAACGCGGAGCTTATGGTTCACGATTATTCAATATCCGCCATCTTTAACTGCTGAAGTGTCTTATTTATTATCTAATTTACTAAAGTTTGTTTACATAATTGTGCCGACTTAACAATGAAATAATTATTTAATTTCTCATATTTTTCTTGATTTATACGATAAATCATTGGTCGACGTCTTTTCTCTCTATTGGCTTTTCTATAGGCAAAACACTAACTTTATGAATGCTTCTTACTAACTCCGTAGTTGCTGTTTTTATTTTTACGCGTCTCACTAATCCTTCCTCGTCTTCGAACGTTTCTAATATTCTCCCTAAAAGCCATTTTGAGGGTGGTAAATCATCCTCCTTGATTATTACGAGATCTCCTACTTCCACGTTTTTGCACGGTCTCATCCATTTTCTACGGTATTGTAGTTGGGATAAGTACTCCGCCTTCCACCTTCTCTGAAAATGTTCTACCTTTTGCGAAATCTGTTTCCATCTACTGAGTCTACTGACATGAGTATCAATTAGACTCGGTCTTGGGGGAGCCAACAAGCTTTCTCCAATCAAGAAATGTCCCGGTGTTAAAATTGACAAGTCACTTAGATACCGGACATAGGGGCCTAGAATTGAGACATGCCTCTATTTCCGCCAACATCGTGGTATATTCTTGGAATGTGTGCACTGAAGTTTTAAGCATTCTCGATAAATGGTATTTCGTCGATTTGACGCCCGCCCCCCACATACCTCCCCAATGAGGTGCATGTGGTGGAATGAATAACCAATCAACTTCCTGACTTGAAAGTATATCCGCTAAACTGGGTTCTAACTCTTCCTTAATAGTACGGTACCCTTCCTCTAATTCTCTTTTCGCGCCCACAAACGTTTTGGCATTATCCGAATACATCTTTGCTGGCAAGCCTCTTCGACTCCTGAATCTCGTGAACGCTGCTATGAATTCTTCCGACGTTAAGTTAGTCACCATCTCTAAGTGAATGGCTTTCGTGCAAAGACAGACGAACAA
>CM055406.1:86319556-86332798 GCA_029228625.1 Pseudolycoriella hygida
CAGATAATCATTAATCTGCCCTAAAAGCTGAAAATACTTTTCTTCTAATGATTCGAATACCTCGTTTTCAAAGTAATTATCCTTTTCCGTCTCCTTACTTTTCGACGAGTTAATCAGATCATTTGTTTCAACTATCCTCTGCCAAAGCTCGTTAATCCCTTTCAACCTCCCTTCTAGGTACCCTCTAGTCCTCGCCGCACTCGAACATTTTTTGAAATTTTTCTCGAATTTTGATAGATTCCCCATAATGCCTTTCATCTCATTCAACGTCTGTTCCATCATGAACCTTTTAATATTCAACGACTACAACCACGGGTTCGCTATTGCAAACCAAAGTAAACAATTATATCAAGCGCAGTTAATTAGCTTAACAATAATTTCAACCTGAAAAATCTTTCCAATTTCCCAGCAGTATAAATAAAACAATTCTTGTAATTTCACTTATATTTTTTTTATTTCACACTTACTCTCCTCAGTGAAGTGGTACAAATTTCCGCCACAAATTTCCACCAATATGTTCGCTGAATTTATCGCCACAACTTTTTATCCAACTGTCCGCCAAAATCTTTTCTTAACTGTCTGCCAAAACTTTCCTCCAGATATGCTCGTCCAATTTTCCAATAATTTCATCAAAACCCTTTATTCGAAGATGTTCGCCAAAATTTCCACTAATTTTCGCCAAGATTTTCCACCAATTTGTTTAACCAAATTTTTACCAATTTCCGCCAAAACTTTTTAATAACTCTTCTGCAAACCTTTGCCAAAATCTTTCTTCAAATATGGCCGCCAACTTTTCCAATGATTTCCAAATTGTATGCTAACTTTCCACTAATTTTTGCCCAACTTTTCATCCACCAATTTTCTTACAACTGTTTGCCAAACTTTCAACAATAATTTACATTAATTTCAATCGACACCGACGCCTTGTATTTTACATCGAATTTTGCGTCTGAACTTCACTTGACCTTCGTTTTCGAACCAACACTTTTATTTCTTGAAATGTTATTCTTTCTTTATTTCCTCTCACATAAAAATGCGCTTTACTTTGCGCTTTCATTACCACTTGACCGTATTCGACTAAATTATTTTTCGCGGGGGCGCCATGAATAAAATTGAGTTATCAATAAAAAAAACTTCCTTTACTACGTTATAAAGTTTATTGCTTCCTTTCTGCTTGCTGACCGAAAACGAACTTATCAGCGAAGTTGTGATCGCATTCAATCTCTCTCTATTACGTTCATTTCGTTGTCCAGAGAGGGCAAATGATGGCGACCAGAACATTCTGCCATAAAATAATTGTGAACATAGACTTGATAATTTAAATGACCGTTGCCTCGTAGACGTAACAGTGATTATAAACGCTCTAATATTATTAAACCAGAAACAACTGCTGGTTAATATGTAGCGCTCAAAATCAAAACCACTTCTGTGATGGCAACCTTCTTTCTGTCAAGTGAACAAATTTTAGTAGTTCATTGACGCAAGGAGGGACGAAAATTGTTCATTTGTAATATTTTCGTTCTCTTGGCTTCCTTCTTTTACTTTCGCCTCGTGGGATGCATTTTTCTACTTTCGTCCCTGATTTGAGGGGCGAAAGAACAAACTTTCGCTGCCTCTGTGATAAAAAATTTAATTCTCTACAACTCCGCCTTTGGAACCAACTTTCCAACTCTCATAGTTCTAGAGATTCGGGTCATACTGCCCAATTATGGAAGAGGTCATATACCAGTATTGGGCCATATTTTCCCAAAACCCTGAAACACATGTGCGCTTAAATTTAATTCTCTACAACTTCGCCATTGAAACCCACTTTCTAACTCTCAGAATTCTGGAGATCTGGGTCATCCTGTCCAATTATGGAAGAGGCCATATACCAGGATTGGGTCATATTTCCCCAAAACCCTGAAACACGTGTTCGCTTAAATTTAATTCTCAACAACTTCGCTTTTGTAACTAACTTTCTAACTCTTACAGTTCTGGAGATCTGGGTCATCCTGCCCAATTATGGAAGTGGCCATATACCAGGATTGGGCCATATTTCCCCAATACCCTGAAACACGTGTTCGCTTAAATTGAATTCTCTACAACTTTGCCTTTGACAGTAAATCTCCATATTGCATAGTAAGGGAAATATAGACGAAAAACTGTTTTCGTATAAGGCCAAGAATCTCAATTTCGTCCATTCCATTGGTCCCAGTGCCCAGACCCCTGCACCGATTCCCACAAAATTTTTTTATTTGTTTTGTGACATCAAATGCTTTCATTTGACACCAAAATGAGGAATTTCCGTGCTATACTTGCTGAGATATTTGCGAAAAAGCTTCACTGACCTTCGAAAAACCATGTTTTTGGTCACTTCCACGACCATAACATCATGGGAGGCATTTACTTTTCTGGGAAAAAAAAAGTTTAGGCCGATCGGTTGAGCCGTTTGGAAAAAAAAGTGGAGACGGACAGACGGACGGACAGACATTTTTTTATTGCTGATTCGTCATCTATAGACGATAATAGATGCATCCCCTTCTCCCAGCTCGATCTACCCCATGTTACAATAAAATTGTTTGTAGTAAACGTATAGGACCTTTGTACTTCGTACGGGTCCAATCATAATGCGAAATGTGTGCAATTTGCATGTATGTGTTCTTTTAGAATTGCAATTAAATCACTTTTCTAAATACGCATAGACACTTGTGTGAATGAATTGAATAAGGTCAAAAGACAGAACGAAAAACTAAAAACAATAACAATGTTTGGACCCGTACGAAGTACAAAGGTGCTATACGTTTACTACAAACAATTTTATTGTAACATGGGGTAGATCGAGGTGGGAGGGGGGGATGCATCTATTATCGTCTAGAGATGGCGAATCAGCTATAAAAAAATGACCGTCTGTCATTTTCCAAACGGCTGAACCGATCACCGTAAACTTTTTTTTCCCTGAAAGGTACATATCACTCATGATACAAGTTCGAAGATGAGCAAAATCGATCAAGTGGTTCCGGAGATATGGTCGAGGAAGTTACCAAAAACATGGTTTTTCGAGGGTCGGTGAAGCTTTTTCGCAAATATCTCGGCAAGTATAGCACGGAAATTCCTCATTTTGGCGTCAAATGAAAGCATTTGATGTCACGAAATTGGGAAACTATTTTTGTGGGAATCGGGTCAGGAGTATGGGCAATGGGAACAATGGAATGGACGAAATGGAGATTCTTGGCCATATACGAAAACAGTATTTCGTCTATATTTCCCTTACCATGCAATATGGAGATTTACTGTCACAGGCAAAGTTGTAGAGAATTAAATTTAAGCGAACACTTGTTTCAGGGTTTTGGGGAAATATGGTCCAATCCTGGTATATGACCACTTTCATAATTGAGCAGGATGAAATGCTCAGTACCACGCAACAAAGACGTGTCCACCCTCTCTTACATATCATTCAAAATCGACACCGACGAAGAGGCTAAAATCATCACTGAATCCAGCTTCTGGCAGTGGATGCACCATCAAGAATTTCATCCATAAATCTGTTGTGGATTTATCCCAAGGTAATTGTGGAAATACTCCAAATTTTATATTGCGTCCGGGGCCGGATCAGAAACATACGTAACCAATCCCAATCACCCATCAGTTTTTGGAAATGAATTCCTATCCGTTTTTTATGAAAATGTTGATGAAATCTCCGACCATAAATGCCCCGACCTGTTAGTTTCATGCTCCAGTGCCGATCACGACGTTATTGCTCTCACCGAAACTTGGCTGAAACCTGACGTCTCTAGTTTAGAATTTCTCAGCGACCGATATGTTGTATATCGTAAAGACAGATCCTCTTCGTCCATCAATGCTACCCTTGGTGGCGGTGTTCTGATAGCGGTTAAAGACGTCATGCAAAGTGATACATTCCTATGTCCTGAGATGAATGAATTGGAAGCTACCTGTGTGCGTTTATCTCTGTCCTCTGGTTACATCTACGTTTATTGTTTATACATCCAGCCGACTGCTGATATATCGACATACCACTCGCACCTTGCTGCTATTGCTGCGGTAAAAGAAAGCGTCACCAACTCCGACACTTTCCTGTTATTAGGTGATTTTAACCTCAAAGGTGTGGCATGGTTTGAAAACGAAGAATGTTTTGACTTCGTCCCGGTGATTGGAGAATCGATGTCAGCTAAATCGTTGATTGCTAAGGAAGTGACTTCTGTGATGACTGAACATGGATTATCCCAAATATCAAACCTCTGTAATACTAGTGGAAATGTCCTTGACCTTATTATTATTCGTATGGCTTTATTACTATTTGAATTACATAAAAATTATTTAAACACCTTCTTTACATTCAATACATTTATTATTTACATCGTCACTTACATCTAAACGATCACTAATATCACATTAATCACAGATTACACATCAATGTCTAAGTTCTTAAGCCACGTTATTCCCTCAGGGGTGAGAGAGTGCAATATTTGTAGTCCCCCGTCAAACTTACGTTGTGGGCACTCGTCAACTATGTGGCTTAGTGTTTGGATGATTGTCCCATCGCCACAGTCACAATATGGCGAGTCGGTGAAGTTCCATCTGTGCATTTGGCTTGAAGAGCAGCCATGACCAGAGCGAAAGCGATTCAACATTTTCCATTCCTTTCTGTCCATGGTAAAGCCTTCCAATTTTTCATTCGGTAATACGATCAGATTTTTGTTTGAGAAATTCGGTGCGTTTGACCAATACAATTCCCATTCGTCGTTCACGTCGAAATTTTCGTTTTGGATGCCATGGTCTATCCAGGTCGGGGAGCGTGATTTCAACCGTCGGGTTGGTGGATTCTCCAGGTCGAAACGAATGGGCAAATCATAGCCTCTAGCGTCGTCGAAACATCTTTTCCACATTTTGTGAGCAGAGTATTTTCTTCTGATTTCGGGCGGTGCAATTTTGGACTGTACGTGCAGCCACGGGATCGGCGTTGAAGATACTGATCCAGTTATCAGCCTCATAGCTGAGTTGAGCTCCACGTCAATTTTTGCAGTGTGTGAGCTGTTGTACCAGACCGGTGCACAATATTCAGCCGTGGAGTAAACCAGCGAAAGTACAGCCGTTCGAAGCACATTGGCATCAGCACCCCAATTTGTCCCAGATAGCTTTTGAACAAGATTAATCCGCGTCTTTAACTTTTTACCACGTTGCTCGCATAGTGGCTTGTACGTGAGCGGTCGGTCAAGCGGCACTCCAAGGTACGTTGGTACAAAGTTGTGCTCGATTCTCACACCGTCAACATAGACGTTCAATTCTCGATTTGCTTGTTGATTGTTAAGGTGGAACATCGCAACTTCAGTTTTTCGCTTGTTCAGGCGCAAGCACCACTTTTCGTAATATTTGTTCATTTTCCGAATGTCTCGTTCTAGAGCGTGTTGTCCGTCTTCAAACGTCTTCACTTGTGTGGCCAGCGCTGAGTCGTCTGCGTACCCAAACTTCCTCGAAATCGTTGTTGGCATATCGCTAGTGTATATGTTGAAAAATGACGGTGCGCAGACACTTCCTTGCGGAAGCCCATTGTTCAGAATTCTGACCCGGCTACTTTTGTTGCGGCCGGTTTGCAATCATGTTGTTCACAAGGTTTCCCATTTTCAGGCTCGGTACAACTTTGAGGAACTTCAGAATGAAGCCTCTTTATAAAATACTATCTCTACAGTGATAATCTCTACCAGAGAATTATATGTAAACCAAACTCGTAGACGTTTTGCACCACCCAGGCCGTCCCTTTTACTATGACGTTCAACACCACCCAGGCCGTCTTATTCTACTTTATCTGGGGGAATATTCTTCCTAGTCCGCAGACACCAGATTTACTACTTGGTTGTTGTTTCTCTTTTATCTGGGGAATATTCTTCCTAGTCCGCAGACACCAGATTTACTACTTAGTAGTTGTTTCTCTTTTATCTGGGGGAATATTCTTCCTAGTCCGCAGACACCAGATTTACTACTTAGTAATGAAACTCACAACTGTTCGTATTCGAATGATTTATTTCAGGAAAAAAAGCAACATATTTATATGGAAAAAATCCTCACTTCATGCTACGTTAAAATTTAAATATACTAGATTTACAATAGAATTTACAAATTGAAAAATGAAGTATTTTCTCCAAAAATTATTCGGAGTTCAACATGAAGTATTTTTTTTATTTTAAATTTGAAGTAAAATTTTCCGAATTCAACACTCTTCGCCAGACAGAGTCGTACGCCGACGACAAATCAATCAAAGCCATAGCTGTCTTCAGGTTAAGTTCAAAACCAGCTTCAATAAAAGTGGTGAGCGAGAGGACCTGTTCACAGCAGTCACGGTTTTCTCTGAAGCCAGCTTGTTCTGCCGGAAGGGCTGTATCTATTGGTCCATGTGTCCTCAGACAGATCAGCTTTTCGAGCAGCTTGAACATGATACTCAATAAGGCAATGGGTCGATAGCTCCCCGGATCTTCAGGATCCTTGTACGGTTTGAGAATTGCGATAATCGTTGACTTCCTCATCAGCGGTGGCAGCCTCGACGTTTTGAAGGTTTTGTTGAGAAATTTCAAAATCCACAATCTGGTTCGTTTTCCAAGAAAATGGATGAATTCCGGGAACAGTCCATCCAGGCCTGCAGCTTTCCCAAGTTTGATTGATGAGATGGCAGCATCGAGTTCTTCGGCGTTAAACGGACGATCGAAAGACGGATTGTACGAAAATGACCGTTTTACCTGTTTTAGTTCAGCTTTTACGGCTCTGTTGTGGTGTGGTTGTACTGGAACTTTCTTAGAGTTGCGTAGTATCGTTGCGGCGATCGTATCTGGATTTATGTTCGGCTTCACCGATTGCGGTTTTGAAATTTCACCGAGATGTCGCAGTAACGCCCATCCTTTCCGGCTCGAATGCGTGAAATTCATGTGTCTGGTCGTATTTTCCCAATTAGCTTTCCTGGCCGCCATCAGCAATTCTAGGAGCTGATCAGATATATCGTCATCTCCCTGTTCCTCGAACTGTTTGTAATATCATCCATCTCTTTCGTCCAGCACGGAATGTACGGTTTACGAATTCCACGGGGGAAGGATTTTTTCGCTGCGGATTTGATGAGCCCCAGAAGCCGTTCATAATTTTCAATTTCGCACGGGATGAAACGGATGCTCGAATCAATGCGTTTTGTGAAAGATGACCAATTCGCCTTCTAGAAGTTCCATCGGGGTTTTGGGATTGAATTCACTATTTCCACTTGCGTTCCAATCGTTATTATGATTGGTCGGTGCTGGCTGCGCGGAAAAGCTTGACCTGATCTACATAGACGACCCAGAGTTATGTGTTGTGAGGAAAGCCGATTTCCAGATGCTGCCGCCACACAAGAGCGATGTTGATCATGTCCCACTCTCATGTATGATAGAATGTTACCCCACCGTCAATACTCTCGACTCCAGTTCCGAACCTGAGAGGGCATCAGGGTATATTGCTTCAATAAGGCGAACTATGCGGAAGTTAATGACTACTTATCTAATATTGATCTGCTGCAATGTTGTGAAGGTAACGTCAACGAATCCCTGAATGTGTTTTATAGCAGGGTTTACGAGGTTTTTGATATGTTTGTCCCTCTCGCTACCATTCGCTCTTCTAACCACCCTACATGGTACGATCGACGCTTACTGCAATTGAAGAACGTTCGAAATAGAGAATTCACGAAGCTAAGCACTCAGCGTAAGCGTCAATTGCGAGGAGATCTACAAACAGTTTTGGACGAACGAAAATTTCTAGATGCAAAAACGGAATTTGAATCCTATCCTATCCTTTGAACACTTACACAGTGATTTCATCCGTGAAAAGGCTAGTTGCGTTAATTATAATCCAAAATCGTTCTGGCGACACATCAACAACAAACGTAAGACAAATAAGCTGTCACAAGTTGTCGAGTTTGAAGGTAAGAAAGCATCCCCGAATGATGAAAATCGAATGTCTTTGCTCAATATTTCAAAAGTGTCTATGCTGACCACCAACCCGACCCATTCTTACTCGACTTCATTGATCAGAGGAATGACAAACATTGTCAAAACATTTCATCGACTAGTGTTGCTTGTGCTTCGAGGAATGGATACGACCAAAGGAAGTGGCAATGATAGAGTCGCGTCGATCTTTCTCCGCGAATGCGCTCATAACCTCGCAGACCCGTTGAACTCGATTTTCTGTTAATCTTTAACTGAGAATTGTTATCCCAATCTGCTGAAGATTGGTCAACTAACGCCTGTCTTTAAATCGGGACGTAAAGTGGATGTGAAAAATTATAGAGGAGTGAACGTTATGCCTAATATTGCCAAAGTATTTGAACGAGTAATCTACCTTCAGCTGAAACTAATTATCCCATGTAACCTCTCCACATCGCACCACGGCTTCGTTTCTAACAGGAATATTGTTTCGAACTTGATGGAGCTCAGTGTACTTGCCAACGACGCCTTTGACCAAAATGCGCAGCTGGATGCCTTTGAAGCTGATATAAGCAAAGCTTTCGATAGCGTAGATACATCGAAACTTATCCGAAAAATGGCACTGTTCCCCCTGTCGAATAATATCTTGCTATGGTTCCTATCATATCTTAGCTCCAGGGTCCAATACGTTCTCTTGGGATCAGAGAAGTCAGAAGAGTTCGCAGTTCTCTCAGGCGTTGGTCAGGGTTCGATTCTTGGTGTTATCATGTTTCTTATGTTCTTCAACGATTCGGATATTTGCATACCCGGCATTCACAATCTCAATTTCGCTGATGACAAGAAAATTGCATGCATCGTCATATCTCTGGAAGACGCGTCAAAGCTTCAAAAAACAATCGACATGTTCTTCAGATGGTGCTACGAAAATGGCCTAGAGATACATCGTACTTAGTCAAAAATTATAACGTTCACCTTGAAGAAAAATCCAATAATGTTCGAATATTGCATGGATGGGCGAACGCTCGAACGAGTTGACTCTACTTTAGATCTGGGTGTACTTATGAACTCTAGAATGAACTTCAACCTACACTTCGAATACATCAGCAATAAATCGAAAGGAGCCTTGAACTTTGTCAAACGACAACATCAATATTTTGATGATGACGTCACAAAAATCCTCTACAAGACGTTGGTGCGTTCCAACCTAGAGTTCCCTGCAAATTTATGGTCGCCGCATCATATCACTCACAAGAGGACAATCGAGAGTACTCAAAAGCAATTTGTCATATTTCTCAATGATGACTATCGTGACCGGTCAGAGAATGGTTACGTGTTAAGTCCATATGTCGAGAGGTGCGCTAAATTCGATCTTCAGACGCTCATTCGACGTCGGATGAACTCATCGGTTTTGTTTATTCACTCAATCTTGACTGGGAAGATCAATTCACCGCTGCTTAGATCCCGCATTACACTTCGTTCTAGATGCCTAAGGAATAATGGTCTTATATTCCTAGGACCGACTCGTATTGATCACTATCGATACTCACCGTTCAATGAAGCCTGTCGGATGTTCAATGTTGCCGCAGGACTTATAGACCCTACCCTTCCTCATACAATTTTTCGCCAGGCGCTCCTGAAACTTCCAGACAGTGCATTTGGGTCCTTCTTACAACTTTAAGTGAAACCACCACCTTATGACGACGCAATTACTGTGATATTCTAACCTAATTTGACTCTCTCAAGTTCTTTATTACTTAGCTGTGACAATATCTATGATGTTTTAACATATTTATACTTATTTTATTGTTTATGTATCTATGTATTTTTCTTGAATGTCTGCTTGTATTAAGTGGACTATAAATAAATGCCAATGAATGAATGAATCCAGATCTCCAGAACTATGAGAGTTAGAAAGTTGGTTCCAAAGGCGAAGTAATAGAGAATCAAATTTAAGCGAACACGTGTTTCAGGGTTTTGGTGAAATATGGCCCAATCCTGGTATATGGCCGCTTCCATAATTGGGCAGGATGACCCAGATCTCCAGAACTATAAGAGTTGGAAAGTTCTGGAGATCTGGGTCATCCTGCCCAATTATGGAAGTGGCCATATACCAGGATTGGACCATATCTCCCCAAAACCCTGAAACACGTGCTCACTTAAATTTAATTCTCTACAATTTTTCCTTTGGAAACAACTTTCTAATTCTCATAGTTCTAGATATAATGGGTCATCCTGCCCAATTCTGGAAGTGGCCATATACCAGGATTGGGCCATATTTCCCCAAAACCCTGAAACACGTGTTCGCTTAAATTTAATTCTCTATAACTTCGCCTTTGGAACCAACTTCCTAACTCTCGTAGTTCTGGAGATCTGGGTCATCCTGCCCAATTATGGAAGTGGCCATATACCAGGATTGGACCATATTTCCCCAAAACCCTGAAACACGTGTTCGCTTAAATTTAATTCTCTACAACTTCGCCTTTGGAACCAACTTTCTAATTCTCATAGTTCTGGAGATCTGGGTCATCCTGCCCAATTATGGAAGTGGCCATTTACCAGGATTGTGTCAAATTTCCCCAAAACCCTGAAACACGTGTTCGCTTAAATTTAATTCTCTACAACTTTGCATTTGAAAGTAAATCTCTGTATTGCGTATTTAAGCAAATACTGAAAAAAAAACTATCTGTTATCATTTTGGGCAGAGAAATTTATTTTCGCCCATTCCATGGCTCCTAGTGCTCAGACCCCTGACCCGATTCCAACAAAAAAAAAATTCCCAGTTTTTGGCATCAAATGTTTTCATTTGACACCAAATTGAGCAATTTCCGTGCTTTACTTGCTGAGATATTTGCGAAAAAGTTTCACCGACCCTCGAAAAACCATGTTTTTGGTCACTTCTTCGACCATATCTCCGGAACCACTTGATCGATTTTGCTCATCTTCGAACTTGAATCATGGGAGGCATGTACCTTTCAGGGAAGAAAAGATTAGGCTGATCGGTTGAGCCGTTTGAAAAAAAAGTGTAGACGGACGGACGGACGGACGGACATTTTTTTTATTGCTGATTTGTCATCTCTAGACGATAATAGATGCATCCCCCCACTCCCACCTCGATCTACCCCATGTTACAATAAAATTGTTTGTAGTAAACGTATAGGACCTCTTGTACTTCGTACGGGTCCAATAAAAGAATAAATTTCGACAATCTTAAAGAAAAAAGACTCGAATGAAGTAAATAAAATAAAATTTAAAGAACAATCATAACGTTATCGTGTATGGCATAGGTATTGAGTATCGGCACTAAATTGGGGAGGGATATACATGCAGAAAAAGCCCGTTCCACCGCTTGAATGTCTCCAGCTTGCAAGTTTGTGGAATAAACCGATTCAGCATAAGTAAACAGCGGAACGATCAACGACTTGACCAGTGTCAGGCGAGTCTTGAGTGGAAGGACATGACTATTCGGCCAGAGGCTACGCAATCGAGAAAAAACTTTCGAGCATAATTCCCCCACGTGTTCTTTAAATAACATTCTCTTATCCATACGGAGCCCAAGGTTCATCACCGCAGAAGAATATGGAATCTCAACACCATCCAATACAAGAGGCGGCGCAACAACGTTCTCCCCGTTCTCGACGAAGATAATAGCTTGCGTTTTACCGGCGTTTAAGATCAACGAGTTCGTCTCAGCCCAAAGATACACAGAAGACAAGTTCTTATTCATTCTGCTAACCGCTTCAACTACGTTTTCTATTGGAAAAGACTCAAAAAGCTGTACGTCGTCAGCAAACATGTGATGGACGACACTAGTCATTTATATATAGTGAGAATAAGAGTGGACCAAGGATAGAACCTTGAGGAATGCCCCGGCCCGTACGCACTGGCTTAGAAAGGTAATCACCAATAGCTACGCACTGAAAGCGATCTAAGAGGTAGTGACGTATCAGTGACACTGCAGATATCGAAAAACAGAAAAAAGAAGCAAGTTTCGATAATAATGCTTCATGTTCGAGGCTTTTGAGAAATCCAAAAGAATCATGAGGGTCACATATTTCTTCTGAAAAGCCTTACGTATTTCATCGGAGATATAGAGAAGGGCTGTGCCAGTACTGTGCCCTCTCCTAAAACCAGACTGATAACGGTCGATAAAGCGGTTCATATCTAAGAAAGAAAGCATTTGCTCTTTGCCAAGTATCTCGAAAACTTTGGACAAGCATGGAAGAATGCTAATAGGGCGAAAGTCTTCAAGTCTGCGCGATCTAGTTTTTTTGTGCACTGGTAACACCTTTGACAACTTCCACGCACGTGGAAAAGTCGCCGAAGTGAACGCAAAGTTTACAATGTGAGTGAGCGCTGGAATTACAAATGGCAGAATCATCTTAATAAAGACCAAAGGTATATTATCTAGGCCCATTGCATTAGATTTGATAGAGTAAACTATCCTAGCAATATCTAGCTGCGAAACGTTAGCAAAAGTAAAAGCATTGGTTGCTCGCGCTTTGGCGAAAGAAAGCGGGGTCGAATGAGAGCTTTGGCTTCGGGAAGACAGATATGCATTAAACTCTTCTGCAGTGAAACCAGGTTTGACATTGCTAGACGAAACAACACCCGCTTCCCGCAGATTCCGCCACAAGGCCTTAGACCCCAACCTCGCGCTAAACTTAGGATGTAGATAGTCGAATTTGCCCTTCTTGATTAGATTTGTAGCAGCGTTGCGCAGGTCAGTGTAATGTATCTTCGTGACCTCCTTGCGCTTATACGCTTGTTTAGCAATATCCCTTTCCACCATAGCTCGGTGCATCTCACTGGTAAACCAAGGCTCTGTAGCATTTATGTCGACCCTTTCGCGAACAGGTAATAGTGGTGCATGTGCATCAAGCAAACCCATAACTATTGAATTGAACTCTTCCACCATGTCACTTACATCGGACAACCCATAGATAGTACCCCAAGGCCTAGATGATGCGTCTTCAAACAGCCGGTCCAAATTAATCGAGCGATACCTCCTCGCAAGACGTGGTACTGTGCCGCACGATTTCTTCTTACAACTGTAAGATCCAATAATAATGTCATGGTTTGACAGACCATGAGAAATCTGGTTGAAGAAGAGAACCTTATCGGGTGAGGAAATCTTCATAGACACCCGGTCTTTCTGAACCAAGGTAGTGTTGGATTCCATTAACTTTAATGACCTACCAACTAAAACCTCCTTCCTTAGTCTTCGTGCTCTCTTCTCCCCGGAACCGCCTCACAGCATTACTTCGGGGCGGAGCTGTGCTTTCGCACCTACTCCCTTAGATCAACTGCCAGT
>CM055406.1:86336927-86372290 GCA_029228625.1 Pseudolycoriella hygida
AAGTGTAAAGTCGATGGATGTCAGTCAACACATCACGTCCTACTTCACGACACTGACAAGCAAGGTCAAACAACAGCGCAACGTTCAACATCATCAGGGAACGCAACCTCAAGTTCTAGTGCTGTTAATGGGTCCAATTCGTCGACTAGTTCCACAACCAAAAATTGCAACTCCTTACAAACTAAGAGAAGTTCAGCAGTTTTCAGAATCGTTCCTGTAGTTTTGCAAGCCAAAAGGAAAGTTATGACGACGGATCAGATTTGTCTTTAATCGAGCGAGACCTTGCGAAAGATTTGGGTCTAATAGGAATCCCTAATTTCCTCAATGTTCGGTGGGCTTTTAGGAATATAGATGAAAAGGCTGACTCAGAGGTAGTTTCACTTCGAATTTCGGGAAATTTCAAAAATGCTGCAAGCTACAAAATAGATAACGTATTTACCGTCGACAAATTATTCCTTCCTTCTCAAAGCATTTCAAGAAAATGGTTAGATTCCTATCAGCATTTAAAAGACTTACCGATTTCAACATACAGTGATGCGAACCCACGAATTTTGATCGGATTATATAGCTCAAATTTGATGATTGCTCGTGAGATAGTTGAAGGTGGATGGGCTGAACCTATAGCTTGTAAGACACGTCTTGGATGGGTGGTGCAAGGTCCCGATGATGTCGAAGGAGTAGAACCCAAAACGAATATCAGTCTTAACATTTGTGATTGTCGTGCCGACAATCAGTTACACAAGTTGGTGAAAGAATTCTTCTCTTTCGAAAGTTTTGGCACACGAGTTTTGTGAAAATTTATTGGAGTCAAAAGAGATGATACGAGCGGAAGATTACATTGCTTGGAAAACAAGATGCAGAAGGATAAAAACTTGTCAGCAAAGTTATGCGAACAGATGAGAGAATTTGTCAAAAAAGAGTACATTCGAAAGCTACTTCCACATGAGGTCGAAAAGAAAAGCACTCGAACCTGGTACCTTCCGATCTTCGCAGTTTTCAATCCTAAAAAACCGCTAAAATTTCGAACAGTGTGGGACGCTGCGGCTAAAGTTAAGAATGTCTCCTTAAATTCAGTTTTGCTAAAAGGACCTGACCAGTTAGTTCCCCTACCCAAGATTCTCAGACGATTTCGAGAACGGTTGTATGCGATCACAGGAGATATTAGCGAAATGTACCATCGTGTCGGCGTAATTGAAGAGGACCGAAATGCTCAAAGGTTTCTATGGCGTGATGGACAAGTGGATCGAAAGCCAGACGTGTATGTCATGGAAGTATTGACTTTCGGTGCAGCTTGTTCACCCTATTCTGCTCAATTCATCAAAAATAAAAATGCACTGGAGCATAAAGCTCAGTTCCCAAGAGCAGTCGAAGCTATTGTTGAAAATACGTATATATATACGTATATAGACGTATATGGACTGCACTCATTCTAAAGAAGAAGCCGTTGACTTGATTAAGGATGCAATTTTCGTCCACCAACAAGCATCTTTCGAGCTCGGGAAATTTTCTTCTAATTCGCCAGAGATATTAAAAGCAGTCGGGGAAGAAGTTGGTCACCAGATCAAAAGTCTAAACTTAAGTTCCGACGTGACAACCGAAAGAGTGTTAGGCATGTTCTGGAACACTCGAAATGATATGTTTACGTATTCACTAAAATACGCAAAAATTGATGAAACAGTCATGACTGGTGATCGAAGCCCAACGAAAAGAGAAGTTCTCCGAGCTCTTATGTCGATATTTGATCCTCTTGGTTTAATCGCTAATGTACTGGTGTACGCGAAGATTCTCCTGCAAAAAATATGGCGAAAAGGTACAGACTGGGACGAAAAAATCACTGGACCACTGCTAGAAGACTGGCTTGCATGGATACAATTGTTACCTGTCGTAGAACGTCTTGCGATACCACGTTTATATTCACCAAACTTGTCTCTGCAACGTCCCACGACAATTGAAATGCATACCTTTGTGGACGCGAGTGCTGAGGCATGTGCGGCTGTAACCTACTTTAGTTTCGAAGATGAATGTGGAGTGGATTGTGCCCTAGCCGGAGCGAAGACTAAAGTAGCTCCAACTAAGCCTTTAACAATTCCACGTCTTGAGCGACAAGCTGCGGTTTTGGGGACGCGTCTGGCTAAAAGTATTTGTGAGAGTCAACGCTTCAACATCGACAAAAAACTCTTCTGGTCCGACTCAGAAACTGTTCTTAGCTGGATAATGTCTGAAACAAGAAAGTACAACCAGTTCGTGGCGTTCAGAGTTGGTGAAATTCTTGAGAATTCTGTAGAAGATGAGTGGAACTGGGTTAGTACGAACGATAACGTGGCAGACGAGGCAACGAAATCCAAAAACAAGCCAGACATTTCATCGTCGTCTAGATGGTTTAAGGCCCCAACTTTTTGTACAACTCAGAGTATTGCGATAGAGTGGTTGATAAAAGTCACTACGTCACGGATGAAGAATTGAGACCACGCCATCTGCTAGCCCAATATTCAAACACTTTCGAGCATGTGATCGACCCAAGTAGATTTTCATGTTGGCAGAAGTTACGTCGAGTTCAAGCTTTAGTGTTCCGTTTCATCGGCAATCTGAAAAAGGGTAAAAATAAACGGGTTGCTGGACCGTTATCCCGCCTGGAGTACGCTCGTGCCGAGAATCAACTTTATATGCAGGCTCAGAGCGACAGTTTTCTTGATGAAATCGCCGTTTTACGATATAACGTCAATGCACCAATCGAAAATCACAAGGCGTTAGATAAAACAAGTCCGTTGAAGTCATGCTCCCCTTACATTGATGACTTTGGAGTTCTACGAATCAGAGGTAGAATAGACGCAGCTAAGTTTCTAAAGTTTGATACTAAAAGACCGATAATATTGCCACGCGACCATCGTATCACAAAATTAGTCATCAACCATTATCACCGAAAATACCACCATTTAAATCATCAAACAACGTTAAATGAGTTGCAACAAAAATATTTTATATCGTCACTACGAAGAGGATTAAAAAACGTAATTCATAACATTTGTCAACGTTGTAAAAATGATAGAGCACATCCCAAAGTTCCAGAGATGGCCGACCTACCTCTTGCAAGAATAGCTGCCTTTATCAGACCTTTTACTTATGTTGGGATTGACTATTTCGGGCCTTATTTTGTAAAAGTCAATAGAACCAAAAGAAAACGTTGGGGCGTGCTGATAACCTGTTTGACAACAAGAGCGATTCACATCGAAGTGGTTGAAGGGTTGACGACGAATGAGTGCATTATGGCTATTCGCAGATTCACTGGCCGTAGAGGATTTCCAGTGGAATACTATAGCGATAACGGCAGCAATTTTCACGGTAGTGAGAAGGAGTTAATAGCAAAATTTGAAAAATTAGACATGGGAAAAATTGAAGAAACCTTTACAGATTCGATCAGCCAGTGGAAGTTCAATCCTCCGTTAGCACCTCACATGGGAGGCAGCTGGGAACGCATGATACAAACCGTTAAGTCCATCATTAACAAGACTATGCCAACGCGTACGCCAACAACAAAGATGTTCGAAACGTACTTGATCGAAGCAGAGTATATCGTAAACTCTAGACCACTAACATATGTTCATCTAGACCATTCGGAAGACGAAATACTGACACCAAACCATTTTTTGCTTGGATCATCTGGTGGCGTGAGATCTCCTGGAAGTTTTGATGAGACGCATCTGTTGCGAGACGATTGGAAAGCAGTCCAACATATGGCCGATATGTTTTGGCGTCGTTTCAATGTCGAGTACTTGCCGACCCTCACGAGACGAACAAAATGGTTCAAGGAGGTAAAACCGATCGAGGTTGGTGATGTTGTTATAGTAGTCGACGATAAACACGAACGGAACTTATGGCCAAAAGGGATCGTGGAGGAGGTATATCCCGGAAAGGGAAATAGAGTGCGAAGTGCTCTGGTCCGGTTGGTTAGGGGCAGAGGTAACTTATCGACCATTGACGTCAAGAAAATAAAGCACCAAACTTTGGTAAGACCTGTCGCAAAGTTAGCTGTCCTAGACGTTCGGAAAATAGAGTTAAGCTGCTCAGGTGAAGCGCTTAACGGAGGGAAGGATGTCGAGAAAACGCTAGGATGTCGAGAAAACGCTAGGATGTCGAATCAACCGCTCCCATTCCAACGGTCAACCCTAGATTTATTTTCTCAAACGCTCAGCCCTGGCGTGTCACAATTTGCCAACTCATCTAGAAGAGTTTTGCCACCAAATTTATTATACATTCGTTTATAGACTTTATAGACTTATAGAACATATTCAAATTATAAGGATTAAGTTTAGATAAAATTAGAATTAAAATTAATTTAGAGATCGCGGTGTATGTGATAGTGTTAATTAATTAGTTTGTGAAAGGAAATTACCGAATAGGGTGAGGATTTAAGTCAACATTAGAATCATATGAACACGTTGACAATTATTATTCTGATCAGTTTTAGGAATATTGTTCGTGTTGGAAGAGAAGCTCATTGTAGTCGAAACAAAATTATTCCAAAATAGTTACCTAAAGAAAGTAAGAAATTTATCATTATTTGTTGAGTTTAAGAGACTAAATTAACAAAAAATCAACTCTAGTAAAGAGTCGTTTCGTCACTTTCACATACACGATCTCGTCGATTAACTCAGTTGGTTATCGGGAAATACTAAACGTAAGAATTGTTAATAATTACGTAGTCAGTTTACTAATAGAATTGTTTTACTTTATTTTAGAAATTTGAAGTTATATATTAGAATACAAGTTGTATCTGGGCTCTCGTCAATAAAGTCAAATTTGCACAAGTTCTTGCCTTTGAAATAGGACGAAAGGATACCCGCAACTGTCAAATTTAAAAACACTTCCCGATCAAGGACCAACAAGTTTAAAACGGTTTAGTTTTGAACAGTTGCATTTCCCACGTTTGCCAGAACCACATTTAATCTAGCTAGCGCTTCTTGCAGACTGAAGCCTCTACGAAAACTCCGTTCCCACGCTCGAAATGCTCAGTTGTTACGAAAAAATATTCATAGAAAATGGTGCATCAGACGTATTGATCCCTTAACTAGAGATTAGTAACTTTTCTATTGCTTTCATTTTGTAACTACTGAGAATTTCAAACGTGGGAACGAAGCGGACCGTGGAATTGCCCCTATCATTTGTGAATCTACTACCCCACTCAACTGCCCATGCGTTAAAATCACCTCCAATATGAACTGGGTTGAGTCCCGTCAGTTCTCCTGTGAGTCAATCTAACATTCGTTCAAACTGCAGAATCGTCCATCTTGGTGGTGCATAGCAGCTGGCAATATACACTCCATCAATTTTCGCTATCACGAATCCTTCGTGAGCGTCTGATACAACTTCTTGTATGGGGTACTTGCCCGTTGTCAATATTGCGGCCATCTCGGCTCTGTCAGCAGCCCATTTACCGTTGTTTCTATATACACGGTACGGTTCTGAAATAATCGCTACGTCACATTTTTGTTCCGCTGAGGCTTGCCACAGAAGTTGTTGTGCCATGTCACAATGATTTAGATTTATTTGTATCACTTCCATTCTTGTCCTGTTTTAGATTTAAGCGCCTGTTTAAAGACTGGACATCTCGCTCCACCAGTCATGTGGTCATTTTCTGACGTACACAGCAGACATTTCGGCGGGTTCGTGCAATCTTTGGCTAGGTGGTTCTCTCCCCCACATCTCCTGCACAGGTTGGATCTATCCTCTCCCCTACAATTCCTTGCCTGGTGTCCAAAATTCATGCACTTGAAGCACCTTTCTAACTGCTGGGTTACCCTTATCGGGCATACGGTCCAGCCCACCTTTACCTTTCCGATTTTCAAAATCTTTATCGCTGCGTCCACCGGGAGTTTTATTTCCGCCGTTTGGAGTTCGTCTCTCGCTTTCCTCATACGGATCGTCATTGACTCTATCTCGTCATTTATATTACCTTGCTCTTTCAGAGCTTTTCGAAGGTCTTCGCTTGTCGTGATCTCGTCCATATATCTACATTCGATCGTGGTCATGTGGGACACCGCTCTCACTTTTGCTGACTCGCCCAGTGATCTCTTGACTAGATCTTTATAATCTGCACTTTTAATCTCTGGGCCCTTCTTAAGTTCAAACAACATTTCACCCTTCTGCGTTCGTCTTATTCTCGAGACGTTTTCGCCCAGGTCCTTGAGAGTTTGGTCGTCCTTTATTTTTTTGAGGATTTCAGCGTACGTTGTTCCTTCTTCCGCCGCCACTATCAGAGCATCAGCCTTCGGTCTCAGTCTTTTAAGCTTCGGCTTCTCTTTTTTTTTCTCCTTCTTTTTGTTTCTCACCTCTCTCCACTCATTAAGACTAGGTTTCGGTGTTTGTGTATCTGGTCTCCTTGTGGTCCTTTCGTTATTTTTCTTGTCTTTTTTGCTCCTTTTCGCCGCGTTTGTTGCTGTGGGCGTAACCTCCGGCGTTTGTTTTCTCTTTGAGGAGAGTGGGGTAGCTAGCACTTCGGCATCTCCGTCTGTTTTCTCCTTCTTGTCAGCTGTTTCCCGTTTCACATCATTTAAGCAGGCCCTAATATTGACCACCATCCTCTTTATGTCCTTATGCACGTTATTCTTATCTTGAATAAATTCATGCAACTCTTTCACCATTCTTTTGGCTTGCTCCAATTTTGTCATCTTCGATTCGCCGGTATCGCTGGTCTGAAGCGCATTTGTTCTTTCCTCGCTTGTTCTCACGGGCGACCTCGTTATCTTCGCGCTTCTTGCGAACACGTCGTATATCTTAACCTCCGATTGATTTATCCGCTGATCCTCTGATTTTGTCTGCTGATTTTTGCTGTCATTCTTATTCATTTCTTCCATTTTGTTGAGTCCCCCCTCCAAACCTTCATGATCCCATGGTTACCTATGCAAGCAGTGAGGCCATGCTAGGGTTGATACGATCCTTCATGGGGCACCGTATTCAGAGCCAGATCGGTATTAGTCAGGAATGTTCATCTGAGCCTACACCTCCTATTTTCACAGGACGAGCTTTCGAACGTACTTGGAGGCCTGCCAAGGTTTTACCGGGACGGGGGCAACCATGGTATTAGCCCACTAGCCGTTTCGTGAAAGTGTCACCCTTCCTTAGTAAGGTAGTGGAATACAATAGTTGTCAGCCCTTGCCTACTCATCACAACCATTTAACCAAATTCATTGTCCGTGTTCGATGCTTTGCCAGTATGCCATAATTAAGACCTCACTGGCGTTGGCCTTAATGTGCCCGTAGCACTCCATCCGTGTTTGTTTGTTGGTTGATGGTAGTCCATCTGACTAGGACTGTGCATGCTGCCGTTGTCTCTTACCGTTGAGATCCTCCGCCACCATGCTAAGTCGCCATCCCATCTTAATAGCGCCTAGCTGTCTTCGACCCTCCCTAAACGTAGCGTCTAGGTACTACCCGAAGACAGCCCCCCTCATCCTTCAGCTAAGTGACCCACACTACTACACCAGGGTTGGTTACCTGATCGTTCATGGGGTTGCTCACTATAACAGGTGTCACCACGGGTAGGTAGGATGTAGGAGTAGGTGGACAGAGGCTAAGGTACATAAAGAGCACTATATTGCGCATAACACACCATTTGACACCCAATCAACGAAGGTCTATCACCAATTCTATTAGAGAAGTGTATGGGCGTAGTCCCAACAGACTGGAACCCGAATTCATCCAATATGTCCGAAAATTTGCAGTTAGAGCACGTATGATTCACACACTTTGAAGTGGTGCAAGTGCCTGTTATCGTACCCAGGTAGTTTTCATTAAAGTCACCCACAATCACAATATCTTCATAAACCACAGACAAGTCTAAAAGCAGGTTTTCGAACACATCTAACTCCTTCACACCGGGTGCCTTATAATATGCTCCTATTAGGATCTTCGAATCTGGAAACACAATCTCGATAAACAGGTATTCCGAAGCCAACTTCTCGGAAACTTTCAAGACATTATAATTTACGCCCTCCCTCACATACATCACGACTCCGCCACTCTGTTTACCAAATCTATCGTTACGAATAACTTCATACCCAGGCAGGCTTACCGATTTGTCTGAGCGGTAGCTCTTGAACCAGGTTTCTGACGCCGCGATAATATCTAATTGAGTATTTTCAAAAATAGCGCGAAATTCGTCAATCTTCGGGAAAATGCTACCAGCGTTGACATGAGCTATATTAAGGCGGTCATTTGAGCTCAAAAGTAGCGACTTAAGTAGAACATTAGGAATACATACCGCACTGGAATTCACTGGATTTCTGTTTGAAAGAGTATTAAAAGACATCGTATTCATTGTAGACCACATCAACATGTAGACAGCATATTACCCCTCCAAAATAAAACATCAAGAAAATTTTAATATTATGCCAGAAATGAAAATTAAATTAAAATCCGAAAAAGCAAAAAAAGAAAAAAATCATAATAAAGCAAAAGCACTTAACTTAAAACAGAACACTAAACAAATGATGAACTTCCGTGAAAAACGTAACCGTAAAATTCATTCTTCTCTTTCCATGGCACGCTATTTGCGAATGTGTACATTAGCGAGTATTTCAGTCGACTTATGTACTGACGATTGATTCGGAGTTGACCCAACAGTTGCTTCCATGTGATTGTTGTCATTCCAATTTCCATCAATAGTGGAAGACTGATTGCCCATTCCAGAAGTGGGTGGATTCGAATGTAGGTCGGCCGCCATAGCAGAAGGAAGTTCATTCGATTTAGCAACACTTTCAATGCAAACCGCACGACTTTCGACAGCCAACTGAACATAAACAAGACCACGGCGGGTAAAATATTTGTGTAATTTCTGTAGACGTTTTGCTTGGGCCGCAGCATTGAATATCTCACGGTTCAAGTTGGTCAAGCTTTCATTGATATAGATTCTCGAAGATGTCTTGAATCCTATATCTGTGAGATTAAGTCCCTTCCTACGGAAGTAGGAAGACAGCAAGTGTTTCTTGTCATCTTCGAAATAGAATCGGATTATGATCGGCGTTGACTTCAAATAAGCGTTCGAGTTTTTACGTTGATTAACTTTCATCGGAACTCGATAAATTGATGAAAAGTTATTCGGTTTGAGATCACTTTTCAAAGCGTAGACGATGTCACCAACAATGTGGCTTGGATTTTCCCCTTGCGTGTACGCCAGTGATGACCAATTCGTTTGATAAAGCCAATAGCTCCATTTTATCCAATCGTGTTTCGGTTAGTAATTTCCAGTCAGCCACAGCCCCATTTTGCTGCCCATTGTCCGCACACAAAAATTTCATTTTTTCTGCAACATCATCAAAGCGTGAGTCTACCGTCTTCGAAAATTTAGCCAGACGAGCTTTCGCTTCCTCCTCCACTGCATTCACTTTATCACCCAATGTACGTTCCAAGCTGTCTATCTTAGCAGTGAGCTTAATGTCGATATCTCGTACCGCGCTCATATTACTCGTCATTTGAGTGCTGAGTCCGTCAATTTTCTTTGAAAGTTGAAGCAGTAGCACCTCCACATTGTTGTTGTTGCAACGATCGCAATCATCACAATTACACGAATCATTTGCCTTGCATTGAGCACGTGTGCGCTTTTTACTCGGAGGCTTATTGACCGATTCTGACACTTCGTTGATCATCTTAAAAATGTAGTCCAACCACTGCTACCAAAAGACACACTGATGCAAATGTTTACCAGTAAACTGTTGCACAGCCAATTAACACTGCAATAACCGTAGGTCTGCCGAGTACAATTGTGTATCAATAACACAATACTGGCAAAATCATTCGATAAATTACGAGACAAAGCACTTGCACACAATAGATTCAATTTACATTTCTTCAGCAAAACGTTTTTCGATGTTTATTTAATAATTGCAGCAAATTATGGACTTTTGTGATAACTTCAGCAGGGAATGAACTTTCATAGACTTACTGGATCCACTAAGAGAAACTTTCAAACTAGTTACGTTGAGAAATTCTAAATTAAACAGCGTGCGATGAAAGTTCGACTACTACTCTTCCGCCATGTTTTTAAACGAAAAACGAAGTTATAGAGAATTAAATTAAAGCGAACACGTGTTTCAGGGTTTTGTGGAAATATGGCCCAATCTTGGTATATGGCCACTTCCATAATTGGGCAGGATGACCTGAATCTCCAGAACTATGAGAGATGAATAGTTGGTTTCAAAAGCAAAGTTGTAGAACATTAAATTTAAGCGAACACGTGTTTCAGGGTTTTGGCGAAATATGGCCTAATCCTGGTATATGGCCACTTCCATTATTGGACAGAATGACCCGAATCTCAAGAACTATAAGAGGTAGAAAGTTGCTTCCAAAGACAAAGTTGTAGAGAATAAAATTTTAGATAACACGTGTTTCAGGTGTTTAGGGAAAAATGACTTAGTTCTTGGATATAAGCTTTTCTAGATTCGAATGGTTTGATACGTACTTCGGTAGGGCCTTTGACATTACCTTGGGTAATTTCTATGGATCTTTGAAATTCTTACAGTTATAAAAGAACAGAAAACGTTGAATTGTTTGCTTATTCGTATATTTAGGTACGTTCGAGTCACTTTGCCACATCTATTCTGTTCGTCACATCTATTCTGATACGTACGGGTCTTTGGTTATGTTCATTATTACAAACTGTTACTTGTTGAATTGGTGAATACATTTTGGTCGTTAAAAGGAGACGAGAGCGCTTCATTCCGATAGCCGTGGGATCGCCCTCGCCATGAGAAACCAAGTGCAGTTGAAGTTGAAGAGTCCTCGGGACCTAGAATCCCCGAGCACAGTGGTCGTCCCATACCATCTCGCGGACACGACAGTTGGCATCCCTTGTGGGGACTCATCAAAGGGTGGGTCTCCCACTGATAAAATCAGGTGAGTTGTTTTGAAGACGAAAATTTTATTGATAGTTTTCATTTTTTCTGTGAAAGTTGAAAGAGTAAATGGGAAAAAAAAATTGTTCTTGGAACTTGAAAATGTAAAGAAAAAAAAAGTGGTGACAGTTTGTGTGAAAGTTGAAAGGGTAGGAAAAAATGGGTTTTCGAATTTAGAAAGGAATTTAGGAATGAAAAAGGAACAATTTATAGACAGCTTTAGTGAAAGTTGAAAGAGTAAATGGATAAAAATTGTTCTTGGAATTTAGAAAAGAATTTAGGAAGGTAACAGGAAAAAATTGTTGACAGTTGGGTGTAAGTTGAAAGAGCAAAATGAGTGATTGAAAATTGAACTGTGGAATTAGAGCGGAAAGCTTATTTTAAACGTGATTGGAAGAGGTTTGAAGATTACTGGGAAATTTGTGGTTTGAACCAATTGAGAGAAAAATTCGGTTTTGAGGATGCAGATTTTGTTGTTACTGACATTTTTTTTAAATTTTATTTCCAATAGGAATTGAAAGAAGGTTGGAATATCTGGCAAATCGTGGTCTTGTAATATTTGAAAAATCAAACTGTAGAATTAGACCGAAAACGTAGTCTGAAAGAAATTGTAAGTGTTTTGAAAACAACTGGAAAATTTATGGTTGGAGATGATTGGTATAAAAAACTTTCTCCTTGAACTGCCAAATGAGGATGAAAGTTTTTGTAGATTTGTGTCTTTGAAAACTATTCGTGTGTTATGAGGTGGCTCGCTTTACCCAAGGGTTAGGACGTAATTTGGACATCGAGCTGGGAAATTTGATTTAAATGTTATTAACCAGCGCAGACATTGACACTGATGTTGAAGTTAAAGATCGAGGTCAGAAATTGATTTTTGAATTTAAATTGAGATGAGGTTATAAATTGAAGTTGAAAGTGAAAATCGAGATTTGAAGTCGTTCTGATTCGTGAAGACAATTAGCCGTTAGAAGTTGAAATTTAGTTTTAAGTGAACCATAGAATGTAGATTGGGATTTAAACGAAAATTGAGAACATTGACGATATTTAAATAGAGATTGCAACGGACATATCAAGATTGCAAATGAAAATTGAAAGTGAAATCGAAAGCTGGGTTGGAAACAGAGATCAAAATTAGCTATAATTGAAATTTTAGACGGAGATTGTAACCTCGGGGGCGGGCACAAACACACGAATGTTAGCCTTTGGTTTCTATGTGGTTCTATGTTTCTATGTGAATCCCGATAAGGTTTTGATTCATGAAAAATTTTTCCTGAAACTTTTCGATCGGGAAATCTGAAAGGTTTTCCCCAGAGGTTGTGGACGTTTTTTTTCCTTTTTTTCTCCTTTAAAGTTCCATTTTGGAATTGAGTTTCCAAATGCCCCTTAACCCTTCACCATTTTCCTTGCTTGGGAATTTAGTTTGCCCACGGAATTTAGAACTTTTAGATTTCGGTTTGAAAATATTTGATTTGATACTGCTAGAGATATCATGCTGTTTTAGGTTCAAGCAAGAAGACCAGAAAATCCTTGGAACGCGGTTCCTCGAAACATGGCAAGATCAACAAGGACGCTAACTTGGCACCTCCACCTTCAATCGAGTCCACAATCATACCCATTGCGTGAGATCCACACGATCAAACCACCAAGGTTGCATCAGCATTTGGGAAGCGAGACGCCGACACCATATGATTACCACCAATCTCACTCCAATTCTTACAAGTTATCCAACATTTATAATACGTAGAGACAAAGTATGAACTCGATTCAAATTTTGGCGAGAGAACGCACCTCAACCCGTTGCACGCCACCTAAACCTGCTGTAAGGTCACAACCTATGTACCCCCTCCACACCGATGGTGGGAATTTTCTACACTGACATATTACCATTATTATTACCATTATTATGGTTATTAGAATTTTATTAGAATTATTGCTCATGTTATGGGGATAAGCACAATGAAAGAAAACCTGAATGGAGACGTAATATTTGATAAATTGATGGAAGGTTTGCTTGCCGCGTGGCTGCAAATATACACCCCCTTCCTTTCTGTTATTCCTCGTGCAAGTACGTCCACACAACCTCGCATCAGAAGACCGGGAAGGTGCAGAATGAGTGTGAGTGCTATTCTCCAAAAATGAACGAGTGAGCGAGTGAGTGAGTGATTGCATAGGGCATTTGATCAGGTTAAGACCTGGAGCCATCAATGGTTGCTCGAAGAGGCAACAGAGGGAGATAGCCATGGTTCTGACCCACACCGTACGGAACTGATCGAGCTCAAATGTGGACAAAACTGTAAGAGACCCCGTGGGGTGGCTTACGATTATTTTCCCTTCTGGAAAATAATCCTTCCTAAGGGGGCGTGCACTGTCGTATCCCGACAGCCCCCCCCCCCAGAATGGCTTTCCTACGATTATTTTCCCTTCTGGAAAATAATCTTTCCTAAGGGGGCGTGTACTGTCGTATCCCGACAGCCTCTCCTCCGGAATGCCTTTCTTACGATTATTTTCCCTCCTGGGAACAACTGAAGGGGCGTGTGTTGCCGTATCCCGGGGAGATTATGCAAGACACTGAGGGAGCCCTTGGGACTATTTTTCCTCTCGGGAAAATGATGATACGTTGATTTCAACAATGAAAGGTACAAGCTCATAACAATTATGCATGTCAAGCAACCATACCTTTTGCATAGACACACATAATTGACGAGTCAGCGAAACTGTATATATTTATTTATTTTTCAATAAATCCCTGCCATTCAACAATCGTTGCCATATTTGACACAGTATACTGTACATTGTGGTTGAGGATAAGTTATTGGTAATTGGTTCATCATTGACGACAAGGGTCATAGATGTGGTTGTTATAAATTTTACAGCTTCCACGTACTGCTTCGACTGCTATTTCTTCAATTGTTGAACTTTGAATTTTGAATCTTTTGCAAAAATCTTGAAAAAAGTTGGTAATAGTGCCTATAGCACCAACAAAAAGTCCTATAACACCCGTGATTATTACGAAAGAAATTGTTGTTGAACTCAATACGTTTTGCTCGCGAACTTGTCAAGCAAAATTTAGTTAGTCTTCTTTGATTGGACAAGGCAGAAAAACGAGCTCTTTGGGATACTCAGTTCAGAACGAAAAATTATTCCATCATCTTGACGTTCATTATTGCAAACTGTTACTTGTTGAATTGGTGAATACATTTTTGGTCGTTAAAAGGAGACAAGAGAGTTTCATTCCGATAGCCGTGGGATCGCCCTCGTCATGAGAAACCAAAAGCAGTTGAAGACTCCTCGGGACCTAGAACCCCCGAGCGCAGTGGTCGTCCCATACCATCTCGCGGATACGACACGTAGAACGAATTTTAGATATTGGTCAAAAAAACCAAATAACGATCGAAAGGTAAATAATATTGGTAAAAAAAAATGCTTAATAACGGTCGTTTGCTAAATAATATTGGTCATTAATTACTATCAGTTTTTTTTCTGCTTCTCTAGGCGATAATTATTGTATGCCCTACTTCTTTTTTCGATCTACTCCTTATTACAACAAAGTGTAAGTTCAGTAAACGTATGGACCTTGCGCTTAGTGCGCGTCCAATAATATAATTTAGAAAATCGCATTGAGCTTTCGTTTGACTAAACAGTTAGTTATCTTGTCACGATACAAAAAACATACGTTTGAAAACAAAATCAAGTTTGTCAGTCATTTTATTAAATGGTTCGTCAATTTACTTCAAAAATCATTAATATTCCTCTCGTACCGCGCTCATATTACTCGTCATTTGAGTGCTGAGTCCGTCAATTTTCTTTGAAAGTTGAAGCAGTAGCACCTCCACATTGTTGTTGTTGCAACGATCGCAATCATCACAATTACACGAATCATTTGCCTTGCATTGAGCACGTGTGCGCTTTTTACTCGGAGGCTTATTGACCGATTCTGACACTTCGTTGATCATCTTAAAAATGTAGTCCAACCACTGCTACCAAAAGACACACTGATGCAAATGTTTACCAGTAAACTGTTGCACAGCCAATTAACACTGCAATAACCGTAGGTCTGCCGAGTACAATTGTGTATCAATAACACAATACTGGCAAAATCATTCGATAAATTACGAGACAAAGCACTTGCACACAATAGATTCAATTTACATTTCTTCAGCAAAACGTTTTTCGATGTTTATTTAATAATTGCAGCAAATTATGGACTTTTGTGATAACTTCAGCAGGGAATGAACTTTCATAGACTTACTGGATCCACTAAGAGAAACTTTCAAACTAGTTACGTTGAGAAATTCTAAATTAAACAGCGTGCGATGAAAGTTCGACTACTACTCTTCCGCCATGTTTTTAAACGAAAAACGAAGTTATAGAGAATTAAATTAAAGCGAACACGTGTTTCAGGGTTTTGTGGAAATATGGCCCAATCTTGGTATATGGCCACTTCCATAATTGGGCAGGATGACCTGAATCTCCAGAACTATGAGAGATGAATAGTTGGTTTCAAAAGCAAAGTTGTAGAACATTAAATTTAAGCGAACACGTGTTTCAGGGTTTTGGCGAAATATGGCCTAATCCTGGTATATGGCCACTTCCATTATTGGACAGAATGACCCGAATCTCAAGAACTATAAGAGGTAGAAAGTTGCTTCCAAAGACAAAGTTGTAGAGAATAAAATTTTAGATAACACGTGTTTCAGGTGTTTAGGGAAAAATGACTTAGTTCTTGGATATAAGCTTTTCTAGATTCGAATGGTTTGATACGTACTTCGGTAGGGCCTTTGACATTACCTTGGGTAATTTCTATGGATCTTTGAAATTCTTACAGTTATAAAAGAACAGAAAACGTTGAATTGTTTGCTTATTCGTATATTTAGGTACGTTCGAGTCACTTTGCCACATCTATTCTGTTCGTCACATCTATTCTGATACGTACGGGTCTTTGGTTATGTTCATTATTACAAACTGTTACTTGTTGAATTGGTGAATACATTTTGGTCGTTAAAAGGAGACGAGAGCGCTTCATTCCGATAGCCGTGGGATCGCCCTCGCCATGAGAAACCAAGTGCAGTTGAAGTTGAAGACTCCTCGGGACCTAGAATCCCCGAGCACAGTGGTCGTCCCATACCATCTCGCGGACACGACAGTTGGCATCCCTTGTGGGGACTCATCAAAGGGTGGGTCTCCCACTGATAAAATCAGGTGAGTTGTTTTGAAGACGAAAATTTTATTGATAGTTTTCATTTTTTCTGTGAAAGTTGAAAGAGTAAATGGGAAAAAAAAATTGTTCTTGGAACTTGAAAATGTAAAGAAAAAAAAAGTGGTGACAGTTTGTGTGAAAGTTGAAAGGGTAGGAAAAAATGGGTTTTCGAATTTAGAAAGGAATTTAGGAATGAAAAAGGAACAATTTATAGACAGCTTTAGTGAAAGTTGAAAGAGTAAATGGATAAAAATTGTTCTTGGAATTTAGAAAAGAATTTAGGAAGGTAACAGGAAAAAATTGTTGACAGTTGGGTGTAAGTTGAAAGAGCAAAATGAGTGATTGAAAATTGAACTGTGGAATTAGAGCGGAAAGCTTATTTTAAACGTGATTGGAAGAGGTTTGAAGATTACTGGGAAATTTGTGGTTTGAACCAATTGAGAGAAAAATTCGGTTTTGAGGATGCAGATTTTGTTGTTACTGACATTTTTTTTAAATTTTATTTCCAATAGGAATTGAAAGAAGGTTGGAATATCTGGCAAATCGTGGTCTTGTAATATTTGAAAAATCAAACTGTAGAATTAGACCGAAAACGTAGTCTGAAAGAAATTGTAAGTGTTTTGAAAACAACTGGAAAATTTATGGTTGGAGATGATTGGTATAAAAAACTTTCTCCTTGAACTGCCAAATGAGGATGAAAGTTTTTGTAGATTTGTGTCTTTGAAAACTATTCGTGTGTTATGAGGTGGCTCGCTTTACCCAAGGGTTAGGACGTAATTTGGACATCGAGCTGGGAAATTTGATTTAAATGTTATTAACCAGCGCAGACATTGACACTGATGTTGAAGTTAAAGATCGAGGTCAGAAATTGATTTTTGAATTTAAATTGAGATGAGGTTATAAATTGAAGTTGAAAGTGAAAATCGAGATTTGAAGTCGTTCTGATTCGTGAAGACAATTAGCCGTTAGAAGTTGAAATTTAGTTTTAAGTGAACCATAGAATGTAGATTGGGATTTAAACGAAAATTGAGAACATTGACGATATTTAAATAGAGATTGCAACGGACATATCAAGATTGCAAATGAAAATTGAAAGTGAAATCGAAAGCTGGGTTGGAAACAGAGATCAAAATTAGCTATAATTGAAATTTTAGACGGAGATTGTAACCTCGGGGGCGGGCACAAACACACGAATGTTAGCCTTTGGTTTCTATGTGGTTCTATGTTTCTATGTGAATCCCGATAAGGTTTTGATTCATGAAAAATTTTTCCTGAAACTTTTCGATCGGGAAATCTGAAAGGTTTTCCCCAGAGGTTGTGGACGTTTTTTTTCCTTTTTTTCTCCTTTAAAGTTCCATTTTGGAATTGAGTTTCCAAATGCCCCTTAACCCTTCACCATTTTCCTTGCTTGGGAATTTAGTTTGCCCACGGAATTTAGAACTTTTAGATTTCGGTTTGAAAATATTTGATTTGATACTGCTAGAGATATCATGCTGTTTTAGGTTCAAGCAAGAAGACCAGAAAATCCTTGGAACGCGGTTCCTCGAAACATGGCAAGATCAACAAGGACGCTAACTTGGCACCTCCACCTTCAATCGAGTCCACAATCATACCCATTGCGTGAGATCCACACGATCAAACCACCAAGGTTGCATCAGCATTTGGGAAGCGAGACGCCGACACCATATGATTACCACCAATCTCACTCCAATTCTTACAAGTTATCCAACATTTATAATACGTAGAGACAAAGTATGAACTCGATTCAAATTTTGGCGAGAGAACGCACCTCAACCCGTTGCACGCCACCTAAACCTGCTGTAAGGTCACAACCTATGTACCCCCTCCACACCGATGGTGGGAATTTTCTACACTGACATATTACCATTATTATTACCATTATTATGGTTATTAGAATTTTATTAGAATTATTGCTCATGTTATGGGGATAAGCACAATGAAAGAAAACCTGAATGGAGACGTAATATTTGATAAATTGATGGAAGGTTTGCTTGCCGCGTGGCTGCAAATATACACCCCCTTCCTTTCTGTTATTCCTCGTGCAAGTACGTCCACACAACCTCGCATCAGAAGACCGGGAAGGTGCAGAATGAGTGTGAGTGCTATTCTCCAAAAATGAACGAGTGAGCGAGTGAGTGAGTGATTGCATAGGGCATTTGATCAGGTTAAGACCTGGAGCCATCAATGGTTGCTCGAAGAGGCAACAGAGGGAGATAGCCATGGTTCTGACCCACACCGTACGGAACTGATCGAGCTCAAATGTGGACAAAACTGTAAGAGACCCCGTGGGGTGGCTTACGATTATTTTCCCTTCTGGAAAATAATCCTTCCTAAGGGGGCGTGCACTGTCGTATCCCGACAGCCCCCCCCCCCAGAATGGCTTTCCTACGATTATTTTCCCTTCTGGAAAATAATCTTTCCTAAGGGGGCGTGTACTGTCGTATCCCGACAGCCTCTCCTCCGGAATGCCTTTCTTACGATTATTTTCCCTCCTGGGAACAACTGAAGGGGCGTGTGTTGCCGTATCCCGGGGAGATTATGCAAGACACTGAGGGAGCCCTTGGGACTATTTTTCCTCTCGGGAAAATGATGATACGTTGATTTCAACAATGAAAGGTACAAGCTCATAACAATTATGCATGTCAAGCAACCATACCTTTTGCATAGACACACATAATTGACGAGTCAGCGAAACTGTATATATTTATTTATTTTTCAATAAATCCCTGCCATTCAACAATGGTTGCCATATTTGACACAGTATACTGTACATTGTGGTTGAGGATAAGTTATTGGTAATTGGTTCATCATTGACGACAAGGGTCATAGATGTGGTTGTTATAAATTTTACAGCTTCCACGTACTGCTTCGACTGCTATTTCTTCAATTGTTGAACTTTGAATTTTGAATCTTTTGCAAAAATCTTGAAAAAAGTTGGTAATAGTGCCTATAGCACCAACAAAAAGTCCTATAACACCCGTGATTATTACGAAAGAAATTGTTGTTGAACTCAATACGTTTTGCTCGCGAACTTGTCAAGCAAAATTTAGTTAGTCTTCTTTGATTGGACAAGGCAGAAAAACGAGCTCTTTGGGATACTCAGTTCAGAACGAAAAATTATTCCATCATCTTGACGTTCATTATTGCAAACTGTTACTTGTTGAATTGGTGAATACATTTTTGGTCGTTAAAAGGAGACAAGAGAGTTTCATTCCGATAGCCGTGGGATCGCCCTCGTCATGAGAAACCAAAAGCAGTTGAAGACTCCTCGGGACCTAGAACCCCCGAGCGCAGTGGTCGTCCCATACCATCTCGCGGATACGACACGTAGAACGAATTTTAGATATTGGTCAAAAAAACCAAATAACGATCGAAAGGTAAATAATATTGGTAAAAAAAAATGCTTAATAACGGTCGTTTGCTAAATAATATTGGTCATTAATTACTATCAGTTTTTTTTCTGCTTCTCTAGGCGATAATTATTGTATGCCCTACTTCTTTTTTCGATCTACTCCTTATTACAACAAAGTGTAAGTTCAGTAAACGTATGGACCTTGCGCTTAGTGCGCGTCCAATAATATAATTTAGAAAATCGCATTGAGCTTTCGTTTGACTAAACAGTTAGTTATCTTGTCACGATACAAAAAACATACGTTTGAAAACAAAATCAAGTTTGTCAGTCATTTTATTAAATGGTTCGTCAATTTACTTCAAAAATCATTAATATTCCTCTCGTACCGCGCTCATATTACTCGTCATTTGAGTGCTGAGTCCGTCAATTTTCTTTGAAAGTTGAAGCAGTAGCACCTCCACATTGTTGTTGTTGCAACGATCGCAATCATCACAATTACACGAATCATTTGCCTTGCATTGAGCACGTGTGCGCTTTTTACTCGGAGGCTTATTGACCGATTCTGACACTTCGTTGATCATCTTAAAAATGTAGTCCAACCACTGCTACCAAAAGACACACTGATGCAAATGTTTACCAGTAAACTGTTGCACAGCCAATTAACACTGCAATAACCGTAGGTCTGCCGAGTACAATTGTGTATCAATAACACAATACTGGCAAAATCATTCGATAAATTACGAGACAAAGCACTTGCACACAATAGATTCAATTTACATTTCTTCAGCAAAACGTTTTTCGATGTTTATTTAATAATTGCAGCAAATTATGGACTTTTGTGATAACTTCAGCAGGGAATGAACTTTCATAGACTTACTGGATCCACTAAGAGAAACTTTCAAACTAGTTACGTTGAGAAATTCTAAATTAAACAGCGTGCGATGAAAGTTCGACTACTACTCTTCCGCCATGTTTTTAAACGAAAAACGAAGTTATAGAGAATTAAATTAAAGCGAACACGTGTTTCAGGGTTTTGTGGAAATATGGCCCAATCTTGGTATATGGCCACTTCCATAATTGGGCAGGATGACCTGAATCTCCAGAACTATGAGAGATGAATAGTTGGTTTCAAAAGCAAAGTTGTAGAACATTAAATTTAAGCGAACACGTGTTTCAGGGTTTTGGCGAAATATGGCCTAATCCTGGTATATGGCCACTTCCATTATTGGACAGAATGACCCGAATCTCAAGAACTATAAGAGGTAGAAAGTTGCTTCCAAAGACAAAGTTGTAGAGAATAAAATTTTAGATAACACGTGTTTCAGGTGTTTAGGGAAAAATGACTTAGTTCTTGGATATAAGCTTTTCTAGATTCGAATGGTTTGATACGTACTTCGGTAGGGCCTTTGACATTACCTTGGGTAATTTCTATGGGATCTTTGAAATTCTTACAGTTATAAAAGAACAGAAAACGTTGAATTGTTTGCTTATTCGTATATTTAGGTACGTTCGAGTCACTTTGCCACATCTATTCTGTTCGTCACATCTATTCTGATACGTACGGGTCTTTGGTTATGTTCATTATTACAAACTGTTACTTGTTGAATTGGTGAATACATTTTGGTCGTTAAAAGGAGACGAGAGCGCTTCATTCCGATAGCCGTGGGATCGCCCTCGCCATGAGAAACCAAGTGCAGTTGAAGTTGAAGACTCCTCGGGACCTAGAATCCCCGAGCACAGTGGTCGTCCCATACCATCTCGCGGACACGACAGTTGGCATCCCTTGTGGGGACTCATCAAAGGGTGGGTCTCCCACTGATAAAATCAGGTGAGTTGTTTTGAAGACGAAAATTTTATTGATAGTTTTCATTTTTTCTGTGAAAGTTGAAAGAGTAAATGGGAAAAAAAAATTGTTCTTGGAACTTGAAAATGTAAAGAAAAAAAAAGTGGTGACAGTTTGTGTGAAAGTTGAAAGGGTAGGAAAAAATGGGTTTTCGAATTTAGAAAGGAATTTAGGAATGAAAAAGGAACAATTTATAGACAGCTTTAGTGAAAGTTGAAAGAGTAAATGGATAAAAATTGTTCTTGGAATTTAGAAAAGAATTTAGGAAGGTAACAGGAAAAAATTGTTGACAGTTGGGTGTAAGTTGAAAGAGCAAAATGAGTGATTGAAAATTGAACTGTGGAATTAGAGCGGAAAGCTTATTTTAAACGTGATTGGAAGAGGTTTGAAGATTACTGGGAAATTTGTGGTTTGAACCAATTGAGAGAAAAATTCGGTTTTGAGGATGCAGATTTTGTTGTTACTGACATTTTTTTTAAATTTTATTTCCAATAGGAATTGAAAGAAGGTTGGAATATCTGGCAAATCGTGGTCTTGTAATATTTGAAAAATCAAACTGTAGAATTAGACCGAAAACGTAGTCTGAAAGAAATTGTAAGTGTTTTGAAAACAACTGGAAAATTTATGGTTGGAGATGATTGGTATAAAAAACTTTCTCCTTGAACTGCCAAATGAGGATGAAAGTTTTTGTAGATTTGTGTCTTTGAAAACTATTCGTGTGTTATGAGGTGGCTCGCTTTACCCAAGGGTTAGGACGTAATTTGGACATCGAGCTGGGAAATTTGATTTAAATGTTATTAACCAGCGCAGACATTGACACTGATGTTGAAGTTAAAGATCGAGGTCAGAAATTGATTTTTGAATTTAAATTGAGATGAGGTTATAAATTGAAGTTGAAAGTGAAAATCGAGATTTGAAGTCGTTCTGATTCGTGAAGACAATTAGCCGTTAGAAGTTGAAATTTAGTTTTAAGTGAACCATAGAATGTAGATTGGGATTTAAACGAAAATTGAGAACATTGACGATATTTAAATAGAGATTGCAACGGACATATCAAGATTGCAAATGAAAATTGAAAGTGAAATCGAAAGCTGGGTTGGAAACAGAGATCAAAATTAGCTATAATTGAAATTTTAGACGGAGATTGTAACCTCGGGGGCGGGCACAAACACACGAATGTTAGCCTTTGGTTTCTATGTGGTTCTATGTTTCTATGTGAATCCCGATAAGGTTTTGATTCATGAAAAATTTTTCCTGAAACTTTTCGATCGGGAAATCTGAAAGGTTTTCCCCAGAGGTTGTGGACGTTTTTTTTCCTTTTTTTCTCCTTTAAAGTTCCATTTTGGAATTGAGTTTCCAAATGCCCCTTAACCCTTCACCATTTTCCTTGCTTGGGAATTTAGTTTGCCCACGGAATTTAGAACTTTTAGATTTCGGTTTGAAAATATTTGATTTGATACTGCTAGAGATATCATGCTGTTTTAGGTTCAAGCAAGAAGACCAGAAAATCCTTGGAACGCGGTTCCTCGAAACATGGCAAGATCAACAAGGACGCTAACTTGGCACCTCCACCTTCAATCGAGTCCACAATCATACCCATTGCGTGAGATCCACACGATCAAACCACCAAGGTTGCATCAGCATTTGGGAAGCGAGACGCCGACACCATATGATTACCACCAATCTCACTCCAATTCTTACAAGTTATCCAACATTTATAATACGTAGAGACAAAGTATGAACTCGATTCAAATTTTGGCGAGAGAACGCACCTCAACCCGTTGCACGCCACCTAAACCTGCTGTAAGGTCACAACCTATGTACCCCCTCCACACCGATGGTGGGAATTTTCTACACTGACATATTACCATTATTATTACCATTATTATGGTTATTAGAATTTTATTAGAATTATTGCTCATGTTATGGGGATAAGCACAATGAAAGAAAACCTGAATGGAGACGTAATATTTGATAAATTGATGGAAGGTTTGCTTGCCGCGTGGCTGCAAATATACACCCCCTTCCTTTCTGTTATTCCTCGTGCAAGTACGTCCACACAACCTCGCATCAGAAGACCGGGAAGGTGCAGAATGAGTGTGAGTGCTATTCTCCAAAAATGAACGAGTGAGCGAGTGAGTGAGTGATTGCATAGGGCATTTGATCAGGTTAAGACCTGGAGCCATCAATGGTTGCTCGAAGAGGCAACAGAGGGAGATAGCCATGGTTCTGACCCACACCGTACGGAACTGATCGAGCTCAAATGTGGACAAAACTGTAAGAGACCCCGTGGGGTGGCTTACGATTATTTTCCCTTCTGGAAAATAATCCTTCCTAAGGGGGCGTGCACTGTCGTATCCCGACAGCCCCCCCCCCAGAATGGCTTTCCTACGATTATTTTCCCTTCTGGAAAATAATCTTTCCTAAGGGGGCGTGTACTGTCGTATCCCGACAGCCTCTCCTCCGGAATGCCTTTCTTACGATTATTTTCCCTCCTGGGAACAACTGAAGGGGCGTGTGTTGCCGTATCCCGGGGAGATTATGCAAGACACTGAGGGAGCCCTTGGGACTATTTTTCCTCTCGGGAAAATGATGATACGTTGATTTCAACAATGAAAGGTACAAGCTCATAACAATTATGCATGTCAAGCAACCATACCTTTTGCATAGACACACATAATTGACGAGTCAGCGAAACTGTATATATTTATTTATTTTTCAATAAATCCCTGCCATTCAACAATGGTTGCCATATTTGACACAGTATACTGTACATTGTGGTTGAAGATAAGTTATTGGTAATTGGTTCATCATTGACGACAAGGGTCATAGATGTGGTTGTTATAAATTTTACAGCTTCCACGTACTGCTTCGACTGCTATTTCTTCAATTGTTGAACTTTGAATTTTGAATCTTTTGCCTATAGCACCAACAAAAAGTCCTATAACACCCGTGATTATTACGAAAGAAATTGTTGTTGAACTCAATACGTTTTGCTCGCGAACTTGTCAAGCAAAATTTAGTTAGTCTTCTTTGATTGGACAAGGCAGAAAAACGAGCTCTTTGGGATACTCAGTTCAGAACGAAAAATTATTCCATCATCTTGACGTTCATTATTGCAAACTGTTACTTGTTGAATTGGTGAATACATTTTTGGTCGTTAAAAGGAGACAAGAGAGTTTCATTCCGATAGCCGTGGGATCGCCCTCGTCATGAGAAACCAAAAGCAGTTGAAGACTCCTCGGGACCTAGAACCCCCGAGCGCAGTGGTCGTCCCATACCATCTCGCGGATACGACACGTAGAACGAATTTTAGATATTGGTCAAAAAAACCAAATAACGATCGAAAGGTAAATAATATTGGTAAAAAAAAATGCTTAATAACGGTCGTTTGCTAAATAATATTGGTCATTAATTACTATCAGTTTTTTTTCTGCTTCTCTAGGCGATAATTATTGTATGCCCTACTTCTTTTTTCGATCTACTCCTTATTACAACAAAGTGTAAGTTCAGTAAACGTATGGACCTTGCGCTTAGTGCGCGTCCAATAATGTAATTTAGAAAATCGCATTGAGCTTTCGTTTGACTAAACAGTTAGTTATCTTGTCACGATACAAAAAACATACGTTTGAAAACAAAATCAAGTTTGTCAGTCATTTTATTAAATAGTTCGTCAATTTACTTCAAAAATCATTAATATTCCTTAAACATGACTCTAATTTAACTTTCATTGTCATCAAATACATTATTAGAGGTAATATGATTTCAGTTTACCTCACACTTCAGCTTATGTTTTTCAATTTATGTAAATGACGCCATCAATTCACTTAGAACCTGCCTCTAATATTACTTGAATTTACCTTCAATTTTTCTCAAACTTACCTCTAATCCGCTTGACTGAAAGTCAGGGTCTTACACCAGAAAATACTCGAAAATGTCTGTTACCACACCACTATGAAATGTTCTATAATATTTATAATATAATAATAATCATTCATTTTTCAATACAAGATTTTGAAAAAGACAAAACAATATTATTGAGGACTTAGCATAAACAATATGAACTAAAGGCTTTTTAATTGTGCGATAGTAGCGATAAATAAGAAACTGTAGGTCGCAATGGGTGGTAGGAAAAAGGGCATCAGCAAAGAATAACAAAAAACAATATACTAGGGTGATAATATTAACAAATAAAACCTAAAACTCAAATTTAAGATTTTCCTTGTTATAGACTAGAGCAAGGCGGTCAAAGTAACCGACATGATACAGTAGGAACCTATCGTTTACCATCATTTCATTCCGATTTCTAAGATGGTAGATTTTTTTTTTTTATTATTAAATACAGCCATCTTACCTGAGTAAGAATCGCACGGGGGCCCCCGTTCGGGCCCATTGTGCTAGCTGTGTGGTTAGCCCATTGCTGTTACTTAAAATCTTTTCGTACTAGCGATGAAGTTGAGGATGTGCTTTGGTTCCAAGTATTTGATCATGTCGTATTTGAAGGTATATCCTCCCAGATGTATTCTTCTGTTTGAGATGAAGGCCGGGCAATAGCATAGGTAATGTTCCTGGATCCGTTCGTTTTCCGATTGTGGCAAGGTGCCTGTTAAATCCATAATGTTGACTACTGGTGAAAATTTTTAATCTTGTACGGCTGATATTTAGAAGTACGTGGAGCTATAAGACTAATCAGTTCAACGGATTCGTTGGCAGCAGATTCAGAAAATACGTTCGAGGAACTCGTAAAGAAACATCCGGATCCTTCGAGGATTCTAAATTTTCCAAGTGCACCAGACGACACGACTCAACCACTCCAAGTAGACCCCGGTATGGTTTATTCGTCCATCATGTCCTTTTCTAATGGATCTGCCGCTGGAAATGATGGTTTGCGGCCACAACACCTCAAAGATATAGTCTCTATGTCGGCCGGCGAATCTGGTAAGCGAGCTATCGAATCAATTACAAAGCTCTGCAATTTTTTGCTAGCAGGAAAGCTAAATGATGAAATCTGCGAAGTTATGTACGGAGCATCCCTATGTGCATTAGAAAAGAAAGACGGTGGCATCCGTCCGATAGCGATTGGGGCAACGTTACGCAGATTAACCTCAAAAATCGCATGCTTCTCAGTGAAAACTGATATGGTGAACCACCTGTTACCGCGTCAGAGTGGTTTCGCTGTGAAATTCGGCTGCGACTGCGGCTGCGGCTGCGTACGCTATTCGATCGTACATACGAAACCCAAGGAATGGCCTTAAGCTCATCCTTAAGGTAGACGTCAAAAACGCATTTAACAGTATAGAAAGAGACATTATGTTGAGAGAAATTAAGGACAAGGTTCCTCAACTATACCTTTACTTTCGTCAATGCTACCTACGACCCACCTACCTTGCTTACGGAGGCAAACTAATTTTGTCAAGAGTCGGAGCCCAGCAAGGAGATCCCGCAGGCCCGTTGATTTTCAGTCTCGCAATTCACCGCCTAGTGCTTAATTTGAAAACAGAGTTGAACGTGTGGTATCTCGACGATGGCACTCTCGGTGACTCTCCCGTCAATGTCCTAGCTGACCTTGCAACCTTCAAGGAGATGTCGAAGACTTTTGGTCTGGAGCTGAACAATGAGAAATGTGAACTCTATTTTATCAACGGTTCGCCCGACCCCGATATAGTCAGCCAATTCCAAGCGCTGGCACCCGGAATTCGCGTGATTAACGACGACGAGCTAGAGATTTTAGGCTCTCCTTTGTTGGAAAATGGAATGGAATCCTTCACGCGTAGAAAATTTGAGAAGATCAATCTACTCATCAGTCGGTTACCATTGCTGCGAACCCACTATGCCTATTTCATTCTGAAAAATTGCCTCGCATTACCTAAACTGGTTTACCTACTGAGGTGCGCACCGATTTGGAAGTACCCCGATCTCCTACATGAACTAGACATGCAGCTAAAATTGGCCTTGGAAAAAATATTTAACGTGCAATTGAATGTTCCACAATGGTTCCAGTCAAGTCTACCGGTGAATTTCGGCGGCTTAGGCATCCGCTCGCTATCAGAAATTTCGCCCCCAGCGTTCTTGTCTTCGGTAAATGGAGTTAAAGACGTCGTATCTACAACAACCCACATTCAGGATTACGAGTCTGAAATCCCATTCTATTCTGAAGCCCTGGCCAAGTGGACCGATATCAACAACGGAGTTATGCCTGAAAAAAAAATTCACAATTTGCATGGGACCACATCAACATCAAGCGAGCCATATCTGAAATAGCACACTCTTCGGAAGTGGAAAAATTCAGATTCGAATTACTGCAGAATAAAATGTCGGGTGCCTGGCTCAACGTAGTTCCAAGTCCAAATATCGGTACATTTTTGAACGACGACGTGATGCGAGTATGTGTTAGCCTACGACTGGGAACCAAAATCTGCCACCCCTACATTTGCTCTTGCGGCATTGCGGTTGACTCTTTCGGAAGACATGCCCTTCATTGTAAAAAGAATCCAGGAAAATACTTCCGCCACGCTGAACTGAATCGTATCATACATCAAAGCCTCGCTTCAATCAACATGAGTTCATGACTCGAGCCTGGTGGACTATTTCGCGATGACGGAAATAAACGACCTGACGGTATAACTTACACTGCTTGGGAGAGAGGGAGAGCTCTCGTGTGGGACGCTACTTGTGCAGACTCTTTAGCCGCTTCAAACATGACTGGCAGACTGAAACGGCCTGGCATGGCATCGAAAAAAGCCGTCATTCGAAAACACACCAAGTATACGAAAATAAAAGCTAACTATCATTTCGTTGCGGTGGCAGTGGAGTCATTAGGCCCCTGGTCCAAGGAAGCGGTTAATTTGTTGAACAAAATTGGTCAAAATCAGACTTTCTGGAGAACCGTAAGCAAGACATTACCTCTACCAAAGAATCTCGTTAGCCATCCAGAGTGGTAACGCAATGTGCGTCATCGCCAGCATACCGAAGAGCAACACTCTTGAGGAAGTCTACTCTCTGTGATATTTACATTACTTTTCTGTTTTACTTTTCAATTTTATTTACCAATTTTTTTTTTTTGTCTCTTCTTCTTCTCTGTGATATTTACATTACTTTTCTGTTTTAATTTTCAATTTTATTTACCAATTTTTTTTTGTCTCTTTTTCTTCTCTTTTTTTTTAACAACGGACTATGTAGAATGAATTGTAATAAATAAAAAAAAAAAAGAAGAAATTTTGTATTCTTACTGCTTATCCTTAGACAGTTCTTTGACTGCCGGCATTTGGGGATTTTGAGCCAGTAGTTACCAAAATTCTTAGTTTTTATTGTGTTAGCAATACTTCTTGAGTGCGAGTGTGGAGTACCCATTGATGTTTCCGGTCCAATTAGCTGGTTTAACGCGCCTTTCCTGGCTAGTTCGTCAGCTTTTTCATTGCCTTCGATTCCTTCGTGCCCTGGAACCCACATCAATTTGATTCTATGAGGTGACGTCAATCTATCGATTTTTTCCCGACATTCCAAGGTTAATGCTGATTTGAAGCAGTTTGATGCTACCGCCTTAATCCCCGCTTGGCTGTCTGTGTATATTGTTACCTCTTGTGCGCCTGGTATGGAATCCCAGATGGAGTGGCAGCTTTCTATGATTGCTCTGATTTCAGCTAAGAAGATCGATGAGTATGCTCCTAGCGGGATTGATTTTTTTCACAGTAAACGCCTGCTCCCGCTCCATCATTAATTAAAGAGCCGTCTGTATATAATACAATACCTTTCGGTTTTATGCTACTTTTTCTGGAATACTTATGTTGAATTTTCTGTCAAATTTGTAGGTTTTTATTATTTTGTCTGAAGGCATGTCAAGCGACGGCTCTGCTTTCAGTGTTGAGAACCATATTTTGGAATGCTCAGTTTCTCTTATATTACACTGCTTAGATAGTCTGCTGAGTGTGCTAATCGCCTTTGTTTCTATGAGAATGTGGAGCGAAGTCAAGTTATAGACTTCCAGCATCCTGTTATGGCCTTGCATGCCATCCTTTGGAATTTCTCGAGCTTGATTTGAGATATCTGTCGACTAATTTTTCGAGAGTCTTTAACATAAAAGATGTCAGACTAATAGGCCTGTAATTTTCCGCCAGAGAATAGTTGGTTTTGCCTGGTTTTAATATGAAAATCACCTTACCGTACCTCCTTGCTATGTGTTTTAGTTCTAAAGATGCTCTGAATAGTCTACACATTGTCGTTAGAACCTCGTCCGGTGTGGCCTTTAGCATGGCTGGAAATATGCCGTCCGGTCCTGGCGATTTCAATGGCACAAAAGAGTTTAAAGCCCATTTCATTTTGTCAACAGTTGCAATTTTGGCTATTAAGTTCACGTTTGGAGCCCCTTCAAAAGACAATAGTTTCTTGTTATGATCCTTTATGGACATTGACACACAGTTTGAAAAGTGGGTGTCTAGAAGATGTGTATAAGTTTCCTCTTGATTTTTGGTATATTCTCCATTGGGTAATATCAAAGAGCCCACAGCCTGGGACGGGTCCTTAGATATGACTTTATACATCTTGGGTGCGTCATGAACCTTGCTTATTTCGTTACATTGGTGCCTCCAGCCTAATCTCTCTCTTTGTCTTAAGTTGCGGTTATAAATACCAAGCTCCTTGTAGTACTCTTTCCATCCACCCGTTCGTTTCCCTTTGTTAAAGAGTTTACGCACCTTTTGTCTTTGTTTACTGTCTTCCTTCGTATAATATGGCACAGATTTCCCCGCCATGTGTTTGCGTATAGGGCAGGTCTTTTCGTTGGCGCTAACTAGGATTCTCTGTAAGTAATCAGCCTCGTCAACTAGTTCTTGGGTTACTGCTATAGGTTGTAGGGTTGTAGGTCGTAAATTGGTATTTGTAGAAAGAGTTCTCGAAATCTATGTTACGAAGAGGGTCCAGTTCGTGGAAGCTGGATTTTAAACAGGAGTGGGGGTATGGGATCAAGGTTGATTTTAAAACTGATGCACTCGTGATCCGAGGTTAGTATGTGTTTAGTTACGTGCCAGTCAGTGATAATATGCACCAGACTTTCGGTGCATAGAGTAATATCCAGAACTTCCTCTCTTAGTCTGTTCCTGAAAGTCGGTACATTGCCTATTTTTAGAATTGATAGTTCTGTTGAGAGGATATAGTTAAAGAGATTATCCCCCCGTGGGTTTATGTCGGAGCTGCCCCGAAGTGATGGGCGTTCGAGTCAATACCAGAGAGTAGCGGAACATTGTTCGCTTTGCAGTAGTCTACTAGCGCTACATATTCATTCGTGGGTGGACCGTCCTGTGATTCATATGGGAAATAGGCTGAGCAAATCATAATATTTTTATCATTCCCGTCTATCTTGACTGTAGTCATAGCAGCTATCATGTCTGGCGTGCTAAGATTGTATAATGGGTGCATGATTAAATTTTTGGAGTAGAATATAGCAGCTCTTGGCCTACCATTTCCACCTGATCGTATGATATTTCCTAGCCTGCTATTTATGCCAGTTACTTTACTTGCTCTGACCGGTGGTTCCTGAACTAAAACAATGAAGCTTGATTTATCTTTCACTAGACTATTCAGTTCGGATGTCGGTGAGTACGCTTTATGCAAATTAATTTGAAAAACCTCTAGTGCTTCGTCCATTGTGGATTATTGGTTTGCTTAATTGGATAAACCAGCTGTCACAAGACCTATGATGGACTACCGCTACCTTACAACATTTAGAGTTTTGACTTTGTCTACGCTTGAGTGACGTTTGAGGATTTGCAACACTCTTCTTATGTTTGTGTATGTTAATTGCGATATCGCCCAGATATGTGTTGCCTAGTGGCCGGTTTGCGTGAGAGATGTGTGTAACCTTACCTGCCTTACCTTTAACCTTGTTCTCTTCCCAAGATTGAGCCAAACAGTGTAGGAATTGTGACACCAAAGATTGAGCTAAACGGGGTAGGAATTGTGAAACCATAGATAAAACGCCATTTGAATAAATATTTGAAAAAAGTTGTTTATTATTGATCTTAGAGATAGTACATGTGCCTTAACGAGCGAGCTTTAGGGTTTTCGTTGCGATTGAATGCATTTTATTTGCAGTGTTTCTCTTCCTCAATTGAGATTCTAATACGTGCGTTGGAAAAGTAGGGTCTGAAACCGATTCCCTTTAGCTGCCGTACCGATTGCTCATCTACGCCGAAGAAAACGATGGTTCTATCTTCCTGTATTTTCTTTTTATTAAACGGTCTCCAATTATTAGTGTCGATTGAATCGTTTTTAAGCTCTATTTCATCGAAGAGATCAAGCATGTCCGGGCGGGGTTCTCGGGGATTGCTGTGGCTCTGAGTGGACGTGGCAATTCTCCGCAATCGATAGCCTTGATTTTAGGTTCCTTCCACAGTTCGGTTAGCATCGGCACTACATTTAGTGCCCAGTTTTTGGCTTTATTGTTTGGACAGACGAATTTATAGCGACCTCTCTCGAAGTCGCAGAAATCGAATAATTTCACTTCCGTATCTTTCTCTTTTTTGAGTTGGGTTTTAACACTGGCGTGAAGAATTTCTCCATGCCTTTTACTGTATAAATGCACGTCCTCTATATCAGGCACCAATTTCACGACAAACTTCAAGGGTTTCTTTGGTGCCACGTCTTCATCGGGAAGTTCTAGCGTGCCGTTCTTGGGGCGCTTCGACGGGGGTATGCTTGCTGCGTCAGTCGACATGTTGCTGCTGCCACGCGGTCTTTTCGATATCAACGTCTTCTCTGATTCCGACATACTTAGGTCAGCCGCGAAGTTGCTGATGTCACTGATATCCTCCTCGGACGTTGTTATTTGAAACACCGGGTCTGAATCGACATCAATTGGTACTAACTCTGCGGTGCTTGTTTCCAGATCGTTCGAAATACATGTTGAATTGAGAAATTTGTTTGGCATTCCTGTTCGATTTACTCTATTTTTATAGGCTTCCTTGTACCGTTTGACGGACCAATAAACTTCTAGAACAGGTTCCCGGTCTGAGTTTGTATGGATAGTTAATAGATTAAGCTCAGCTACTCTGATTGAAATCATTCAGTTTTTCCTTACCTCGAAGTCGGCTTCTACGAACACTGAACTAACTGCAGCGTAGCTTAATGACCTATTATGAGAATACAGCGACACACTGAACTGAACTCGATGCTGGCGAACCTTTGTATGTTGACTGGTGCTAGTAATCGTGGGGGAATGCACTGTGTAAACATGTTTGAGGTTAAACTTACTGTCGCGAGTTATTCTAAGAGTTGCTATATTCACTTTTACCCAAGGTTGGGTTAGCGTCGCAAGTCACTAGCGTCGCTACTAGCGCCGCTAATAGCGAAGCTAATATTGCCAACATTTCGCTAGTAGCGACTAGCGTTCGCTAAAACTGCTTTAGCGAAACGTTTTCGCTAGTCGCTAACGCATTCGCTAGTTTTATGGACTAAAATATTATGAATTTCGGTACTAAAAATTTTGATGAAAAAATAGAAACAAAATTTAAGGAAAGATTCAATTGACAAATCGATCTGCAACGACTCGAAGAAAGAACCAGAAGAGGATCGTTCTGATATTCAACATTTCAAGACATTTCAAAGACTATTCGACTACTCAGATGCAGGATTCTCAGGTCGGTTTATTTAGTCCATCGCTTTGTAAAGCAGAAGTGCTTCTGAACAATTATATGTCTGACGACAATTTAGTCCATCGCTTTGTAAAGCAGAAGTGCTTCTGAACAATTATATGTCTGACGACAATACCAAAATGAGTTCTTTCAAGGACTATCCTCAAATCGGACGTTTATTTATAAAGTACAACACCACAAATAACGGTAGTGCCGCGTGTGAAAGACTATTTGAATACTTAATTGCAGAAAGGGAACATGTCAAAGAACGTAATATCTCGGAAATTATAAGAATTAGAGACTTCGGCCCAAAGCAAAAGTTGTCAAAGATGACAAAATACGTAATTTTTTATTGGAGAGGGAGCGCCTGCTCGTCATCCTGAGGACCCACCTCCAGAATCTCGAGATTTAATGGGTTTTTTGAAAACTTTGAGCGATTGCATTATGAGTTGAGGATAGAATAATTGAAAACGGAAGAGCTAATGATCCACCTACTCCCAGTGCCAGAACAATCAATTTTTCCCAGCTGCTATTTAGTTTCTGTTTTTCTTAGAAAATATGTAAACTAGGAACTTCGACTCAAAGTAATAATTATCGAAGATGACAAAATACGTATTTTTACTTTGATGAGGAAGCGCCTGCTCGTCATCCTGAGGATCCACCTCTAGAATCTCAAGATTTCTTGGGATTTTTGAAAACTTTGAGTGATTTCATTATGAGTTGAGGTTAGAAGAGTTGAAAACGAAAGAACTTCCTAATGATCCAACTACTCCCCGTTCCGAAATAGTCAATTTCTCCCAGCTGCCATCGAATCTATCTTTTACTTAGAAAATATCAAGCTTAGAGATTTCAGCCCAAAGTGACAATAGTCACTTGACACGATAATGTAATCACGATAATGTAATGACACGATAATGTAATTTTCTGTTGTAGATAAAGCGCGAACTCGCCATCCCAAGTATCCACCTTTAGAATCTCAATAAATAATAAATAAATAAATCATAAATAAATAATTATGAAAAATGGAATAAAAACGGAATTAACATAATTAAAAAATGAAAAGTTAAAATTAAGAAAATGAGAGAGGCACCAACAAATTTTTATTCGTCCTCAACTTCGTCTGGTGTTTCAGAACGAGTTGGCAATTTCAACACTTCATTCCAAAATTCTAAGTGCTCCTCGGGAATGTATTGCATAATCTTTTTAATATCAACCATTTTCGTTGAAAGGATAGGAAGTTTATTGGCATAGGCTTGTTTATCGGGCAGTGATAATTGATTACGTGTTTTTTTTTCTTAATGTGAATTTTTCTTCGGTTTGACTCAATCCATTAATATACTTCTTGCAAGTAACCTTGCCATGTGAGTTCTTGTGGACATTAAAATAACAATACTGTGATATTAAAAATTTCGTTTTAGGAAAGGAAGAAGTATTCGATACACATTGCTTCTTTTAAAAATCTCCCCACGAGCCTTTGAAATCTATAATGTTTTGCGTTTCTACTTTTTCGAGTTTAAATTTATCTGGAACGTTTGAGGCCTTGTTTATAACGGATTCGTACTGCTGCAGGGTGTAAACTTTTTCTTCCTTCTTCATTTTTCGTTTGATAAGACCGAAGTCCCTGTCGCATGGCATGTATGAATGTCCTCTTATCGGAAAGTTGATAGTTACTTCTACAAACTAATTCAGCTCTACCAATGTCATTACAAACCGAAGAAGAGTGTGATTTTTATTCTGCCCTCCACAATTGTCAGCAAATAAAAATACAGTTGTTACTCCATCGTCCACATATTTTTTGAAATAGTTCAAAAGGAACGAACACACTTCATTAGGACGCTTATGACCAACGAATTCAGTGTATGGGTAACAAACCATTTTCTCGGTGCGAATATCATGAATTCCAAACGTATTGACAGTTAGTTGGCGCAAATAATACAGTTCTTGCACTGGAATACACGGTAGCGATACGTTGGCCATAAAATCCAAAGAAAGGCCAGCGATCTTCGTATTCGTTATACAAAGCGTTTTTACTTTTTGCATGGCCTTATAAAAATGCTGGCTTCGTAGCTTGTGTATCATCAATTCGGCTATAGCCGATTTTCGATCATTCTCAGTCATCATCATCATCATCATCAAACTTTATACACCATTATTACCCTCCGGTGTGAGGTCTTTATGTCACAACCCCCAGAAAGAGAAAGTCCCCTAACTTCTAAATCTGATTTAATTGAATCTATAAACCTTCTCCTTGGTCTACCCCTTGGCCTAACACCCGGGACCTGTGCACCCAAGATCCTTTTCGGTAACCTGTTATTACCCATCCTTTGAACGTGCCTAAACCAACGTAGACGACTGGCCCTTGCTTCCTCTTCCACTGACGCAATCCCTAAGTTTTCCCTAATGTCGTCGTTCCTGATATGATTATCCCACTGCTCCCTCC
>CM055406.1:86372790-86425761 GCA_029228625.1 Pseudolycoriella hygida
TGCCCAGATCTTTCAAACAAAAAAAAATTATGAAAGTCAGAAAAGATTTACTCGAGTTATGTGCAAAAGACCAAAAACCACTTAAACGGCCCTAGCTCGGCGGCCCTTGGGCCGACAGTGCCCAGATATACCATACCATGTCATAAAATATTTTTCGACTACCTTTCAGGAAAAAAAAAAGTTTTTGAAAATCGGTCAAGATTTACTCAAGTTATCGTGTTGACGGACAGACAGACCGACAGACAGACAGACCGACAGACAGACCGACAGACAGACAGACAGACAGACCGACAGACGGACATTGTTTTTTTCGCTGATTTGTCATCTGGAGGCAACAAAAAACGTTTCCCCCTTACTCCCGGGTTCGAATTCGCAATGTAACAAACGTGGTAATAAACGCATCAGACCTACTTACTTCGTACGGGTCTAAAAAATGACCAAGGGCCGACCTCAGGACCTCCCTGTGGCTCCAAGTAGAGGCCTTGGACCCAAATTTTTTCTTGAGTATAGTTAGTCATTCCCTTGCATCTCAAAAAGAAAAGAAATCATGAAAGTCGAATGTAATTTTGCTGATTTCTAAACATGTAGACCTTGTACTTGTAGTACTTGACGTCTTTTTTTAGGCTTAGCTAAGTCCAAAATCAAGAAAATATTACTTCCATCAAATGTATGACATTCATTATTAACCTTTACAACAAAAAAAAAATATTAAAATCGGTTAAGATTTGCTCGAGTTATGTACATAAGACCGAAAACCTATTTATCCCAAACCCAGTTTAGGTACGTCATTTCAGGAGAAATATACTTATCACCTGGATAACTCACTTCAAGACGGAAGCGAGTGAGTTAGTAACATAAACACAACGATTTTCAGATTCTAACATTTATTAAACGAAGTGAGTTATCCAGGTAATAAACGATTCTAACGGATATTGCTCAATCTTAAATCTCAAAAAACCCCAAGAAAACGGTTGTGAATATTGTCCCCTCAAAAGAACAAGACAGAACTTTTGAGTTTAATTCTGTGAAATATACTTATAATTCGTATGGATACAACCAATTTAATTCATCGACATACTCATAGTTCTAGATCACGAAAATATTATGAAAAGTATTGAAAACTTTAAATTTCTAAAGCTGGGAAGATGATGACGTATTCTGGTGGATAAATCTTTTGCCAACATTCCTCAGTAATGACCAGTACTCAACTTCTACGAAGATATCCCTGAACAGATCCCTCCATCTGATGGAGATAATTCATTCACAAAATTTGCTATTTCATGTATTTTATATTATAGATGTACTGTTTGTGTTGTCAAGTGTAGTGTAGCGTAGTGAAGGAAAGTGTAGTGTTGTGTAGTGAGCTGTAGTGTAGTGTAGTGTGGTGAGATGAAGTGAGAGGTAGTGAGGCGTGGTGACATGTAGTGTAGTGAGGTGCAGTGAAGTTGTGTTTTATATTATAAATGTTTTATCTTATAGATGTAGTGCAGTGTAGTGATATGTAGTAAGGTTTATTGTAGTGAAATGTACTGAGATGTAGTAAGGTGCAGGGAGGTGTAGTCAGATGTACTGAGGTGTTATGAGATGTAGTGTAGTGTAGTGAGATGTACTAAGGTGTAGTGATATGTAGTGCAGTGTAGTGAGACGTATTAAGGTGTAGTGAGATGTAGTGCTGTGTAATAAGATGTGGTGTAGTGTAGTAAGATGTAGTGTAGTGAAATGTACTGAGATGTAGTAAGGTGCAGTGAGGTGTAGTGAGATGTAGTGAGGCGTGGTGACACTGTGTACGTCAGAAAATGACCACGTGACTGGTGGAGCGAGATGTCCAGTCTTTAAACAGGCGCTTAAATCTAAAACAGGACAAGAATGGAAGTGATACAAATAAATCTAAATCATTGTGACATGGCACAACAACTTCTGTGGCAAGCCTCAGCGGAACAAAAATGTGACGTAGAGATTATTTCAGAACCGTACCGTGTATATAGAAACAACGTTAAATGGGCTGCTGACAGAGCCGAGATGGCCGCAATATTGACAACGGGCAAGTACCCCATACAAGAAGTTGTATCAGACGCTCACGAAGGATTCGTGATAGCGAAAATTGATGGAGTGTATATTGCCAGCTGCTATGCACCACCAAGATGGACGATTCTGCAGTTTGAACGAATGTTAGATTTACTCACAGGAGAACTGACGGGACTCAACCAGTTCATATTGGAGGTGATTTTAACGCATGGGCAGTTGAGTGGGGTAGTAGATTCACAAATGATAGAGGCTTCAGTCTGCAAGAAGCGCTAGCTAGATTAAATGTGGTTCTGGCAAACGTGGGAAATGCAACTACATTCCGCAAGAATGGGCGAGAGTCGATTATTGACGTGACATTCTGCAGTCCAGTACTAGTTCCAAGTCTGAACTGGAGAGTCGATGAAAGTTACACACACAGCGATCACCAGGCATTGAGGTACACCGTGAAAAAGTGTACAGAGGCATCAAGACAGATGACTCATAGAAGAGAGCGAAGATGGAGAACCGGAAATTTCGATCAAAAAGTTTTTAAGGAATATCTCCAATCAAAAGACGATCACGAAGAGAAATCTGCAGAAGAATTGACGAAAGAAATGGTGAATGCATGTGACGCGGCGATGCCAAGAAGGATGGAACCGAGGAATGGGCCAAAACCGGCATTTTGGTGGAACGACGAAATAAGACTTTTGCGAACAACTTGTTTTAAGACAAGAAGGAGGATGCAAAGGGCCAGAAACGAGAATGTTAGAATAGAGAGGTCCGAAGAACATCGTAATGCAAAACTAGCACTGAAGCGAGAAATCCGGGCGAGTAAGAGGGATTGTTGGAAGAAACTGTGCCAAGAGGCAGACACGAACCCGTGGGGCAAAGTGTTCAGAACAGTAATGACGATGATGAAAGGTACATTGGGGCAAAAAGAAAAGTGCCCGGATAGGCTAGGTGTCATAGTGAGAGAGCTCTTCCCACAGCACGAACAGATCACATGGCCGCAAACTCCTTATGACGTTGAAGCGGAAGACAGACTTGAACGGTCGATCACTGTAGAAGAGATCCAGATGGCTGCACAAAAGCCAAAAAATAACAAAGCGCCAGGACCAGATGGAATCCCCAATATAGCTCTGAAGACAGCAGCATGCGCAAAGCCTAACATGCTCAGATTGACAATGCAGAAGTGCCTCGACGACGGATATTTTCCTCAACTATGGAAGAAACAGAAGCTGGTCTTAATACCAAAACCAGGGAAACCGCCAGACAAGCCATCATCATATAGACCTATATGCTTGTTGGATGGGTTGGGAAAAATGCTGGAAACCGCGATCCTGAATAGACTAAGAAAACACACGGAGGGCGAGCACGGACTGTCGGACGAACAATTCGGATTTCGAAAAGGGAGATCGGCGATTGAGGCCATTAAAAAAGTCATAGAGACCACCGACAAGGCACGGAAGCAAAAAATACGGGGTAACCGCTTCTGTCCTATAACGACGATGGACGTTAGAAATGCCTTTAATAGCGCAAGCTGGATAGAGATAGCCAAGGCGCTACATGTCATGAGAGTCCCCGATTACCTCTGTAGGATACTGAAAAGCTATTTCGAGCGACGAGTACTAACGTACGATACTAATGAAGGGAAAAAGACTGTCGATATCACAGCTGGAGTACCACTGGGATCCATATTAGGACCAACGCTGTGGAATGTTATGTATGACACAGCGCTGAGGCTGAAACTGCCAAGATGTGCTAAGACGATTGCTTTTGCCGACGACTTGATCCTCACGGTATCCGGAACGTCGAAGATGGAGGTGGAGGTGGTTACGATGGAGACGCTAGAAACTGTCGAAGACTGGATGACAACGGCGGGGCTGAGGCTGGCTAGTAAGTAACTGCAGAAAAACCGAACGAATCATTTTGAACATTGACGGGGAAGAAATCACATCCACTCGCCAATTAAAATACCTTGGAGTTGTGCTGGACGACCGCAGAAATTTTAATAGCCACGTGGACTACACGTGCGAAAAGGCAATGAAAGCCACCGCAGCATTGGCCAGAATAATGCCAAACGGCTTTGGACCGCGCAGCAGCAAAAGGAGGCTCCTTGCAAGTGTCACCCTATCGATATTGCGCTACGGAGCACCAGCGTGGATACAGGCGCTAGATACGAAGAAGAATCGGAGAAGGCTTAATAGAGCCCAGAGGCTGACAAGCATAAGAGTAGCAAGCGCATATCGAACAATATCCTTAGAAGCGGTATGTGTTATAGCCGGGACGATGCCCATATGCATAACGCTGACAGAAGACAGTGAATGTCATAGAAAGAAGAGAATGGAGGGTCAAACTACCAAAACAGTTAGGACGAAATTAAGAGCCGAATCACTGAGACAGTGGCAGCAAGAGTGGGACTCCTCGGACAAGGGAAGGTGGACCCATAGACTCATACCAAAAATAACGACATGGGTACAGAGAAAACATGGAGAGGTTAATTTCCACCTGACACAGTTTCTGTCTGGTCACGGATGCTTCAGGAAGTACCTGCACAGGTTTGGATTCACGGAGTCACCTTTCTGCACGACATGCGATAGGCAGGAAGAGACTGCGGAGCACGTGTTATTCGTCTGCCCCCGCTTCGAACAAGAACGAGGAGAGCTGTTGACTGTGAGTAGGCCAGATGTAAGTGCCAGAGATGTGCCGCGATGAGGAGGTGTGGATAGTGGCGGATAATGTAGTTGCGAAAATAATGACGAAGCTGCAAATTGCATCGAATTGATGTTGACAATGCGCTCGAATTTAATACGAAATACGAAAAAATTGAAATTTGACGAATTAAACACGCGCGTTTATCCATATGTGGCAAACAAATCGTATTCGGTCGGAAGATGTAAATCATATGATTTGTTGGTATGGTTAAATGACGTCACCGTGGCATTAACGACAATCTGAATTAACGTAAGTCACTTTTTGCTTGTCCCGGTAGATCAATGGTTAGAGCATTCGACTAGTAAATAGAAATATTTGCTGGCGTGTGTTCGAATCCTTGGGATATGAAGCAAAGGGTGTTGTTATTTCAGATTTTAATTTCAATATTCGTAGTTTTTCGAAGATTATAAAATTAATTAATTTAAATTCAAGTCGGTTAAACCGAGAACGAAAATGTTCAATTCCTGAAAATTTAATTTTCGTGATTTTCTGATGTCCATATCTTTTCTTTAAAACCTTCAAGAGCGTCAGGGAACGTCAGTCTCGGCCCCAAATGAAATATTTCATATGCCGCTTTTCCAGGAAAGTTCTGGAAAAGTCGTGGCATGTGGAAAAGAGGTCAATTTTGAGTGTTTTTTAGGTAATGCTCGGAGTTTTCGAATTTTAGCCTTTAGAAAATGGCTGCCAGCTGTCAAAGTGACAGCATCTTGAATTTTTCTCAAGCAATAAATTAGGTTTTTTTTGGTTTTCGAATTTTAGCTTCTGAATGACACTACTTAGAGAGTTGGTTTCTTAGGGAAAGTTATACAGTTTGATCGGGAGAAATTTTTGGGATTTTCAGAAATCTGCCAAAGTGACGCCATCTTGGATTTTTGTTAGGTATAAATTAGACTTCTTCGGGTTTTCGAATTTTAGCTCCGGAATGATAACACTTAGAGAGTTGGTTTCTTCTAGAAAGTTATAGAGTTTGGTCATAAGAAATTTTTTGTATCTTAAGAAAATGGCTGCCAGCTGTCATATCGGCGCCATCTTGGATTTTCGTTTATGCTTTTTCGGCTTTCGAATTTTAGCTCCGCAATGACACTACTTAGAGAGATGGTTTCTTCTAGAAAGTTATAGAGTTTCATCAGGAGAATTTTTTGGTATCATAAGAAAATGGCTGGCAGCTGTCATAGCAGCGCCATATTGGATTTTCGTTTATGCTTCTACGGTTTTCGTTACATGCTCTATGAAAAAAGTTATTTATTAAAGTGCCATTTTGTAGCGTTTATCCAAATACTCACCTGGGCGTTATTAGCGCCCGGAGTGTGGGCGTTAATAACGCTTCGGCGGGCGCTAATAACACCCCGAGCGTTATTAACGACCCGGGCGTTATTAACGACCCGGGCGTTATTAACGACCCGGGCGTTATTAACGACCCGGGCGTTATTAACGACCCGGGCGTTATTTTCGGCGAATAAATGTCCTGCCACCAATTAAAAGAACATTTTGATCTCTGCAAGTGTAGTAAAAAAAATTCGAAAAGAAATCGAAAAAATTGAGTTATGAGCCAATCTAATGACCCGTACCTCCTTGAAAGAAGTGTTTACCTGCATTAAAAAATGTTGAAATACGGTTAAGTAGCCTTAGTTAGGCTCTGTCTATGGATCCTATAGTCCAGACCACTCACACGACCTTCAACAATTTCCATGATTTTTTGCAAAGGTATAAACGGAAAGCTGTTGACCAATTTTTCGACCGTCTCTTAGGAGGCTTGTGACCGATTTCGCCCATCTTCAAACTTCACCGATCACCTTTCAGGTATGAAAACATTTATAAGGTCGAAATTCGACTGGGTACAAATGTCGTGACAAATACGTGTGCTCTGTTTACTTCGTACAAGCCTAAAAACTCACGTCATGTAGTTGGCTGTTTTTGATTTACAGACACACACATGGCTAGATGTGAAGGGCTAATTACTACAAGCCAAGTGCATTTCTTTATATGATATTAAATCGACGTGACTACCCCTCGGTGTTTGATGTCTAGTACTCGAAATGAAATCAATAATAATTTAATGAATCAATTAATAAAAATGAATTAATTTTATTAGCACCTAATTTTATTAAATAATTAAAAATATTTACTGATCTATCCCCTCCGAAAACATGTTCCAACCAAAAAAGTCGATCGGTTGGGAGTTTCGCTCTCCTTCGAATAATTCGAATATCTACCATCTATAAAGAATACATACACAACTTGTTGTGTATGCATTCAACCCAGCTGGGCCAACAGCTGGTTAGAAATAAACTGGTAAAAATATAAGATGATCATTGTAGAATTAACAAATTACAATTTCTGTTTTGATAAAAGGTAAAATATCTCATCCAAAGAGTTCGTTGAAGGCAATGTTCCGAGAACGGTCGTTGAATTGCCTCTCTGTATGTCTATACTTAGTCTTTGCCGCAAGTATAGAGTGGCTCTTTTTTCATGTATTGCATCTAAGATTATTTTACCCAATTCAGAAATGAAATCTTTTGCATGCTGTCCCCATGGTCCCAATGTTTCAAAGCCAACAGGAACAAAGAAATATTGTGATGTCATTAAGTGGTAAAATGACATTTTTTTTTCTTCTGCTGTATTTGCCACCCAGCCAGCATTTTTTGACGTTTGTTTGACGTACGACTTTGCAACTGTGTCACGTTCCAACAGCCCATGGAATCAGAGTGAGTCCGTCTGGATGTCGTCATTCATCGCGTACTACTCCTGGTGGTTCTAAGATCGCCGGAATTCCAGCCGAGACTAAACCTCTGCGTATTGTTTCATTCACGGCGTGGTGTCTGGATGACGACCCAAACTTTTTGTGCAACTCAATCCATGATGACCGAACGCATCGACGTCTTTTCCACAAATACATGTATGGGGATGGCATATTTTCGCACCAATTCTTAAAGCAACCGAAATTCTCAACATGTCATTGTCTAGGCATAAACCAAGGGATGTTAAAGGTAGCGTGCTTAACCATAATCTTGATTCTTCTTGATACTACTAGTAATCTTGCTTTCTGACAGGCATTATCCTCCAAAGAATCGAATAGGTCGGCGAACTTCTTCTCCATAACTGGTCCAGACCAAGATTTCTGTAAATTTGAGTTTTCAAATGGTGGTTCGGCATTTGATTCCAGTTTCCATGGTTCGATTCTGTTCAGTTGCATGCATTGAAGAAATGAAAGCTGACGATGCAGCGTCTGATGTTAGTATCAGTCCAAGACCCCCTTTCTTAACAGGAAGTGAACACTGTGACCAAGCGTTATCGTTGAAATTCACGTTTGTTATATTTTCGGCTGAATATTTTATCAAGTTTTCGAATTCATTCAAATTTTCTTTAAAAAGCCAACAAGGTGAAGATCTCAAAAGATGCATCATTCTTGGGATCGCGAGGCAATTTTTCAAAATAAACAGTGCCTGATGTGCGCTCAAACCTTCCAGTCTCGCAATTAAGGGTGGCAATTGTCAATGTTGTCTTTGCTTTTGAGCTTGGTACGCCGTCTAATGTTAATGGAGCACCTAATAAACAAAATTCTTCTGGTGATGGAATAAGTATTCCTGGAAGTACTTCGTTCAATTTTTCAATCTCCGATTCACTTAATGGTTTTAATCGCAGGGCTCCACATTTCGATGTATTTAGTTTAAGACCGACTTCCTCGCTCAATATTTTGATTCTATCGATGTCAGCAACAATAATTTCGATCAAATCACCGATTCCGCCGTCTTCCAAATACCATTCGTTCATTTTGGATTCTATGTTTAAGATTATTGGTTGAATGTCTAAGCAGAATAACAATGGGGCTAAAGGGTCACCCTGTTGGACACCTTCTTCAGATAAAATGACGTCGTTACCATAGCATAAGTAATAACATTGTGATACGTATGCATACAACTTGGGATATTTTTCTTTCACAACTCGAATCATCTTTGCTCGGAATATTGAGTTGAAAGCATTGGAGTAATCTAATTTGACCATTATTGAGTTTTCATTGTCTGGAGATAAAAAGAAATCTCTAGCGGAATGTACAATTGCCTCTGCTCCTCCTGGTATTGCGAATCCCATTTGACGTGAACGAAAATATTCTGAAGCATCATTACGGATACGACTGTACCATATTTTTGACGATAGTCTACGGATCTTATTTCCAACAGCTATCGGGCGTATTCCTCCATTTTTCTTCAATAATGCTGTTAAATTTGCTCCATGTAAAATCGGACAAATATTTGTTGGTACTTTGCCGGTAGACCCGTGCGCCGGCGCGCGCCGGCGCCAACGCCGCCGCAAAAAGTGTCAAAAAAGCGCGCCGCCGCCGCCGAAGAATTTTTAAACGTGCGCCGATTTGCGCCGCCGCCGAATGTGAAAAAATTGACACGCCGCCGCCGCCGCCGAAGATTTTTTATCGGCGCGGTAAAAATACATTGGAATTTTTATTGTTGATATATTGAGTAAAAAGATAAATATTGACCGAAAAAAGTCAATCACTTGCATTGTGCAGAAGTTATAAACCCGAAAAAAATCAAAAATGTCGTCAATTTCTAAAGATACGTTCAATTAAATTCGCTAGGAAATACTCAGTGAAATAATTTCACGAGACCTACGATTCTCCGAGAAATATTTTCCTGATAATGCTGATTTTTCAGACAAAATTTTTCACACATGAATATTGTGTAGCAACAAACTTTATAAGCTGAAGAAGAAATTACTTCTAATTCTTACATTAATCTGAGTGAAATAAATCAAAATCTTTAATGAAAAATTTCACGGGTGTCGATTTTCTTTGAAATTTTCGCTTTACAGAAAAACGTTAATAAATTCTTTCAAGCTGTGGCTCATTACAATATTGACTTCAGAAAAAATGCTTGAAAAAAGAGTGAAAATTCTTAATACTATTGAGGTTGGAAGGTCAAGACATAAACATAGGAACCTGAAATACTTTTGTAAAAACCGGCGTGAAAATTAGAATTTTTGTTTTGAATGAAGTAACTAATTGGCAACAAGTCATTTGGAAACAAAAAAACTATTTTTTTGATTGTTTCTGCCATTAAAATCTGAAAACAACGTAAAAATTAATTTTTTTGTTTGCAAACGAGTGAAAACTTTCTAGTTATTTCATCTATAACGAAGGCTCACACAGTTTTTTACGAAAGTGATTCAGGAACCGATGTATGGGTCCCTGGTCTTCCACTGTTTTATTAAACTTTCTTGCACTTTCTCTTTTTCAAGCAATTTTTTCCTAAGTCAAGTATTGTAAGGTCTTTCAAATGAGCCATAGTCTGAATGTATTATTTTTCTGTTAAGCGACGGTTTTTCATATCATTTCAAAGATCCCCCGTGAAACTTTTTATTATAAATTTTGATTCATTTCAGGAAGTTGAAAATTTTGCGCCGCGCCGACGCCAGCCGAAAAAGTGGGTAAAAAGCGCGCCGCCGCCGCCGAACTTAGTTTTGGCGTATGCTGATTTGCGCCGCCGCCAACACCCCCTTGCGCCGATTTTCGTCGCCGCCGAGGAAATTGAAAAATCGCTTTCGCCGCCGCCGATTTTTTTTTACCGGCGCACGGCTCTTTTGCCGGATATTATCAATGTGATTAAGCCACCAAGTGCATCCGTTAGTTGATCTGCTAGATGAACGTTGGTATGAGAAATGAGGTCTTTCAAATGTTGCGGGCTTAGACCATCGATTCCTACGGCTGAACCATTGTCGAATGACCGTATTACTTCAATAATCTCGGCTCTACTTACTGGTGATCGGTCGTTGGTTACATCTTCTTCATCCGTGTTCATACTGGTATCGTCGACATCATGTACTCTTTTGGGATGTTTTTCGATTAATGAATTTAACGTGGCCACATTATATGGAGCAATCACTTCATCATATGATAAGATTCTGACAGAGCCTTTAATATCACTGTTTGATAGTTTATTTATGGCTGATCGTATGAGTTGATTTTTCGACGGCGAATGTTTGTTTATCAATTTGTCGTGAATTGAAGTTGTAGGATTCAAAATATTTTTTCTTATGATAGTTGCAAGTGAACATTTCCTTTTCTCATTTTTCGGTGGTAGTTGTAGAGTATTAAAAACGAAAATGAGCAACTTCTCCCATGAATTTTCAGAATTATTTGAAATGCATTGCAGAATCGTTTTTGTATATTCTTCACAAACACTTTTTCGGGCTCCTTTTGGTATACGGTTCATAATTATTCTTTGACCCCGTAGGGCGATCAATTTCTCAATTAATGTTTCTGTTGATTTGGAACTAGACGATTTTTCATTATTCTGTGTCAATCGTGACTTTTTATTGCAGGTATGTAGGTGAATATTAAGACCACGGTTACTTTTTGCTATAAAGCCACAACGAATACATTCATAGTTGTGAAAGATGTTCTTCAGTAATAGATAATGGATCAATCTCTTTATCGATCTGTTTCAAAAATTCTTTCAGATCATCCAATTTTTGTTTCTCTCGTTTTCATCTGCTGAACTTATTTGAGACTGTAATGTGCACTGTATATCCTTTGTTGTTAAAATTCTGTGTTCTTCTGTTATATGGACTTTACATTGAACTAATGTTTTTGCTTTACGCAAACAAAAAGGGCACGGCCAACGGAAATCATTAGGGTGAATAATTCGACATGTTTCTCTCGTATTTTCCAATAATTTTTCCATAGTTTGAAGACCAGAGCTTCCTGGCTCCCCTCCTGATTCATTTCCCATGGTAATAGTTTTATTATTGATATTTTATTATTGTTTAAGTGAATTTTTCAAAAATATATTGCAAAATTTTATTTTTGAATTAACGGTTCATTGACCGGTACATCAACGCATCAATTGACTTGAATGTTATGTAAACAGATGAATACTTGAGTGTGACACCAAAACCACTTACCTAAATCTCTTGTTTATTTTGTCTTTTGAATCAGTGATTCCTAAGTTTCACAATTAGTCGAATTCCAGAGACGTTTTATGTTGTCTATTCGTTTTTGGAGTGTTGTTTTAATATAATTCAAAACATAACAGTTTCGTCAGCTGTCATACAGTTTTATAGCATAGCCGTCGTAGCTAACGAACCGCCAAACTTCTGGTTGGAAGTTTGAATTAAATAATATTTGGTACTTTCGAAAAGCGAAATCTCTTGTTTATTTTGTCTTTTGAATAAGTGATTCCTAAGTTTCACAATTAGTCGAATTCCAAAGACGTTTTATGTTGTCTATTCGTAGAAAATTCGTTTTTGGAGTGTTGTTTTGATATAATTCAAAACATAACAGTTTCGTCAACTGTCACACAGTTTTATAGCATAGCCGTCGTAGCTAACGAGCCGCCAAACTTCTGGTTGGAATCTCGAAAATTCTTTCGCGCAACTCGGCACAATTTTAATTAAAAATTCTTTTCTTTTTGAGTTGAAATAAACAAGTCTTCATTTATATTGTACCAGTTTTTTATTTAAACAAACCAACCGCAGTTTCAAGGATCTAATGTCCTCATCTTCAGGGTATTTGTTTTCAACTAAAGATATAACTAAAAATCAACTAATCAGGTGAATAAGAAAAAGAAAATAACAGAAAATGAAGACAATACATTCCTTTACATTTCATATACAATAAAGTCAATTTGAGGAAATGGGGGGTTAATCAATTTCTTATTCACAGTCCACGTATTCATCATCTGATGTCTCGTTTTCAGTTTCATTTGTCAAGTCATATATATTCTTGTCCACTAACCTCTCGATTGTGAACAACGTCAGTAGCGGCGATGTTACATCTCCTAAGTTTTCGTTCAATACATTTTGGTGTTTGTTTTTGTAGATGTGAACTGCTTCGTAAAATTCAATTTTCCAGTGATCGCGTACGTCTCTTATCAATTTTAGGTCGCTAATATACACTTAATGCTTTGACGTGAAAAAGTGTCTCCCCACTGCCGTTTTTTTCCATCTCATAGAGTTGACATGCTCGTTGAACCTGATGAACAACTTCCTGATCGTAAATCCAAAATAGAACCTGCCGCAACAACTGCATTGAATCCGGTATATGCCGGATTTATGTAAGTCAAGTTGTGGGTCTTTTATTGACCCGACAAGTTGTCTTAAGGTACCTACATTTCTGTGGACTAATTGGTACCCATGTGTCTCGTAAATTGGGACAAGTTTACTGGTTACTTCTGGGTAATGTATAATTCCCATTCGTCTTTTTGGTTCAACTTTGTTTATTGGTGTTAACATCGTGATTTCTCTCAAGGCTTTCTTGTCAATATGTTTCTTAATGATGTGTTTAATTGTCGTTTCTCTGTACCCGTTTGCTAATCCAATGTCAACAATCTTTCTAGTTTCGTCAAGAACTTTCTCTTCCGAAAGTGGAAGGCTTGTCATAAAGTGCGCCATCGAATGGTACGCGGCCATCTTATGTCTTCTGTCGTGATAAGAATCGCTAGTTATTCGCCTTAAAGTGCTCGTTGGTTTTCTGTAAATCTCTACTGTCAAGGTTCCATTGACGTTTTTTACCATTACATTCAAAAACGGTAGTTCTTTGTCCTTTTCTCTCTCTATTGTGAATTTTATAGCATTAGGTTTAATTTCATCCATAGTTTTTTCAAATAGATCTTTTACTACGTCGAATTTTCTCGCGTTGTTTATTGCGAATATATCATCCACATATCGTCTATAGAATCTAGGAAAAGAAGGATTTTTTATGATTGACATCTCGAAATTGCACATGAAAACTTCTGCCACGAAACTCGAAAGGGAATTTCCAATGCTTGTCCCTGCAGTCTGTCGATACCATTTTCCTCTGAATTGGAAAACATTCTGTCTCATACACGTTGCTGTCATGTTAATGTATGTTCTGATCAGGGTTGTACAAACTCCACATTTCTCTAACCATTCTTTCAGGTACGCAATGGCTGGCTCAATAGGCACGCTAGGGTACAGAGCTGTAACATCATATGACCCCATTTCTTCGTTTCTGCTTATCTTCATTCCATTTACTTGTTTCGCGAAATCTGTACCATTTTTAACACTTAGGCCTTCGGGTGGGGGTAGGGCATTGAAGATTTTTGAGAGCTTTGCTATCTTTTCTGTCGGGGCATTTGTGTTAGACGCAACCGGTCGACCTTTGTAGTCACCGTCGCTGTCTTTCTCTTTGTGTATTTTTAGGAGGACATACAAATCAGGGACTTTTGGATTGCTTACTTTGAAATTACGTAACTCTCTCTTCGGGTCTTCACACAAAATATGCTTGTGTTTATCTAAAAGGGTGTCCACTTCTTTTGACATATTTTGTAATGGGCAATCATTTAATTTAACGTACGGGCCATCCCTTATCGTTTTTATTACTATTCTTTCATAGTCGCTCTCATTCATTACCACAACGTTGTTGCTCTTGTCGGCTTTAGAAATGACAAGTTTCTTTTCTCTGAGAGTTTTAATGACTTCAGGCCACTTGTTCTCTTTTTTCTCAAAATTCGTTTTGGCATCACGTAAAATATTCAGAGATTTTATTTCTATGTCTTCTCTCTCGTGTGTTTCCATACGCTTTACGGATGCCATTACATCAACACATAATTCTTCTAGAGGCATTTTTTCAGGTGGAACAATGAAATTTAAACCTCTATTTAACAAATTCATTTCGTCGTCATTCAGTGCCGTTGTCGACAAATTTATAACAAAACCCGGAAGCATTTTTGATTTTTGGTCATACACTTGTTGCGGTACATCCAATGGTTTTTGTGCATTTTTTAACCGTTTGAACTTTTCTGCTTGTGTGACTCTAAATTTCTTTCTTCGACGCTCAATAATTTCGTACATGAAATTTTCTTCTTCCAGCCAACATTCACGGATCAAGTTATTTGAACAATGCTTCGCTAAAAACAAATGGATAGGGTAGAGACGCCTTTCTAAATTTGTGATGCATTTATAGTGATGTGATATCTCGAGGGCTAACCATAAGTCCTTGGCTCTTTTTACAACTCTATCAGTCCTATCATTTTTGATTCCGATGCGTATTTGCACGAAATTTGGGTAAATACCAGATCGCTTACACCTCTTCAGGAACGCAATCATTTGCTTAGTTTTTTCCAGTTTTAACTTTAGTTTGAAGTATTCGTTACGCTTTGACCTGATCGTCATACTAAAAATCTCGAAAATTCTTTCGCGCAACTCGGCACAATTTTAATTAAAAATTCTTTTCTTTTTGAGTTGAAATAAACAAGTCTTCATTTAAATTGTACCAGTTTTTTATTTAAACAAACCAACCGCAGTTTCAAGGATCTAATGTCCTCATCTTCAGGGTATTTGTTTTCAACTAAAGATATAACTTAAAAATCAACTAATCAGGTGAATAAGAAAATAACAGAAAATGAAGACAATACATTCCTTTACATTTCATATACAATAAAGTCAATTTGAGGAAATGGGGGGTTAATCAATATCTTATTCACAGTCCATGTATTCATCATCTGATGTCTCGTTTTCAGTTTCATTTGTCAAGTCATATATATTCTTGTCCACTAACCTCTCGATTGTGAACAACGTCAGTAGCGGCGATGTTACATCTCCTAAGTTTTCGTTCAATAAATTTTGGTGTTTGTTTTTGTAGATGTGAACTGCTTCGTAAAATTCAATTGTCCAGTGATCGCGTACTTCTCTTATCAAAAACAAAGTTGAACCAAAAAGACGAATGGGAATTATACACTACCCAGAAGTAACCAGTAAACTTGTCCCAATTTACGAGACACATGGGTACCAATTAGTCCACAGAAATGTAGGTACCTTAAGACAACTTGTCAGGTCAATAAAAGACCCACAACTTGACTTACATCATATAACGGATTCAATGCAGTTGTTGCGGCAGGTTCTATTTTGGATTTGCGATCAGGAAGCTGTTCATCAGGTTCAACGAGCATGTCAACTCTATGAGATGGAAAAAAAAACGGCAGTGGGGAGACACCTTTTCACGTCAAAGCATAAAGTGTATATTAGCGACCTAAAATTGATAAGAGAAGTACGCGATCACTGGAAAATTGAATTTTACGAAGCAGTTCACATCTACAAAAACAAACACCAAAATTTATTTCGGAGCAAAAATCGGCGCTTGTAGAAAAGCAAGGTTTTGACAACTTATTATCAAAATTTCAAACACCTTGATTTAGTAAACAAAACTATTGAAATTATTGAAACTATTATTGAAATTCTTACTTATAAGACGTCCTTCAACCAAAAACTTACGCCTACGACAATTAGGTCGTTCTTCGATTTACCTAAAGAACAATAGAATAATAATAATAATCTGCCTCTACAACCCATGAAGGGTTAGGGACTAGTTTTGCTAATTTATATATATATATATATATATGGGCCATTCCACGAAAACTCCGTTTCCACGCTTGAAATGCTCAATAGTTACGACGAGATATTCATAGAAAATTGTGTACCAGAAAGAATTGATCCTTCAACTACCAATTTTTCTATGACTATCATTTACTAACTACTGAGAATTTCACGCGTGGAAACGAGGCGGACCGTGGAATTGCCCATATATATATACATATATTAGTTATTCGATGGGTTTGGGTAAACAGACATACAATTACACGTTTTTATTTTGTTACACAATTACAAGATTTTAGTTTATTGTGGATCTTGTCAATTCCACAACTTTGACAGTAGAACCATAGACTCTTATTGACTAGACGGGAATGTTAGCATGGCGCCAAATTTAAAATGAGAAATGCAGAAGCATAATAATTTGTCGTATTTCATGTTCTTCTAATGTTCCTTAAACTTTAGCAATTTTAGTTTTTTAGCCACATTTTTGAAAATTCTCAAATTCCTCAATATTTTGAAATTTATTAAATTTACAAAATAAAATTTGAAATGCGAAATGCAGAAGCATAACAATTTGTCGTAGTTTGTGTTCTTCTAAGATTCCTCAAACTTTAATAATTTTAGTTTTTCAGCCAAATTTTTGAAAGTTCTCAAATTTCTAAATTTTTGTGAAATTTATTAAATTTACGAAAAATTTCAAATTTCTGAAAAGTTTTCAAATTCATGGAGATCAGAATTTTAAAAAATAATGAAAATTATCAAATTTGGAAGAATTTTCATACAATAAAGAACTTCTATGAGTTTCAGATTTAACATTTTCTCAGAAATTTTGAGTTTTGTAACTTCTCTACACTTTTTAAACATTTTAGAAATTTATGAAAATTCTTGAAATTTTAAAATTACTAAAATTTCAAATTTGAAAATATTTCATGATTTGCTATTAGTCATTTTGAAATTTCAAGAATTTTCATCAATTTCTAAAATGTTTAAAAAGTGTTGAACTTTACAAAAGTCCAAATTTCTGAGAAAATGTCAAATCTGAAATTCATAGAAATTCCCCATTTCATGCATGATTATGAGAGAACGACGACTGCAGGCTAAACGAAGCTTTTTCTAAATTTTCGTTCCATGAACAAATTGCAGATAAAACGTCTGTAATACTTTCTGCCATACAACATATAATTCAAAAATCAAAGTTTCAGTGTGCAGACATCGTTCTCTCATAACCTTACATGGAATGGCCAATAAAAATTCATCCAAATTTGATAATTTCCATTATTTTTCAAAATTCCGATCTTCATTTGAAATTTTAAATTTTTTGTAAATTTAATAAATTTCACAAAAATTGAGAAATTTGAGAACTTTCAAAAAGGAACTTTCAAAGGAATGTTAGAAGAACATAAACTACGACAAAATTGTTAAAGTTTAAAAAACATTAGAAGAACATAAAATACGACGAATTATTATGCTTCTGGATTTCTCATTTCAAATTTAACGCCATGCTAACATTCCCGTCTAGTCAAAAAAAGTCTATGGTTCTACTGTCAAAGTTGTGGAATTGACAAGATCCACAATAAACTAAAATCTTGTAATTGTGTAACAAAATAAAAACGTTTAACCGTATATCAACTTGTAGTTATGGGGACAAGTGCAACTTTCAAAGAATTTGCTGAAAGTTTCAGCGACTTCGATTTCTGGCAAGATTAAATATGGTTAAAATATCATAAAACTGACTACAAACACGTGCTTTTAAATTTACTTGTTATGCTGTTTTCAACATTATCGACATTATCTCTGTTTTCAGTGTATTTTTTGTATGGAAAACCTTGAAAACAGCTGAAACTTGATAACAAGTAAATTTATAAGCACACGACGGTAAGAAAAAGTTGTTACAAAACATATTATTTGCAGAAAATAAAAAAATTCTTTACAATATGAGTTATTATTCTATTTTATAATTTATAAGCAAAACATAAATGATATATTGAATAGACACAAAGAGACAAAATGAGAATTACAAAAAATACAAAAGACGTCAACTATGAATATCTTTCCAGAGAAATCATACCTAGATTGCGCGTTCCTTGCGCCAGATATAGAAGGAAAATAACGTCAGCTTTCAAACGACGAATGATATGTCCTGAAACGGCGGAACATTTCTTTGCTATTGTGGTTCCAAACATGAACATAAACAAAATAAATATATCTTTCACAAATTAAGTCTTTAGTTTGATGGGCCAACGGCATTATGCATGGTTACCATACACTGCGGATAACTTTAGTAAATAAACAGTTGAAAATTTTACTAAAGAGTAAAAAAGCAAAGTTTAATAAACAACGCCGAAGGATTGAAGAATCGGAGGTGCCATGAAATTCACACATTGGCAAGATGAGTGCGATCAAATACAAATAAGGTAATTAACGGTGACACGTCCATTCGAAAAAGTGACATTCAGTTGTCCGTGTAAATTTGTATGATTTGTCCTATGACTTTTAGTATATGGGACAACTCACGATTTATGAATTTATATGAAATAGGACAATTAACGGCACCCCTAGGACAACTCTACTTTTTCAATAAATCATTAATTATATTAAATTAAATTAAGTTATATTAATCAAATTGGCGTTAATTAGCAAAAGAAAACACAAATATTTTCAATAAAAGCAAAATGTTTCCTTCACATATTGAAATAAAAGAAAAAATTGTGTGTAAAGTTGATATTTTTCGAATTGGCACATGACACCTTACAAATAATTTTTTCATATTGAAACTTGCTATGAATCCTATAAAGCGATCATAGTGGGCTGTTTCAAACATTTTCCAGAACTATATTTTGTGTTCAGTTTATTCCGTGTGTGTGAAGTAAGCCATTGGGACGTAACCGTGTTTCATGCCGCAAACCAAAAAAATTTACTTTAAAATTAAATTTTTTTAAAGTAAATTGCAAACAAAAATTAGTATGGGACCGCTCAATTATTTGCTCGTTCATCAAATCAACAAAAAAAAGTTTTTTTGTACAAATAAATATTGTGCAGATTCATTACGATGAATACGACGTCGTCTAATTTAGACTTGACATTGGCTCTGTTATGACATTGCCGAGGTAAGTTGATAGATAGAATAAGTGGGTGGATTTATCCTGCACCTAAGCCTCAAATGGGCCTGTTGTGCGTTCCCACAATTGTTTAAATTCTTTTTGACTTGTTTATGAACTTAAGGAGTTTTGCTTCAAATTAACTTATAATTGATTGTGTACGAGCCTAGATATCTTGATCTTTGCCTAATGTACGCCGGACAATGGCAAAGAAAGTGCTCCGTGCTCTCTATGTCTCCGCACTGATCGCAGTACGGATCTGTTGACACGCCAATCGTGTGAAGATGCTTTTTTAAGGGGTTATGACATGTGAGAATACCAGAAAGTTGCTCAAGATTAGATCTGGCTGTTCTTGCTTGTCTCGCGGTTTCTAGCGAGTTCCAGTGTTTATTAAACTTTTGTGATTTCCAACACGTTATTATTCGTTGGAGAGATGAGAAGGGTACCGCCATTGCTGGTTCCGGACCGAAAAATGGGCTGCCGAACGCTTGTCTAGCCAGCTCATCAGACCTTACGTTACCAGCAATGTTGGAGTGTCCTGGGACCCAAGTCAGTGTCACTTGAGTGATTTCCGACAATTTCTGAAGGGAGTCGCGGTATTCCAAGACTATTGCAGATGAGAATTTATATTGATTAGTAGCTTTGATTGCTCCTTGACTGTCGGTGCATATATTAATGTGTAAACGTTCAATTTGTGATGGAGAAGGATTTCTCTGCGGCATTCCATAATTCCATTAATTTCTGACGTAAACACTGTTAAATAGCTCCCTAAAGGTATGGGGATTTCTTTCCCGATTGTGGGACAGAAGATTCCTGAGCCGGCGAGGTTATTGCGCAGAGAACCATCTGTAAACCAACAGATATTGTCTCTTTTTAGATCGGCTTCGCGCCAATCCTCCCGTTTGGGCTTGTTAACTGAGAAAGACTTCTCAAATCTGTAAGTTGGAATAATTAAATCGCAGGGCATATTGAGTTCAGGCGCTTGCTTTGACATTATTGTCCATAACTTCGAGTGCCCGCAGATTGAGTTTACCAATAAAAGGGAAGATTGCTTAAACCTCAAGAGTGATGACCGGGCGAGAGCTTCAATGTACATATGCAAGGGCTCGATGTTTAGTAGCGCTTCAAGTGCCGCTGTAGGAGTCGTTTTCATGGCCGAAGTAATGCCAATTAAAGCTAGCCTTTGCAATTTACTCAGTTGTGCTTGAACCGTTTTCAGCCACCAAACTGCAGCGCATAAGTTAGTCGGGGTCTAACCATGGACGTATATATCCAGTAAAGGACTTTCGGGTTAATTCCCCAGTCGTTGCCGAAAAGCCGTCGGCATTGCCAAGGTGATGCGATGGCTCGTTGAATTGCATAGTTCGAATGAATAGTCCAGTAGAGTTTAGCGTCTAGGAATTTCTAGAGAGAGTCTAGACGCCTAGGAATTTTACAAAGTCTGACAGCTCGATTTCTTTGCCGAAAAATTTAGGTTTTTTAAAGTTGATTTTTTCTTACGGGTGAATAGGACTAATTTTGTTTTGTCCGGATTCGCGGTTTGTTCATTAGTTATGCACCAAGATTGAATTAAATTTAATGCTGATTGCATTAAACTTGAGAGGGTCGATACACAAATTCCCACCAAAAGTACAGTGAGGTCATCTGCAAAGCTTTGGGAGTAGAATCCCGAGTCGTTGAGAAGGGTTAATAAGCTATCTTTGACTAGGCAGTAAAGCAGCGGGGGTAGAATTCCACCCTGCGGGCATCCCTTGCTTACAAATACGCTCACCTTTGTGTTGTTGAGATATGCAGTTACTAAGCGGTGTTTAAGCATTTTAACAATCCAGATGGTGACTGTTTCCATGGGTGAGACAGGATTTCTTGATTGCGTTGAAAATCATGTTTAGATTTTCTGGTCGAGGCGGCCAACTGGCCTTGAAACACAGATCCTATGATCCTTTGTTCCTTCCCCGTTACTATTCTATCATTCCACCTAGTCATGTATTCTGTCTTAGTTAGATCCCCACATTAAATGTTCCCATTTCAGAACGCATAGTTGTAACCGGTACGCCGAATAAGCCTCGTCGTCTGAGCACACGTACTACGATAAATCTTCTAGCCTCCGGCACAAGCCGTACACGCCACGACTTATCTATGCCTATTCTAAACGAGCCCGTAAATGCAGTGTATCACACACAACTGAAATACCTTTTTCTAGGGCATTTGTGTGAGCAACCATTAATCTGTTTGTTGGACCACATGCTTAACGTGAATTCCGAACCACGGCTATATATTGTAGCTGCATATATAGGATTTCATCTGGTGATCATTATATCTCCGCCTTAAGATAGACTCAGATATCTGTACACAGAATTCATCGTGTATGGGTAACGTCATACATGTCGTTCTTCTGTGTACGGTTCGTTGTGGACACCAAACACCACAACTACCCATTTTTAGAAGCTTGGTTGTGCTTAGGAACGTTACTTTCATGCTACAAATTGAAGAAAAATCCTATACAGAATGTTATCCTCACCGGGCTTGAACCCGGGTATTCTTGGCGGTGAAAATCATGTTGTTAAATGCGCCATCTATGTCGATGAAGCAGCCGAGGGCGTATTCATCTTGGTCCAGAGCTTTTTCAATTCTATGAATTAGATGGTGCAAAGCCACCTCTGGTGATTTCCTGGGTTGATAGGCGTATTGGCGAAAGTGAAGGTTAAATTTCTTTAGTATTCCGTCTCTCAGGTATCTATCGATTACTTTCTCTAATGTTTTTAGCAGAAATGATGTCAGGCTGATCGGCCGGAATGCCTTCGCTAATGAGTAGGACAATTGTCCAAGTTTGGGTATGAATATTACTCGAACTCCTCTCCAGCATTTTGGAATGTGTTGATATCGAATGCTTGCTATGAATATTTCATACAGCGAGTTGATGATGAGATTGGAGCTATTTTGTAACAGAGCAGGGAAAATTTCGTCCTCGCCCGCTGACTTAAAGGGGGAGAAGGTTGATAGTGCCCAGGTTATTTTTTCCTTAGATACTATGGATTCCGCTACTTTCAGATTCTCGTTATCAGTAGATGGATTATGAAATAATGCTTCTAGATTGAGTTGGCCTTCTTAGGAAGTGTAGCTTCTGGGGTTTCGGCATATTCCCCAGATGGAAGCTTGAGTGAACCTAATGGGTTAGTTGAGTTGTTAGATAGTGATTTGAACAGGCGGGACGTTCCTGATGTAGAGTTGACTGTGTTGCAAAATTGTTGGAATTTAATTCTTCTGTTTCTACGTAAAAATTTGTTATATTTACTTTGGGCAGCTCTTCTCGCTTCAATTTTTTCTGTTTCTTTGCTTTTCGCTTGGTCAGGGGCGGATTAACCTAAGGACAATTCGGGACATTGCCCCGGGCGCTGGAAAAATAGGGCGCTGAGATTTTCGAAAAAAAGGGCGCTGAGATTTTCGAAAAATAAAAATGAAAAAAAAAATCAGAAATTCTACACTGTTTTATTTGAGTACACTTCTCTTAAATGGTTGATAACAACTTTCATACATTTTATTGGCTTTTTGCAACAAAATTCTACCACAGACATGTCACTACAATATTTAAATAGCATTGCTCTTTGACGGTATTGATGCATCAATTGTTCTGATCAATCTCTGTTATCTTGTTGTTGTATGCAATAATCGTACATACAATTCTTCACACAAATTCGAGTCAAGTGTGTAAGATCAGTTGTATGGATTGCGAATAATTCTTCGCGTTCACGTGGCTATTTTAATTATTTTTCTGTTTGTTTGAGACAAAATAAGTGTTTTGTACTTTAAATTTTACTCTCGAATCTAAAATGACTGAACCTGTATCAAAAAAGTCTATAAAGCTATAAAGAATCAAGAATTTAATTCAGTGATAACGAAAACGAAGAAAATAGGTGACTTTTTTCGAACACGAAAACCTATTAAGAATCAAAACGAACTACGTGATGGGGATGGTAATTTAGACAACAAAGGCGACCAACAAGAAATTTGTAAGAAATTTCGATTACAAAACGCTCATTCCGTTTTCTTATTACATCTTTACCTTGCTTAGTTGAGTCGAGTATACTTGTTGATGTTGATGGTCGACCTGAACCCGTAGATAAAGCAAATTATTCAGAAAAGCAGATGGTACCAAATGGTACGTACTACATAACAGTTACACGTAACCTGACTCTAGTCTAAGTATTGTTTTTAAATTTCTAATTGAAGGAGATGCTCCGTTTGACTTGATGTGTGATGATCCGACAAAGTGGCCCAAACATGATTCTGTGTTTCTTGAACATTTTTTGAGAAAAAAAACTCAACAAAATGTGAAGGACTTAGACCTATCTCAATCAAAACGATGTGTCAATGGCGTTAACCGATCTTGCACTTATAATTTGTTTTTTAAAAAAATGATCAACGGCGAAGTGCATCAAAGAACGTGGATTTTCTTTAGCGAAATTTTGGGAAAACTGTTTTGCAAATACTGTTTGTTTTTCGCTGCCAACCAGAATACTCCGTTTGTTCTTGATGGCTTCGACACTGGAAGCGCTCTAATCGGATGGGGGAACATGAAACGTCAAAATATCACTGCGAGGCTGCATACATCTTTGCGAAAAGATTTACTGAAGTTAACGGTGTTGATTCAATGTTGGCTCAGCAACTCATCGACCAACAAAGTTACTGGAAAGAAGTTTTGAAGCGCATTGTTTCTACAATTCGATTTCTGGCTTGCCGTGGATTGCCATTTAGAGGAAAAAATGAGAGTTTGGGTGACTGTAGTAACGGAAATTACTTAGGACTACTCGAATTAATAGCCGAGTACGATCCACTTTTAAAAACACACCTCGAAAATTATGGCAATAAGGGACGCGGCAACACATCGTATCTATCGTCAACTATTTGTGACGAGTTCATAAATTTATTAGCAACTGAAGTAAGAAAGCAAATTCTACAAGAGATTCGACAATCAAAATATTTTTCATTAATCGTGGACTCAACTCCTGATGTGGCGCATATAGATCAACTCACAATCGTTAGCCGTTACATCGAGGAAAAGGGAGTCGTCGTTGAACGGTTTTTGATTTTTTTGGAAAATGTTGGTCATAAAGGAAAGGATATGGTGGAAGCAGTGTTGAAATTTTTGACTGATTGCGACATAATTATTGAAGACTGTAGAGGTCAGTCATATGATAATGCGAAAAATATGTCCGGCATATACCAAGGACTTCAAGCTAGGATTATAGAACTAAATCCTCTAGCAGTCTTTTTTTTTGATTAGATGCATTTATTTCAAAATAGTAAAAATTTGTTACAAATTATTAAATATTGTAAATGTTGAGATAAATTTACAGCCTATAAAGACTTATTCAAATTTATATGACGAAATTTCTTTATGTCAAGCGCAGTCGCCTGATAACTCAGAGTTGTTATCATTTATTTGTCGATTTTGGAATTTCATTGGAGGTGCTAATTTCCCTTTAGATTGTAAAAATTTTTTTTAAAAAGCAATCAATATTCATAATTTTTTTTACTTAAAATTTAAAACTTAAACCTAATAAAACTTAAACTAACTTAACCTAAGGAGACGCAACACGATTCATAGCGTGCTAGGTCGATCGGCTAAGAATTATAGAATGCCGTAATGGCGCAATCATCAACATCAAATTAATTCAGATAAGTCAAGCAATGCCTCTGTCTATAAAGATAATAGATTGGATTCGCGACTCCACAGTAAGGAGTGTGGAGATTTGTATATACCATTGTAAATCGATTCATTTGCGCGACTACCCAGCCCACTAATCAACACATTTTCATGCGTATAAGTTCTGCTGAGCATCCTTTTTGCTAGGTCATATAAATATTTATTCAATCTAGGAGTTTTGGTCAGTTCATGTAATGAATCAGTAGATATATACTTGAAGTTACTTCTTGTCCTTTGGAAGTTAATTGCCATGCGAAGGCATTTGTTTTCAAAAACCTTCATTTTTCTGATTAGATACTTGGGCAGAGCGTGCCATATAGCCACGGCATAGGTGAGTACTGGTCTCAAAACAGTTACATAGGCTTTAACTTTAACCTCATGTGATATACCGTTATTCACCCTCATAATAGGATAGAGTCTATGCAATCCAGAGTGTGCCTTAAGAAGCATTCTTTTGATATGCTCATTGTGCTTCACATTTGATTGCACATGGTAACCGAGGTATCGGACGCTTTCCTTGTATTGGATTTTCTCGCTCTAGCAGTCTATATTCCTTGTGGAGGACATTCATTAAACTTGGTGCTGGAACACGCGGCTAGCGGCACATCTGAGGTTGTGAGATTCTTTGTTTGTTCAAAACATTTACACGTTTTTCTCACAATCAACATTGGAACATCTTAACCAAGCACTTGAATAACGATTTAACGAAACGAAAGGAAGAAGATCCGAAAGCCCGCATGCTGTTTCCTAATAAACTGTGTGATACGCGTTGGTCGGCCCGTGACGACGCTTCTCGTGCACTAAAATCTGGATACGGTGCGACTTCGGTAGCACTCTCAGAAATCTTCGAAAGTAACGATGAAAAGAAGGTATGGACAGATTGCTCACTTTCATTTTCATTATTGTTTTCACTCAATATCTAAGACTTTAAATGTCTTAGGCGCGTCTTAGAGATTACCAATGTCGCTTTCGTTGTTTTTTCAGGTGACTCAAATTGAGGCAAGGTCATTGTACAATGAACTGTTTAAACTCGAAACAGCACTGTTACTTGAATTTTGTAGCTGTATTCTGCACAAAGCAAATTCAATCAGCAAATCACTACAAAAAGTCGACGTAGACATCAAAACATCGATATCGTTGCTAAAATCGCTGAATACCTCCGTTCGAAAATTGAGAACAGAAGAGTCGTTTGAAAGCTATGAGGAGAAAGGCAAAGTTTTTGTTGGAAGTCTCTCGGACTGGGAAACGAAGAATGATAATTTGACATACAACTGTTTCAGCAAAAGAAAAGAAAACAAGAAATATGATGCTGGAGGCAGTGAAGATACGATTTTTGATGATTCAAAGAACTTCAGAATTAAAGTATTCTACGTGACCGTAGATTTCATAACGAGCGAACTTGATGCTAATGTGAACGCGTACCAAAAAGTTTTAGAACCTTTTAGCTTCCTTTTTGATTTAGAACATGTTAGCGACTCCGACATTCGTAAAGATGCCATCAAACTTAAAAATATTTATTCTTACGATTTAGATGAAGATTTTACTGAAGATTGTGTTCATTTCAAATGTTTCATGGATGACATTACGCGAGAAGTCGAGTTTAATAATGAAACTTTCAAAGACGATTCAGACTCAGACAATGACAACAGGTTTGAAATGTCAACAAAGAAAAAAAAAGTGTCCAACCCAGCAAGTATGTTGACATTTATAAAAAAGCACAGAATTGAATCAACATTTCCAAACATTGAAATAGCATTACGAATTTTCGAATGCATCGCAATAGAGAATTGCAGTGGTGAACGATCTTTCTCGGCATTGAAGAGGGTCAAAAATTTCCAGAGATCAACAGTGAAAGACAAGAAACTTAACAGTGTTAGTGTACTGTATATTGAAAATGATATACTAAATCGACTAAATACTAACTCTATAATCGAACAGTTTATCGAGTCCAAGAATAGAAATCGTTGTATTTAAAAGATTTGAATTCAATTTCTATTAATATTTTTATATTTTGTACAAGTGTTTAAAAAACGAAAAATAAAACGTTTTTGAGTTGCGTATATATATTGCCTACTTCAATTTGAAAATTTTTCTAACGAAATGGCGCTGGTTCTTTTTTTGCCCTGGGGCGCTGGAAATCTTAATCCACCCCTGCGCTTGGTTAAATGCTTTTCTAACGATTTTCCTGACACTTTTGACTTCCGTTGTGAAGAATGGAGCTGATCTGCCCTCCTTATAGGTTTTCAACGGACGTGATTGATGATAACCCTTTGTTATGGAGTTTAATAACTCCGCGGCTTTGTCGTCTAAGCTACTTGTTGAGCTTATTTGATGAGTAGTGGTGGGTATGGAATGACTGAGTTTACACTGAAAAGATTCCCAGTTGATGTTAGCAGGGTTCCTAAATTTCATTTTTTCTACTTTATCCGTGTCAATGTTGAATCTGATGCATCTATGATCGGATGTCAGAATGTCATCAGTGACTTTCCAGTCTCTAATTTGATATGAAATATGAAAGGATGCTAGCGTAATATCTAATACCTCTTCGCGAATACTGTTTCTAAAGGTTGGTTCCTCGCCCTTGTTGAGGATTTCTAGGTTGGAACTGGAAATGTACTCTAGCAGTGAAACCCCTTTCGGATTACAGTCTGAGCTTCCCCATACTATGGGATGGGAATTTGAGTCAGATCCCAAGATCAAAGGGTAGTTTTTGAGCTTGCAACAGTTTACTAAGTTTATGACGTCATCGCTCGGTGGGAGCACATCCTTTTCTGATGACATATATGCCGAAGCTACTACTATGAGTCTAGGAACTTTTTGTATTTTAAGTTTTAGTGAAACCACAGCTAGGTCACCTATGCATAAATGAGTGAGGTGGAAAATTTCGCAATTTCTAGAGGCTAGAATGCACGCTCTTAATTTCCCTGAACCTTTGTGCGAGACGACTTTGTATTTCATTTTGTCAATTAATTTAATTTCATTTTTACGGATGTAAGGTTCTTGGATCATTCCGATGAATTGTTGGGACTTGAATCTCAAATTGTTAATTTCTATTGTTGCGGGTTCGCAGTGTTGGGCATTACATTGAAAGAATTCTATCTTGTTAGACTGCATTATAAAAATAAAAGAAAAAAGAAAAGAAAAGACTAACTTTTTGTTTGCACTTTTAAGGTGGAGTGAATTAGGAGTGCTATCCAGACAAGCAGTGACTGGTTTTGAAATGAAAGAAATTGATTTTTAGGATGCTGAAGAAAAGTGTTTATTGACATTGTGGACAATTTCCCTGAAATGCAATGACTTGTTCTGTTCATGTTTATTTAGTGGGATTTAACTTGATACGGCCGCTTAAAATGTGGCTTAAAATCGATGTCCTTGAGTGCTTGGATGCAGTTTTCGTCGACGCCAACGGTCCAGATTTGTTTGCCGTTTTCGGCTTTTGTTCGATGAGTGCACTTCGAGTTGTTGGTGTTTAATTTAGGATTTTGTGCAGCCATTAAAGTGAAGATGTCACCCGGTACAAGCGTTGGAAGCGTCATCTGCATGGTGTATTTGATAAGATTTGGTGGTGCGCCTTGGTATACCGGTTTATTTTTTTTGCATTGCCCCAGGGCGTGATGGTCGGGATGATGGCGGTTAACCAGTCCCGGGTTAAAATATTTCAACATTTGAACATTTCAGCTTTCAAAATTTCTTTTAGAACTGCGGTGTAGATGCTGTTGCCTTGCGACGTCGTGAGGAATTCAATCGATTCGTCGTCTGACACGATATACACAACATGGAAATCGTTCTTGACAATATACGAAAGTGGTAGCATGCTTGCTGCAGTTTTCAGCCTTTTAAGTGGGTTAAAGGAAGATGGTGAAGATTCTGTGGTCGATTTCTCGTAGCTTGAAGAATCACGAGCGCGTTTGTGATTAGCGACGTTCAATTGACCCAAATTATCCGAAATATTATCCAGTGTTGATTCTAAGCTTGAAGACCGGATGAGTGTGGTACGTTGAGTAATTGTTGATTTAGAGTTAGTATCTTCACTATCGGAATACAAAAGATCTCTTTACTCTTGTTGGCTAAGTTCATCCACTGACATGACCAGTTTATTGAATAATTCTACGTGCAAGAATAGAATTAAGATCGGGTTAGATGAAAGTTCTGATGATTTCGTATTTATGTTAGTCGCATTTAATTTCCTTACCTTTGAGCTTTGTTGGTGTGAAAAAGGTGATTGCAATGAGTTAACCTGCACTTGGTGCTTCGTATTTTTAATTATGTTTGAAATAAAACTCTGAGCTAATAATAAAATTTCACTAATTAAATTGATCGACCACGCTTTGTTGAATGATATGAGAGAAATGTAGAAGTAATGTTCACAAACGGTAACGTATGTAGGTGGTGAGCGCGAGTTTATTTCCGAAAATTCGAACATGAGTTCAATTGGAATTTTTCGAAATTTGTATATGAGGTTTACAATGCGAAGTATAAATGGAATGCACTTTGTGGTGATGATAAATAAAATGTTGATACGATTAGATTCAAGGCGGAATTGAATAGAGATTAACCTCGCGGTCTTACATTTGCAAGATTGTGTCAGTATCTTGAGATTTCGCCTTAGAGTGATCTCTAGGTTAGGGTATGGGGTTAGGAGTGTAACCCCATTATATGCCGTGAGGCATTGTAATGCCTTAATTTGTATGTTTGTATAGTTGCCTTACCTATTTCGTTCAAATAATTTTATGTTTCCCTCCTCTCCTGAATCAATGAGTCTGTGTTGGTGACGATAAACTCTCTCGTTTTAATAAGTGTGAACAAAAAAAAATGTCTAACCAATTGAACTTTTCAGATATTTTTATTTACTTCCACCGAGACTTGTAAGGCACTTTTAGCAAATCCCTTGATTTTAGTAATTCACTGGCTTTTAATTTTCACTTATAGACACTTTTGCTGCCAAACTTGCTAATTTTAACTACGAATTTAATTATATTTCGTATGAGCTATTACTCTGAGTGTTCGTGTTTGCGTTAACATACTCTCTTAGTTCAAAACATTTATTTCGGTGGAAAAGCGATGAAATGTTGGTATGTGTTTATGCAATTCTATTTAAAGGCGTCTAGAGATGAAGTGGTATCGTCGACCGTGAGTCCATTTTGTATCATCATGGAGCTGCCATTGCTTACGCAACCTGAAATCGGAATTGTAGATGACACCGATAAAACATTGAGGTACATTTCTGTCTATATTTAAATTTAATCTATCCCAAAAAGAAACATATAAAATCCTATATGATGAGAATATTACAATGAATTGCAAAAAGAAAACACACATTATACAAGCTTTCCTTTTACAAAATGCACTGGAAAGCTTTTCTGCATTTTCGGAACTTTCAAATTTGTAGGTTATTTGAAAACCGATTTTTTCTAAAAACATCGATTCAAAGGTCAGAAACCTATTCACTATTTTGTTTTTCAGATCGGATTTGGCCCTCGAAAACTTTACGGTCGGACGGACAACAGCACAAAATAGTAAGACAACATAAATAGTTATTTTATGCTTAAAATATTTGTATTTTAGAGACTCCACTAACAGCTTTTTACAGCCAATAATAAGTGTTGTCTGGACCACCGGCTTAACGTGACTTCCGAACCACGTTTCAGAGTAATGCGAATGTAGCTTCTTTGTTATTATGCAATTACTCCAAGAATTGTTAGGCATGTTATTTCATGCACATATTCGTCGTATATGGGTTGTGGGCACCAAACACACCACAACTACCCAACTTTTGAAGCTTGAGTCAACTTTAGGACGTTATGAATGCGCTACACTTGCTAGAAAAATTCCATGTCACTATTGCCAAAATTACTGTTATGAACAAACGCAAAAATTTTACTTTATCGCTTGAAATGTACGGAGAACTATTTTTGACCTGTGAAACGGAACCTGGGAAATAATTTTTCACGTTGTCTAAGTTCAATTTTCGAATAGCTATTCACTCCTTTACAAGAATGACAGTAGATGGAATGTGACAAAACATGCGAAAAGAGTACTAAAAATTGAACAACTAAGGGTCAAGTACATTTTAAGAACTTTATATTTTTTTCTAATTCCATATTCAACCATCAGAAAAGTAGGTAACGCCAGTTTTTTTTTGTGTTTGTGTGCGTGTTTTTGCAATTAACAATGATTTCAGAGGAGTCCATAATATAAATTGAACGCTATCATGTTTCTTGTCCTTTGAGCGTTTTTTCAATCAACCCCAAGAGTGAACTATTTAAAAGCGTTGCAATTTGTATCAGTTAAGCGTTAAACTTAAAATCGCTTTAACGAATTGTCAAAGATGTCGAAAAAACCTAGACAAAAGAATGTGTCTAGAACACGTTTCCTCAACGCAGTTGATGAATAGATACGCAATAAAATAAAACAGGCATGTCATATCATTTTAACAATTTATATTTGATCAATTGATAAGAAAAACAAGTGGAGTTTGACAATAAAACAAAATCATTTTGAAAACACGTGCTCTAATCCGAAGAAAATCAATTAACAAAACACTTTTTTGTATTCTACTCCATTTATTTATAATTTATTTGCATAAATTGTTGTAGGTACTTACTTGAATTTTTTTAAATAAATTGGAATAGGTGCGTCTCGCTTGTCTTATAAAATTTTTATTATTTTACACGATTACACAGCTCAAATCGAAACGGTAAAATATGACTATGATGGATGAACTCATTACTTTATGAAATGCACCAAAAATATAGATCGTCACAGAGGTCACAAATAGACTAGACAATGGCGGTCGGCCATTTCTGAGAATAGCAAATGACTTTTGTGCTGCTAGAAGAATGGGAGTGTGATTCTGGATAGTAAATTTACCAGCGAAATGATTAGTACACCTGCAGCCAGATAGAAAGGACATGACAAATGACAGTTGATTTCTTTGGAAGGGGGTTCTCTAAAAAATGCGAACAGATTTTTTGATCGATTCTCTCCCACATAAATTACTTTTCTCCCATATAAACAAGCTGTCATTCTCCACGATTCTTCTATCTGGCAGGCGTATCAACTTATCGTTTCGTCGCAATTCACCGGATTGTGATTGTAATAGATGAATGTCGCTGGAAAAATGATGGCTTCGTGAATAATCACTTTGATTGGCCGTGAATGAGTTCCGAAACTATCCATTTTTGACAGACTCTCGCAGATACTCAGGTAGTAGACACGAACCTAAATGTTTGAGAAAAACGTTGACGATGTTTGAGTAATTATTTGTTATTTATTAATTGCTGCATTTGTCGTATACGAGACTACATTTTACGAAAATAGTTCCAAAATCGTACCGGAACAACTTTAAACGATTTTTTTTGTTCTAAGCAATACACAGAAAAGTTATCAATACCACGCACGTGTATCAACGTTTCATTCGTTTTGAGTAAATTTTGGGAATGTAAAGTCTCCACACACCAGTTTTGGTCACTGTTTATTGAGTGTCCACAAAATTATAAAATAATTCTAATTCCTTTTACTAATCCCATCTTCCGGCAACAGCATGTTTTTATAACACATCTTGCGAAAGTTTTGCTTTTGTCTCTTGTTATCCAAATAACTATTGTGCGCTTTCATATCACAGTTATCATTTCATTCATTTGAACACAAGAATCTGAATTAAGTAGTTCAAATTTTACAACTCATTTCGTTTTGCTTTATGTACGTTTTTCTGATAAGCTCTTTAAATAATTTTGACATTGACGTGACGCTCAGACCAGACATGAGCCCTGTGACAATGGTGATCACTTTTTGATGACTTTTAAAGTAATCAGTTTGATGCCCTCAAAAAATTGTATGAAAATGATCACTTTTTGATGACTTTTAAAGTAATCAGTTTGATGAGCATCATAAACTGACGCAACGGGAGAGTCGAGAAATCGGCTGGATGGTAGACACCACATATTTCAGTTATTTACGAAGTGAACACACTCTGGGAAATTATTGATAATTGGGAGACAATTAGAATAGATCAACATTTCGGCATCCAGTGCCAATTTTCAGTCAAAGTCATGCAACTTGATATGCTGATGGATCTGACGGACAAATTGCTGACATATCTATTTGTCTCGGTTAGAGGTATTGATGGGTATAGCGAATCGTAACGGAAATAGCTACTGCTGCCATCTGTTGAAATTTGCACTAAACATTTCTTACTCTAACCCTTAGAATATTGTCTCAAGAGCTTATTACGTTCATTAATGTCTTAATCGGTCTTTCTGTGGCAAGTGCCAACTTATTGTACTATGGAATGTAAGGTTTCATACTTTTTAACTGTTGCCCATATAAACGTAGGTCACTTTTCGATCAGATATTTGATGTAAGTATTTACGAAAAACATTTGCGTACCTTCTATTGGTATGTTTAACACTAACAACACTTTACGTACACGTGACAGCTGGTGTCGTACAGCGGCTGTTTTTTTGTAATGAATGCGTTTTTCAGATCCCTATTCCTTCCCTGAAGAGAATATTATCATTTGTCAGAATTTGTGTAACTGCAACTTATGATGACATGGCTTGAAAGTCGAAAAAAAGATCAAATTTATGATTTTTCAAACTTCTCGCTCACAAAAAATTTTTTTTTCAGCCTCCCTGAACTGAGAATCGATTGAAATATCTTCTCTCAACCCTAAAGAGTGGATTCCAACCATAATCTCAAATATTGACACAAATTTTTCGACAAATATTTGTTCTGAAAAAGAGGAATGTTAAGAAAACCGGCCTTTCTTCAGAAAATTTGAGTGTGCAAGCTGGAAATCGAATTTAGAAACAAACCAAAGGCACCAAAATTATTTTTTCGACTCCTGGAATCGTATCCAGGCTGTCCTCTTTGCAATAAAAAAAAAGTGTCAGTACTCATAATTCAAACTTGCTGCGTAAAATTGTGAACTTACGGTTTTTATCAAAAGGTGGCGATTACACAGGTTTTTCCGTTTACCGCCTTAGTGATCTGTGCAACCTGCTGATACACAGCCTGGGTATTCTTGGTGTCGCAACAGTAGGTAAAACTGCTACCTTTGTGTTTTTTTGTTCATAAATTTAGTAATGTTGAAAAATTTTTGACATAAGTAATATATATATAAGGTGTAGCTAAAACTACTTTTTAACTAACTAAAGATTACAGTAAAATTTAAGAAAAAGTTTGACTTTTTGAAAAGTTAAGAATCCTACTTTTGACAGATTTCTATACACGGTGTTAAAATTTGAAGATTCAAAAATGTACTAAATCATAACTTCAACTCTTTATACATTCCTCCTGCTCACAAAAGGAACACCTTTATCTAGGAGTACAAAGTACTACAACTTCAGAAAAAGGTGATTTAGTACAATTTTATGGTAATTTTTATATACGATAGTGTGCTTATAAATTTACGTGTTATCAAGTTTCAGCTGTTTTCAAGATTTTCCATACAAAAAATACACTGAAAGAAGAGATAATGTCGATAATGTTGAAAACAGCATAACAAGTAAATTTAAAATCGCAAATTTGTAATTTTTAACATCAAATATATATGTAAATCTGTCAAAACTGGTAATGAAGCTAATGCTTGGGTTATTTGAGTGTTACTTGATGACGATAACTTAAGCAATTTCTTTACGTTACATCTCATTATTTTTTTCAGATTTTTCCTGACGGTTCCACAGACGAATTTTACTTTGTTGATGAAGAGCTTTTTTTTCAAGACAATTATTGGTGGGTCAAGGTTCCGTTCTTCTTGAAGATTTTCTTTTTGAAGATTGCTTACTGGACGTCTCCCTCCAAGTATAGCTCGAAGTGAAGTAAGTTTCATATTTTTAAGAGACTGGTGTTCGTATGAACATTTTTATTTTTATCTGCCTAGACCAATAATCTTGCATTTATCCCGAAACTATTTCTCGCTATATCTGTTCTCGTCGGATAAAATAGCTCCTATTAAGTAACAAAGACACAGAAATTTCATCATCATCATCATCATCAAACTTTATAGACCATTATTACCCTCCGGTGTGAGGTCTTTATGTCACAACCCCAGAATGGTGAACAGAAATTTCAAAAAAAAAAAAAAAATTGAAGATTTTCCGAAATGAAAAAGTCGTAGGGTCTCACTTGTTTCATTCTTTGTTACTCATAATGAAAATGTTCGTATTAACGTAAGTCTCGTGAGAATTTTTCTTAAAAAAGCATTCATTTTCATCTTGTCAGAAATCCGCAAAAACTAACGACAGATTTGCTAAGCCATCGTCCGAAATCAATGTGACGTTTCAAAAAGGATCTGGCGACATGTTCGACAAACCTTCGGATTAAGCCGCAAAAAACTGTGTTGCCCATTTTGTGAGAAACGTTTTTCGAAATTGGCCAGACACATAGAAATTGCACATAAAAGCGAGGATGATGTAAAGAAAATATTGCAACTTTCGAAAAGTAAGTAACAAGGCTTTCTTTTTTATGTTCTTTAGAAAGTTATTCGCCGCTCAAGTAAAACCTTAAATATTATTACTTAAAAAATATTTACACATGGGGTAGTCCCAAGATGTTTTTCGTGTAAAAACTAAAATCGTCAGCCCGTAAAGCTCATAAATTCAATTTTCTGGAAGTGAAAGTTTTCATTGTTTATTTAATTGAGCGATTAGTGGAACCCAAAAACTTTCCAAATTGTATTTTATTAGTCGAAAAGTTGATCAAAAATTCCCTTACCTTAGGAGGGTAACAGACTTTCACATTCGGATTGTAGTGCTCCATTCCGCTAAGTGTCTACGTCTACAGTGTTTGTCATTTGTACATTTGTAACGTTGAGTTACTTTTCATCGTACTCAGTAAGGTATATGCTAGTGTCCTTGTAAATAGGATCAGGGATATTGTGGAAGCGGACGAGGTTCAGGAATACACCTTTTAACAAGTACAAACATGTATGGAAAATCAATAATATTTTAAAGAATGTATTAAACAAACACCATTAATTTGATACCACCAATATATTTTATTAAAATTGAAAAAACAAAATTAATTAAATTTTGAGTTTGTATGCATTTCAAGTGATCTATCACCCATTAATTTTGTTTTTTTCATTTTAATAAAATATATTGGTGGTATCAAATTAATGGTGTTTGTTTAATACATTCTTTAAAATATTATTGATTGATTAAGATATCACGTTTTAAGTTCAAAATTTCTGAATATAATTATGTATGGAAAACCTTGAAAACAGGTGAAACTTGATAACAAGTAAATTTATAAGCACACGACCGTATGAAGTCTTGGGATGTTTTTTCACTGGTTACATCCACTGCTTCAACTCGCGCGAGATAAATTCATACGTGAGGTGAAAGTGATATAGCCTAAAAGACTAAATTCAAGCCCTAACTTTGCAAAGTCCTTTCATAATTGATTCGTTCAAATCCAGTTGGTAAGATTTTCCTTAATTTGTCATTTTATAATGGGCGCGCGGTAGTAATGCGCCCTTGACGCCAGTCCACATACGAACAAAAAATTAAGAATAAGGTTTTGACTTCCCCTTGCGGCGCACTCCCCGGAAAATATTTTTACCGGATTCTTCGGAAAATTCTAAGGCGAAATGACTTTTCACTCATTAAAATCGGTTCAGTGGATCCGGAGGTATGACTTTTTCGATACAAAATTTTTTTTTTTCAAAGAATCCAAAGTTAATTAGTTAGCTACTAGTTTCCATTTGCACTTGTATGAAAAACGACTTTTTTGGCTTCCGCTCGAAAACGGCTAAACAACTTTTCTTGAAATTTCGCAGGGACCTTCGACTAAGCATTCTACGCCATGCCATATGAGATTTTTCTGCGCTTTTAGATTTCACACGCAGAAATTTGGCTCCCCGTGCTGCATATATCGCGCAAAGCTAAATTTTCGGAGTGTGAAATCTGAAAGAGAAGAAGTATTATTACGTTGGGAGGCTCCGGCATTTGGAAAGCGTTTTAATTATTCGAAAAATGTCTTCGCTTCATGATGCATCCTGATTTTAACTTATAAGTAAATGATTGCCGAAATTATATAATTTTTGTGATTGTCAGTTATAGCCTGTTCTAAAATATGTTTCGTCATATTATCAAAAACATTCTTTAACATTAAAAAATCGAATCACGTTTTCAGCCTGATTGCACACAGTGAAAACATTTTCTTGAGCCCCTTCTTGTCACGCATCGTGAGAACGAGATCAGTTTCAGTATCGACATTTAATACATTCGAAACATTTGATACATCATCTGATGACAATATCAATGGTAATATCGGTTGAAACAGTACCAAGAAAATCCTCATCATCCAATTGGCAATCGATTTCTGCTTTTACTAACTCCAATTCACCGTCATCTCTCACCGCGAAATTTTGGATTGGATTCATTCATTGAATGTTAATAAATAATGACAAGATATCTGTGTTATCAGTGAAATGTTGAGCTTTAGCAATTTCACCGCTGTTAGCTGAAATTTACAAATTTACAATTTGTGTGTGTCCACTGGTAAATATCCAGATTCTCTTAAGAAGGCCAATATCACGCCAATCTTTAAGTCAGGCAATTCTTCGAGTGTTACCAATTATAGGCCGATATCGATTTTACCAGTAATTAATAAAATCTTTGAGAAGCTGATTTTTACTAATTTTGCTAGCTTTCTTAATTCGTCCAATTTTTTTTATTGTAAACAGTACGGGTTCAGATCGCTCAGTGGAACTCATATTGCGTTATATGAGCTCGTTGATTATATTTCCTATCACATTGACAATGGTAAAATTGTCACTGGTCTCTTTTCAGATATGTTTAACAGTTAACAACAAGTAAAACAACAAGTAAACAAAGTACCTCGTAATTTAACCTTGAAGAAACCAAGTCCAGAGCCGTGTTCAACGCTAGGGTCGCTATCACTGGATGAGTTTTCTCCCGGGCTTCATTGTTCATATAAGGTGCAGCAGGATCATTGCGTATTTTTTGCGAAAACTTCGATTAAAATTGCAAATTTCGCGTAATAGCTCAGTTTGTGACAACAAGTCTCACAAGTGTCCGGACGGCTTTGACACTTTAAATATTTTCACCGTTTGAACCGATTGAATATCTGCAGGGTTGTCAATCGCACGTTCCTTCCATATTTTTGGCGAAAGTAAGGATTGTTGGAATTTCATATTACGTTAAGTAACCACTCCATGGCGAATAATCATTTATGCACAGAAAGTTGCTTTGCAACCAGAAATTCTGATAAATATGTCATTACCTGCCTTTTTTGCGAAAAGAAGTTTAACTCAAGATGTTTTGATATGTCATCGCATCAAAAAATTCTTTCATCTGCTAACAACATATTTTTCATGTGCTACAAATGCGTTGATCGGTTCAATAAAATGAAGCAAAATCTTCGTAGATCAAACGAGGCAAATGCGTCTACAAGAATGGAAGAGGTCAATAATTCTAGTCATGCGAACGGAAACGGAGATGACAAAGTAACTTTACCGAAACTGCTCTCTATTTTAAGTAAAATGGACGATAAGATTACTCAACTTAGCATTAACAATGAGGAAATGACGCAACGGACTGACGGATTTAATGGATGGATCGATCCGGATCGTGTGAATAGCGATATCTCAACAATCAATCAGAACGTCACTAATTTGCATGCTAAAATAGATCATGGAATGAAGTTACAGTTGGAGCTGGAGACTAGAAATAAATCAATTCTGGATAAATTGAATGACTTCTTTGACAGCACTCTTCCATCAAAAACAAAAAACATTAACAGTATAAAGACAACAGAAATTCCTGGCTGTAGTACAGCAAAGAAATACACACACAAAAAATCTCCGGCATTTGACGCTTTAAATTGGTCTTACTCATTCAATCAGTCCATCTCCCCCAGTGATGAAAATTCCGATCTTTACCAACTTCTACACGGATTCGAGCAGAATACTTGGACATCGTTTGACTACTTATCAAGGAAATTAAATGAAAACACCGATGCTGTTTTGCAAATTGAAACACTTTGCAAGGAAATAAATATGAAAACCTCCTCTCAACATCTACGCTCACCAACAATGGATTCAATTGCATTAGACAACCTACAAGGCATCAACGAGAAAATTGAAAAATTGGAATTAGAATTGAGTTCACACATGAAATTATTACACGATGGCATAGATATCAGCGGAGAACCAACACGTCTGACGCATAAGAGTTTTAGTACGGAACCAATCACCAACGAAACTGCAAACGTAACTAATTATCCCCAAACACCACATCAACACAAAATCCAAGATAAATTTTCATTTTATGTTACAAAATTCGCTCCTAACACAACCACAGACATGATATTGGATTATATGCGCAAAAATGGAGTAAATGAACTAGAAGCAACAAAAGTCTCATGCTTCATTCCACGCAACAAGGATAGATCATCATTGAATTTCATCTCGTTCAAAATCGATACAAATGCAGATGTCGCAAAAACGATAACAGGGGCTGAGTTTTGGCCAGAAAAATGCCTAATAAAGGAATTCGTTCAAAAATCAATAGTTGATCTAACGAAAGGTAATTCAATCAAAAATGCAATTTTTTTTCAAAAAGCATCGCACATAGAAAACATAAGATAATATCTAAGAACATTGCAACCAAAAATGGGAAGAAATGCAATGAATTCATTACATTATTTTACGAAAACATCGACGGAATCTCCAAACACAAATGTAAAGACTTGCTAGAATCAACGTCCACAACAGACTATGACATTATAGTATTCACAGAAACATGGCTCGATGACACTTTCTTCAACTTTGAGTTCATACACACTCAGTACGATGTGTTCAGGAAAGACAGATGCAAATCAAACATACCAGCAAAAAAAGGAGGTGGGGTGTTAATCGCGGTTAAGAAAAATAGAAACCTTACATGCGAAGAGTTCACATATGACGCCATGAACAACCTTGAAGCCATCTGTGTTAAAATCACGCACAACAGCTCAAATATGTATATCTATGCAGCTTACATACAATATCGGAAAATTGACGATTTATTAGAAGATTTTTATGACGAACATCTTCGATCAATAGAAGCATTGAATACAGCTACCGATACCAAAGACACAATTATGATTTGCGGCGACTTCAATTTCAGTGACAGAGTAAACTGGATAGAAAATGACATCGGATTTGACTATATCCCAGTACTAGGGGAATCGAATGAGAAAAAAACTAGGATCGTTCGGAACTTCACGACAACAATGATGGAAAATGGCCTATTTCAAATGTCTTCGCTCCAGAATAAAAGTGGCAATGTACTCGATCTGATTTATACAAATACACCGGAGTTAACTGTAGTATCCAAGGCTGACTTCCTTTTGATACCTTCACACAAGAGCGACGACTGCCACGTACCGCTCATGTGCACAATAGAAATGAATCCTGCGATAATACAGTACGAAGATGAAAATATTAGCAATGAAATTTACTCCTTCAGGAAAGCGAACTACGATGATATACGTTCACACTTGTCATCAATCAATTTTCAAAACATTCTATGCGATCATACGTATAACTTGGATCAATTGGTTCACGAGTTTTATGTGATAATAAAAGAAACGTTTGAAAAATTCGTACCTAAATCAAAAATTAGATCGACGAATAAACCCGAATGGCAAGATAAGGAACTGGCCACATTGAAAAATCATCGGAATAAAGAATACAAAAAATTGCGTACAGCTCGATTAAATCAGGAGGAAGTAGATGAGACACCATTTTTAAATTCAAAACTGTTATTTGAAAATCGACGAACCGAACTTAATGACGCTTTCATTCAAGAAAAAGCTAAAAGTCTATTCGGCAAACCTAAGGAGTTTTGGAGACACCTAAATAGCAAAAGGAAATCAAATGGTCTGCCTGGTAGTATGATTTTTAACGGAATAACAGCAAAAACTGATCAAGAAAAGGCGGATTTATTCGCTAAATATTTTGAATGAGTCTACGTCAAACACGAAGAAGATATCACACTAGAATCGTTCCTTGAAAATCGTAATGATGAAAACTGTCTTAATTTCACGATCACGGATAGTCACATCGAGTCTACTTTGCGCCAGATGGATATAAATAAAGGTAGTGGTTTCGACGGTGTAGCATCGATATTTTTACGGGAATGCGCCGAACAGCTAGTTCATCCATTGAAAATCATATTTTTGAGATCGCTGAATGAAATATATTATCCTGATGCATTTAAGATAGGACAGCTGACGCCAATATATAAGTCGGGCGCGAAAAAGGATATGGAAAACTATCGGGGTGTGAACTCAATGCCAAACATAGCGAAAGTATTTGACAAAATCATTCGAGATCAACTGAAGATGGTAGTAAATCCAAGAATTAAAACTACACAACATGGATTTGTTACGAATAGGAACATTGAGACAAATCTTCTTGAACACACCATCCATATTAAAGAAGCGCTCGCTAGTCACTCCCAGCTCGACGTTTTCTATTCAGATAGATCGAAAGCATTTGACCACGTCGACACATCCCTACAAATCAGGAAACTGGCACGATTTCCAATATCTAACAACATACTACGTTGGTTTAATTCGTACTTAACGAATAGAAAGCAATACGTCAAGGTGGGGAACGCAAGATCAGGAATGTTGCGTGTTTTCTCTGGAGTCGGGCAAGGTTCGGTAAACGGCCCAACTCTTTTCATCGCATTTTTCGACGATTCGGATCCGCTGATGAATGAAATTGTGTCATTAAATTTTGCAGACGACAAGAAGCTGTCCAAAATAATAAATAGTACAGAAGATGCAGTTAAACTACAGGAAGGGATCGATGGGTATATGAACTGGTGCAAGGAAAATAAGATGCAAGTTAATGAAGAAAAATGTAAAATAATGACATTCAGCCGTAAGAGGGATCCTATCATCTTTCAGTATAATATTAACGGTAAACCAATCACGAGAGTGGAGGAAAATATGGATTTGGGTGTACTCTTCGACAAAGGCTGCACGTTTCAATCACATCACGAATATGTAACCAACAGAGCCAAAACAACTTCGAAATTTGTCAAGAGACAATCTCAGTTCTTCGGGAAAAACACCATCCGAATTATCTACCAACTCCTAGTACGTTCAATCTTGTAGTTTTCTGCTATGATATGGTCACCGATTTATAAGGTACACATAAACTCAATTGAGAGCATTCAAAAGCAGGGTACACATAAACTCAATTGAGAGCATTCAAAAGCAAATGGTGTTATTCTTACTGGGAGATGACAAACGACACCTTACGGGATCATACGTTCTGTCACCATATACTGACAGGTGTGCCCAATTAGGTATAGCAACACTAGTTAGACGGCGCGTGAATCTTCTTCTTCTTCTTCCTTAGCCTTTTATATCCACTGCTGGATGTAGGCCTCCCCCATAGATCGCCACTTTTTCCGGTCCATTGCCACTTGCTGCCACGTCGTGCCTGCCGTTCCTTTGATATCGTTGGTCTATCTTTCCGGTGGCGCGTGAATGCCATAATATTATTCGTCCACTCTGTGATCATAGGCAAATACAATTCGCCACGTCTACGTTCATTGATGACGCTGAATGACGGAACGCGAATCTTACGACACAACCATTTCTTAAAACTGACAACACATGATAATTCACCATTTAATGTTGCTTGCCGTTTATTCAACATAGCCACCACAATTATAGATCCAACATTACAACACAACCAATTTCGATCAGCTCTACTAAAACTTCCGGACGAGTTATTTCACGAATGGACTGCATTATGATTTATTTAAAATGACTTTTTTTCTTAGATTTTTTTCGTAAAAACCAATTTTGACTTAGTATTTATGAAATGATACTTAATTTTTATTTCACAATTATTGACAAGCAATTTCATAGTTTTGTGTTTTAATATTTTTTTCTTGATTTTATTTATTAACTTATTTATTTTCTATTGACCTGTGGCGGATGCCTTTATTTATTATTTGTACTCATTTTAACCTTATTTTCAACTATCAGCCAATTATTGTTTTGTTTTGTATCGAATTTATCCACAACTGTGATATTTACAAAAATTATATTTATAATTACTATGTATTTGATATATCGTCGACTGGACTAGTCAGACGTTAAATAAATAAATGAAAGGCCTTTGACACGGTCGATCATAAGTTATTGCTGGACAAATTATCGATTGCTGGCATTAGAGGGTCCCTCAAGGAAGTGTGGTTTCCAAATACCCCGGAACTGTACACTTGATGGATTATTGTCACCTCTCTTAATTAGACTGAATAATGCCTCCAAGGGGTCTTGGGTAAAGTGGTACATTAAAAGAAACCTGAATAGTATTTTCGGCAGTTGGTATTTTATTTAATTGATTCAAAAGTTATTGTGCATCTCAAAATAAGTGATTTTGCGATACTACAGACAATTAATGTTATGAATTTAAAGCTTTTTTTAGTCAAAAACAATTCTAAAAGGTAATTCAGTACACAATTCTTAACGAAATTTTAATATTTTTCGATCAATATAACTGACCTTTTACCTCAAAAAAATTTCCACAAAAAATTGCAGATTCTTTACTTGTGAGGTTGAAATTTAAAGCACTGCTTTAAGTCAGAATTCAGTCCGATTAGTAAAGAAGATGTCAATCGTCAAGTACCAGCTATGCAATTCGATTCTTCTGGGGTTCTGCTCCTTCCTGTCAGGCAGAAAGCAAAAGGTGAACATAAATTCTTGTAAATCCGATGCGATCGACGTACTCTCTGGGATTGGTCAAGGATCTGTTCTGGCAGCTCTATTGTTCGCGATCTTTTTTGATGATTCTGATTGTTCACCTGGTCCTACTAGAGACATCAAATTTGCTGACGACAAGAAAATAGTTCATAACAGCATATCAACGATCGACGATACTCACTCAATGCAAAAAGCGATAAACAGCTTTATAAAATGGTGCTCCGACAACGATGTAAAGTTATCACCATCCACCGAAAACGTTCTCCAGTCCTGGAGAACTATCATATAAATGGTGATGTGATTGAACGTGTTAACTGTACGAAAGACGTCGGTGTAGCGTATGACGACGACTATACTTTCAATGGACACCTTGAATTGGCAGTCAAGAAAGCCATGTCAATACTTTCGTTTGTGAAACGCCAATCCTACGCTAGATTTAACGTCGATACAGCCAAGATGCTATATTCAGCCATAGTCCGTTCGCATCTAGAATTTGCCAGTACGATTTGGTCACCACACCACTCGGTCCACATCCAATCCATAGAAAGTGTCCAAAGACAGTTCGTTTTATATGAAAACCGTGATCGTCGAGTCGAAGGCGACGCTAATCCATATCGTATTCGTCCATATGCTGAAAGATGTGAAGAACTTCAGCTCGTTTCACTTTTGAGACGTCGGCCCGATGCAGCGATATTTTTCATTCATGATGTTTTGAGAGGGAAACTAAACTGTCAGTTTATCCATGATAAAATCATTTTGAACGATGGCACGTGAATGCTACGTAGATCTTCACTGATTAGAATCACTTGTAGCGCCCACGAGTATTCACAATTTTCACCACTAAACTTCGCATGTCGACTATTCAATATTGCTGCCAACCACATCGATCCGACCCTTCCGTCACGTGAATTCAGAAGAGAAGTCCACAAGCTTGATGACTCGGTATTCGGTACATTCGGCCTTGTTGGATGATGTGTTTCTTTTCACAAATATTATTTAAAACCGAAAGCACTTACCCGGTGATTAACCTTTTTCATTTATCTGATGTTTTCCAAAAAATTAAATTTATTTTCTGATTGCACAGTTTGCTTTTCGCCGGAGTTTCTATAATTGGCTGACTGTTACTACATTCTGAATCCATAACACGACGACGAATTCTATGACGACTGATTTATTTGTTACGATTTTTGACGATACGCTTTAGTTGAATTTGCTTTTTCACTATTGACGGATTTTTTTCATTAGATTATTGACTTAGATTTACTCGATATTTACTATTAGTTGTTTGTTGTTTTCTGAATTTTATTTTTTCTTATCTCGTCGTTTTTTGACGTATTTTGATTTTTTACTTTTTGATTTGGACATTTGTGCAGATACGCCTAATTTATCGTATTGTAACGTTTTAACGGTTTTTCAACGAGGTCTATGAAAGCAGTCATAGACACTTTTTTCCGTCATCTAAAAGATAGAAGACAATAAAATGCAATTCGCCATGTGAAATTAAGCGAAAAAAAAGACTGCTCACAATGGCGCAGCCAGTAAAAAAACGATCTTTTCAACAACAAATTACAATAAATAAATTTCATCTACTCTACTTTTCCCTAATGTTGCCAGGGTGCATGCCGCATTGCCTCTTTGAATTGCAACTTAAATCTTCTGTAATAGGAAATCTTTCGAGCGTGATTCCCCAGAAGCTGTCAATGACCCTAATTTGCCTATAAATTTCTTCGTTTCTGGGCCCATACAACCTAGAGTTTCGAAAGCAACAGGAGTTAATAAATAATTCTCTTTTAAACGAATATAATGATTATGCTTAAATCTTTCCGCTTTATCGGCTATTGAACGCGCTTTCTTGGAAGATTCATTGACATAAGAAGGAGCTAACGTGTCTCGAACAGTCACGTCCCAGAGAAGAGACTTTCCATGACTCCACAGAATTAGAGTCATGCCATCAGGTCGTTTACCATCATCCCTAGAAATTCCTGGTGGTTGTATTATATTTGGAAATCCTGCGGAAGACAATGCGTGAGAAATAATTTTATTAACTTCATCGTGCCTAGAAATTATCCCTGATTTCTTCTTGCAAGACAAACCATGTAGGCCGTCCTTTTTAACCATAGCACCACAGATGCATTTATGTTCTTCACATAATTGAGAACCTAAACGAAGACCAACAGCAATTCTCGCGGAATTGTTATCTAATAGTAAACCCGTACTACTCGATGGGACCACCTGCAGCCACTTTGAAGATTCATTAGTAGATGACGCAAGTAGTCTGACTCGAGCAACAGGTTCACTAGAATCAAACATCCTAGAAAACTTGCTGTTGATTCTCGGAAGATCCCAATTTTTCTGCTCCTTTCTCTTCTCATAACCTGGAATAAAATCTTGAGGAATTTCCTCAACTTATTCTAAAATGTAATTATCGATTATTTGCAAATTAAATTTTTCTAACAACTTATTTGACAGATCAGATGAAGAATACACAGATGATAAATAGGCTGGCAATGCCAAATCTTCAACCTTCCGAATGCCTAAACCCCCAAAAGCTAAAGGAAGAGTAGCCTGATCCCAAGAAAATTCTGACATCCTAACATTCGTAATCGCTTCAATAGTTGAACGAAAAATCTCGTCAACATTTTTTAAATGATCACATAATAGAAATGCCCTAGAAGAACGCAGCAAATAATTGAACCTACAACTACCTAAAGACTTCCTAAAAATACACAATGCGGGGTGAACATCCATTAATTGTAAACGATCACACATTAATTTGATCGTTGCAATTTTGGATGAAAACATCCTTTCTAAACCTGACTCAAAGATTGGTGAGCCTAATATCTCAAGAGAAGACTCATCAACTTTCTTAATCCCTGGCAATAACGCTGATATCTCAGAATACATGTGGGCCTTATCTTCATCAGTTGCATCAACAAAAAAACTTCGCATTTTTTTTTGTTTAATGACAAGCCTGATAATTCACAAAAATCTAACACTTTCCTAATATCATCTAATACTACTGAAAGCCTATCAGCAACAGTACCATCATCTAAATACCAACCATTTAACCTAGATGAAAGAGAATGTGTCATTCTCATAATACCAATACAAAAACCTGGAGCACCTAGTGGGTCACCCTGCTGAAACCCTCTCTTTGAAAGCAAAGGCTCATCAAGAAAGTAAAGATTGGAGGAAAGCCTGTAAGCTTGTTGAAGCAAAGGAAATAATTCTGGACATATCTCCTTAACTTCGCCTAACATAAACTTTCTAAATAACATATTAAAGGCATTGCTAAAGTCAAACTTAACTAAAGCCATTGGCCCATCATGGTCAGCTGTACAGAATCTACGTACAGCATGAACCAAAGCTTCTGCCCCTCCTTGAACAGCAAATCCTAACTGAACGGGTTTTAACTTCTCGACTAAGCTATCCCTAACATTGTAACAAGCAATTTTACCTGTTAAGCGTCTCCAAACAATACCTACTGCTATCGGCCTAACATCATCCTCACCTTTCATAAGAGCAGTCAATGAAGCTCCAAAAAATATTTTAGAGACATCTTTTTGAACATTACCAAACTTAATAATGTCCACCAATGAGGCTATTGCCCTTAAAAGACGATTTGCAGATTCACCGCAAGTAAAAGAAGTCAAATCTTTTAAATGTCGAAGTCGCAAACCGCCTATACCACCAGAAGAACTCAATGGAAAGCTTCTAATAGCTTTGACAACATCCTCAATTGTAGTAGCTGACAAACTACTAATCAGTTCTATTTTCTCAAAATCCCCGCCATCATCATCTGGGTGCTTGGCCTTCAGCTTGGAAACAGTTTCCAAAGTTTGAGGCACAACAGTTTCATTAGAGCATAAAACTCTAACAGCACCTTTGATGTCACCCTCACTAACTTTCCTCGTAGCTACTCTTGATAATAACAGCATCTCCATTGACAGATTTATTCAATGTGAATGGAATACTTGCGTCAATTAAAACTTTGGACAAAGCTTCATTGATGTCCCTACAATCTCTAAAGAAATTCAAATTGGACCTAATGATATTAATACCATCTTTCCCCTTTGATTTATTATTCAAAACGATGTATGGAAAAGCAAGTAATCTCATCCAAGAATTAACATCATTTTTCTGTAATAAACCTTCAATTTCTCTACAAAGTTCCTGACAAACAGCAATCCTCACGGATTTCTGTATAATACGAGTCAATGGAACTGAAACTCGACACTTATTAAGCAGTAGTCCGAAATTATTTAAAATTTCAGATACAGTCTCATCATGTGTCAACTTATCAGAATTAGACATTTCATTATTAGGCAAATTATCACTAACATGAATGTCACGCCTATGTTTACTCATATGAACATTCAACCCATGAATATTCTTAGCCAGGAAACCGCAAATACTACAAATTACCCTTCCAGAAACAGAAACATCTTCCAAAGAAATTTCTGAAACACGTTCTGGGCATTTGTTTTTACATTTCCTAGTCAAACGTTCACGAGTTGGATGTTTTACCTTATCATTGTCTCCAAATGAAGAAAAAATCCTGTCGCAATGAAGACTTGAGCAGTACCAATCCGTGTTATTTACCATCCTTTTGCATTCGTCATCACCTACCAAACAACATTTTCTATGGTACCACTTGCTGCATCCTTTGCAAAAAATCCAATTTTGAGCACTCGCATCCTCGACATTATCCGTTAAACAAAAACAAACACAGTCAGAAACACTAGGTAGACCACTAGATGATTGACCCATAGTATATTTTATTGAATCTATTACAAAAAAAAGAAATTAATTTCAAAATATTTAAAAGGAACAAAAAAAATATTCGTCAATTCTGTTGCACGGCCTCCTAAATTAGAAAAAAAATTAGAAATTAGAAAAAATGTGAAAGTCACATGTGAATTTACACCGATTTTCGGAAGCTTTCTTTTTTGCTGACAAGTTACAATCTCACAAGTGAAGTTGGGAAAATTTTTTGAGGTAAAAAGTTGATTACATTAATTGAGATATTAAAATTTCATTAAAAATTGTGTACTGAGTTACCTTTCAGAATTGTTTTTGACTAAAAAAAACTACAGTGACCGAATCCTTAAATTGTGCAACTTTTCATAAAAATTTGTTTCAGCTGGTACATAGTTTGCAGAGAAGAGTAAGAGGAAATCTACCTGTGTTGTATTCATGAATTTGGCATGAATTCCTCTTACTCCTATCTTCGAACTATAAGGCTCTCTACGTGCGTGCTGTGTTAGAAGAGTGGAGTAAGAGGAATTCATGCCTAATTCATGAATACAACACAGGTAGATTTCCTCTTACTATTCTCTGCAAACTATGCAACAGCTGAAACAATTTTTATGAAAAGCTGCACAATTTAAGGATAAGGTCCCTGTATAAATTCATAACATTAATTGTCTGTAGTATTGCAAAATCTCTTATTTTGAAATTTCCCGTCTAAGCAAAGATTTACAACAACTTTTGAATCAATTAAATAAAATATTAACTTTCGTCCTATTATCATGATTACTGGTAAAATCAAAATTTTTTATGCGAATTCCACGTTTCCCGCAGCTCCCCGAAATTTGGATAGAACTTTATTTGCTGGGAACAGTTTAATTTTAAAGTGTCATCTATTTCTTAAAACTAGGAAAAAAAGGAATGAACCGGCTGTATTAACTTGAATGATGCGAAAATCGTGCTCGTTACGTAACCAGCATTTTTGTGCATCGCTAACAAATTCAACCATTTCGCACAATTGTTTAGGCACCATTCCATTCTTTAGTTTGAAGATTCTTATCATAGTCAAGTACAAAATTATTTGCTTTACGCTTAGCCAGTTTAGTTGCTCCAACATTTTTTGTATTTTTGTGTCTTTTGGACATCTGAGGACTATACGCATAGCTTTATTTTGCTGTTTTTGGATCAACTCGACTTCTCCTTGGTTGCATGTGAACAATAGCGATGGACAGTACTCAAAATGAGGTGCCACTATTGATTTATATAATGTTGACCGACCGTTTAAAGTTAAATTTTTGTTTATTCTTCTCATAAAACCTATTTTTTTGGCAGCTTTCTTTATAATGTAATCCACATGAGCATGAGCACCTATTTTGAAATTTTTTTTCACAAATACTCCCAGTATTTTTACTTCATCCACCCTTTCAATATCCATTCCATTTATTTTTATATTTATTGTTGACTGCAATTCTGATTTACAGTTGAAAATTATGCACTTCATTTCATTTATCCTTGCTAGGTCTTCATTCATCCTTTCAATTCAGTTCAGTGCATGTTATGTAAATTGTGTTGCCATCCGCAAATAATCCCATTTTTGATATATAATAAGAACAGATCCGATGACAACCTTGAACCTTGAGGAACGCCATGCTCTGTTTCCAATTTTTTTGATGGAGCAACTCCATACTTCGTAATTTGTGTCCGATTAGATAGATACCATTGTTTGGCCATTCCTTTTATGCCATACTTTCTTAACTTTTCGAGAAGCCTTTCTCTGTTTATGGTTTCGAAAGCTCTTTTTAAATCAAGGAATACCGCTATTACTATTTTTCCTTGGTCAACATTCAATTTCCATTGCATCAACATGAAGTCAATAGCTGATTCACATTCGTAATTTTCTCTGAAATCGTACTGTTCGTCGATTATAATTTTTTGCTCCATTATGTGTTGCAAATATGCATCCGTTTCACGAAATACGTCAAAGTAATTATAGCAGTTCGCATCCGTTACATCTTTCTTAAAACCATTCGCTACAAAGTTCCGACTAAAGGATGTCAAAAATGTTATTGAATGGAACATTTTGCATTGTATAACGTTTTTTTTAGTCGATTCGATTCTCTCATGCAACGCATGAAGCAGAAAAGCACATTATAAGTATTCATAGTTAAACAATCACAGTAATTTTCGAGTGAAATAAAGTATTGAGTCGAAGTGACTTTCGTATTTCATTGGAGAAGTAAATTCTCTGTAGAGTAAATAATACATATTATCTGCACTGTGGCGTACATCATAGAAAGGAGTTTTATCAGAAATTGGTTTATTGGTTCACGTATTTGATATACGTTCGACTAGCATTGCCAGCCATTGCATGATACATTACGAACACACAGGCATTAGCATCACAATTGTTACTCAGCGCATTGAACCCGGAGAAAGATCGTACAGTTATTGGATGAAAAGGATTTGCAGAAAGGGCATTACGGACGCATATAAAAGGCATTGGATTTGTACGAAGAGGGTAAGAGTTTTATGGTTGATTCATGTACTTGCGAGTTGTTTGAAGTGAGAATTAAGTTAAGGAATTATATCGCATTTTTCGCTGAGATTCAAGTTCATTTCTGTGTACGCATCTGTGGCATCGAGCCAGTCACAGAGCGTATTACACTTGTATACCAAACATTCTCATCCTCTTGGATACTGTGATCGGGTTCGGTGCACAAATAGTAGCTGGTACCGAGATGAAATGTTTCAGCCTGTCCAACGTACTCTCACACACACACACAGTTCCAAAACTCGTAGATGCAAAATGGGGAATATTAATTGATTGATGTTATTATCCGAAATAGCTTCGCCAGTTGTTTGAATAGAAACTTTCGAAGGAAACCACTGTTCGCCTAATAACCTTTTTCTCAAGGTCGGAAAGTTCTTCGAGCACCAATAGGCAAGCAATGCTGCTTGATCGATGTCTCCACATTGACTTAATTGCTCATTCGGTGCAAGTGCCAGGACTACATTTTTCTTTTTCATACCAGCCATAAACGCGACCTCTAAATAGTCGTCCATTTTGGTCCTGGACACTATTTTTTCACAATAATTAAAAAGTCATTTTCCAGGTTATTATACAACGGTAGCAAGATGTATGCTGGTGCATCCATTTCAAATAAAACGTTCACTGGCAGACTGATTGAATGATACTTTCAAGAAAATTTCTCAGACTACGGTCGTGTGCTTATAAATTTACTTGTTATCAAGTTTCAGCTGTTTTCAAGGTTTTCCATACAAAAAATACACTGAAAAAAGAGATAATGTCGATAATGTTGAAAACAGCATAACAAGTAAATTTAAAAGCACATGTGTGTACTTAGTGTTCGGTAGCATAGCAGCTGTTCGCCATAGTTTAACATCGCTCGGGCTTCCTGTACAAGTCAAAATGGCCGCCGCGTCGGACGTGTTTGATTTTGCTCCGTGTAAGTTTTGATTATTTTTACTGTTTTTCCGTTTAAAACCGGGTTTTCGTTTGAATAATTTAATTTTTACTAGTTGTTTGTGTGCTAAGTGCCGGATCACTCAAATCTTTACGCGGTTTTTATTGTTTATTTTTCCTTTTCGTGTTTCCAAAGCAACGCGATTCGAATGCAACGTGACAGTTATTTTTCTTCACTTTCTCCATTGCTCATTTTATAGCTTTGGATTGTTTTCTGTGCGATATGCGCGTTCTAATTTGAATTTTGGCGTCTTTGAATTTCAATTACATTCCCATTTTAATTTCCGAATGGCGTCAAAATAACATAACCTCAATGTTGTGATATTTTTCGGATCATCGTTTTGCTAAACAATCTAAACAATACGGTTTACTTTATTTGTCGTTCTCGGCATAATGCTTCGGGTAAAATGTTTATGATCATAATTTCGGTTGATGATTTCGCTATATGCATAGCAATTCGGTTTGGTAAAAATATAAACAAACTAACACATTTCATTCCGAACAGCCGTTCTTGGTGCCCATTAAAACTTGTACTTCCGGTGCGGTTCGGCTTACCAGGCCGTCCCACTGTATTCATTCTCGGTAAAAGCAATTTCACACAGCCTCGGACGAGTGTTGGTCACGGGGTACGACCAACGCGGGACATGACAGGTACCCCATCGTTGGCGGTCAGGCAATGCAAAATGGTTGATGGTTTGTTTATTGGAAGTCTAAACGTTAATGGGGGTTTTCGGGATCGCAGGGAGGAATTGGTGGATCTGGCTAAGGACTACGGTATAGACATATTGGCGCTGAGTGACGTTAGGAGGAAAGGACAGACTGAAGAATACGTGGGCGCCTATAAGGTGTTTTTGTCCGGGGTTCAGTCTGGTAGGGCAAATTGGGGGGTTGGAATCGCAATCAGGATGGAATTGATCAAATTTGTCCTAAATGTTCGTTTCGTAAATGAAGTCTGATGTGGGTCTCTGTAAAGTTAGCGGGGGGAATTTATCGCTTGGTTAGCGTATATAGCCCTTGCAATGGCAGTGATGCTACTGACTTGGACCTTTTACGAACAATTGGGGGACGTGGTTAGCAAGAAGGGAAATGAATCCTTGATTTTGCTGGGGGATTTTAATGCAAGAATAGGAAAC
>CM055406.1:86426261-86453280 GCA_029228625.1 Pseudolycoriella hygida
TTTATGAAGAACAAAATTCAAATCAAATATTTTATGCTGATAATAGGAATAGAAAATTTTTTCGTGGTAATAAAAAATATTTTCATGGAGATTTCAACGGAAGTAAAAATAGAAATCAATTTAATAGGAACAATTTTAGATATAATTTCAATTACAGGAGATATAATCATACTAGGGGACAAAACAATATCGGTTTCTTTAATCGAGATAACAACCGTTTCCAAAATAACGGAAATGGCAACAGAGGATATTCTCGTTCTTACTATAATAGGTATAATAATTCAAATTCAGGGTGTCCTAATCGGCCCTATCCGGCAGTGAGATTGACGGATCAGGCCGTAAATGCGAGGACTTCCCCAATTCAAAGTATGGGAGGATACCGCACATATTTAAATACAAATCACATGCCAAGTGAACATTACTGTTGCCATGACGTTCATCATTTGACTTTATCATTTAGTAGTGTCGTATCTATATATTCGGAAATGACTCAAACTCAAAATTCTTACTTATTAGATACTGGTGCAACAATTTCGTTAGTTTTTGTTTTTTACAATTAGAAAACTTTATTATTAGAATGAAATATGTCCAGAAAAGAAAGAAGTTTACACAACCAAAAAGATTTTATAGTTTTCAAAAAAGCATGCCTCGAACTAATTTATACAAATTTTGTAAAGCAGGCCTTTATCAGTTTCCTTCTTTTCATAAAGTTTCTTTACAATGTTAAATATCCTGATGAGTCTCCCATTGCATTTGTTAATTGAATAAGTTAAATATATAAATTTAATTTCAATTTTTTCGGGAGGGCTTTTTTTTCAGTTACGTTTGTTTTCAAGGCCCACTTTACAAAATTGGTAAGCTTTCACGCAATTGTCCTATAAATTTGAAATCACGTTGTCAACTAAGTGGTATAAAGAAAGGCGTAGTATTTACAATGGGTGAAACAATAACAAATTTTGTACTCAATGGCCAAACTGTATATCACAGATTTCACGTAGTTTAAAATTATTTTCCTATTCCATACGATGGTATTTTTGGGTCTAGATTTTATAAAAGGATTTCGCTGTACATTAGATTATTTCGAAAATACCATGACTATACCTTCGATAAACGCTAAAATTCCAATTCTCGATAATCCAACTGATAGTAAAAATGTAATGATTGTACCAGCCAGATGTGAAATAATTCGACGTATAACAGTGAATACAGAAGATGAATTTGTGGTAATTCCAAATCAAGAATTATCCCCAGGAGTCTTTGTTGGTAGAACTTTAGCTAGTGCTAAACGCCCGTATGTTAGAATTTTAAATACATCTATGACAGATAAAACCATTACTAATTTTAATATTCACACTGACAAAATTGATAACTACAACATTTTAGATCCGAAAGACATTATTCCTAATAAACATCTAATTTTTGAGAAACTTCAGAAAAATTTTCCTACTTACGCTCCTAAGGAATTGTCTAATTTATGTTCTCAGTATTTAGATATATTTGCAACAGAAAAGGACCCTGTGAGTTTCAATAATTTTTACAAACAAAAACTCTTATTGAGAGACAAAATTTCAGTTTATATAAAAAATTATAGAATTCCACATGCCCATAAAGAAATTATAAGCAAAAAAACTGAATTAATGTGCGAAAATGGCACCATTGAACCTTCCGTGTCAGAATATAATAGCCTGTTCTTTTAGTACCAAAGAAAAGTTTGCCTGGAAATTCGGAAAAAAGATGGAGATTCTGTGTTGACTATAGGGAAATTAATAAAAAACTTTTAGGTGATAAATTTCCACTACCAAGAATAGACGACATTTTGGACCAGTTGGGTAATGTCAAATACTTTTCTCTGATCGACTTACTGAACGGTTTTCATCAAATAGAATTGGATGAACATTCAAAGAACTACACTTCCTTTTCTACCGATCAAGGATCCTACAGATTTAATGCAATACCTTTTGGCTTGAAAATAGGCCCAAATGCTTTCCAAAGAATGATGTCCATAGCTTTCAGTGGTCTGACCCCAACAAAATGTTTTATTTATTTGGACGACTTAGTTGTAATAGCTACCACAGAAGATGAAATGTTAGCTAATTTGAAAGATGTTTTTGACACTTGCCGTAAATACAATTTAAAACTGAATCCAGATAAATGCGAATTCTTTCGAAGGGAGATATTATACTTAGGACATAAATGTACAGATAAAGGTATTCTACCTGATGAATCTAAATATTCAGTAATTAAAAATTATCCAACCCCCACAGATGCGGACAGTGCAAGACGATTCGTAGCTTTTTGTAACTATTACAGACGTTTCATTCGAAGATTTTCTCATTATGCACACCACATAACTAATCTAACTCGCAAGGATGTTCCATTTATTTGGTCACCACAATGCGAAAAATCTTTCCAATATTTGAAAAATTCTTTAATTAATCCGCCTATCCTACAATACCCAGATTTCAATAAAAAATTTTATATTACAACTGATGCAAGTAAAATCGCTTGTGGCGCTGTTTTAAGTCAAGAACATAATGGCATTCAACTGTCTATTGCCTATGCATCTAGATCCCTTACTGCGGGAGACAAAAATAAATCGACACCGTTGCAAGAACTAACCGCTATACACTGGGCAATAACCCATTTCAGACCATATATTTTGTCCACCAAATTTGTAATGAGAACAGATCACCGACCCTTAGTTTATTTATTTAGTATGAAAAATCCCAGTTCAAAATTAATGAGAATGCGACTAGATTTAAAAGAATATGATTTCGTAATAGAACATATTCCAGGTAAGAAAAATGTTGTAGCCGATGCATTATCTAGAATAGAATTCCAAGATATCAGAAAAATAGCTCAGACATGCAATTTTATTAGGAGTAAGAAACACAAAATAAATATCGCAATTCCCAAAGCATTATCTCGATCAGAATTGCAAAGTATTAGTAATACGGGCCCAGCTCATAATTATTGTGTGACAACACGTTCCATGGCTAAAAATGCTAATAAAAAGAATGAGATTATGAATAACCCTCGGCGTAATGAAACAACTAATGTTGAAATAAATGAATCTATTAACACTACGAAAGTTTATGAAGCGAATAATATAAGGTACCACGATTGAAATTTACACTGTTATCAAACGTATTGAATTGTACAATTATCCATGGAAAGAAAGTGATTTTAAAATTTAATTTGAAACAATTTATAAATAATAACATTATCAACATGAAAAAAATATTGTTAAGAATAGAGGAGGATTTATTTAATAAAAATGTTACAATTATCCTTAAATGATCAAATTTTTAACTATATCAAAGTACAAGATTTTAAAAAATTCGGAAACGAATTCTTAAAAAATGTGAATATAGCAATAACTCCAATAGTGGAAGAAATTACCAACGAAAATAAAAAATTAGAATTATTAAACAAATACCATGTTGACCCACTTTTTGGACGTCATAGCGGTTCAAAACGTTTATATGCTAAGATAAAATTAAAATATCATTGGAAAAATATTAAAAAGGAAATTAGTAATTATGTTAAAAATTGTGAAAAATGCCAAATTAACAAAGCTATGCCTAAAAATAAGGAAGAATTAACTATTACACCTACCCCTCAAAATGCTTTTGATATAGTTTTGATCGATACAATCGGTCCATTTGTAAAATCCGACAGCGGAAACTTATACGCAATCACAATTATTTGCGACCTGACTAAATACCTAGTGACCATAGCAGTACCCGATAAGAAAGCAACAACAATAGCTAAAGCAATTTTTGATCATTTTGTTCTAATCTACGGTCCTATGAAAGAATTACTTACGGACAAAGACTCGGAATACGTCAACAGCATTGTTGATGAATTATGTAAACTTTTAAACGTAAAACATAATACCTCTACGTCATATCAACACAGAACATTAGGCACAGTCGAACGTTGCCATCGTACTTTCAATGAATATGTTAGATCATATGTCAATGACCTTAAAACAGATTGGGATACTTGGTTATCTTATTTTGCTTATTGTTATAATACAACCCCTTCTACAGCCATTAATGATTACTGTCCTTTTCAATTGATTTTTGCCAAATCACCAGCAAATTACGATTTCCTAAATTCAGGACAAATTGATCCAATTTACAATATTGATGCGTATTCCAATATTTTATTGCGTATTATCAAGAGGCTCGCTACCGATTACAAGTTGCCAATAAACTGGCCACACAAATGTTAGAAAAATCCAAAGTACAAAGAAAAGCATTTTACGATAAAAACATTAAACCACAACAAAGTTCTGTAAACGATTTAGTATTACGTGAAAACATTCCTAGACTTAAATTTGATCCTTTGTTTAAAAGTCCATATACAGTAATAGAAATTAAAGGACCAAATGTGGTAATAGCAGATGAAAATAATAAACAATCACTAGTACATATTGATAAAGTTAAGCCATTTCATACTTACTTCTTTTATAGATTTAATAATTATAATCAAATTGAATTTTAATATAAATTTTGTATGAATTAAGCAATCAAGTAAATGAATACGAATAGAAGAAACAAATAACAAAAACAAAAGGGGAAGGAAAGGAGACGTCCGGAACTTCCCATGAAAGAAAGTAAAGGAGACGTCCCGAACTTTCTAAATTCGACTCTAAATTTCAAACAATATCATTATTCATCTACTTATTTCATACCTTAAAGATAATTTAGAATTTTCTGTTTACTTTATAAATTAAGAATAATATCACTAAGATCTTACATTGGAAAGTTTAATAATCTAAGAACTTATATTCTGACTAACCCTATCTTAAAATTTCAGTATCCTTCAATTTTCTAAGGGGGATGATGTAGTGTGAACTTATTGCAATTATGGTTCACATCACATTCCATTAACATTCCATATTATTCCTATTACTTAGCAACCAGATATTCCTACTAATATCATAATTCATTCCCACATTCCTTTATTCCATTCTCACGCTTAGCGTCCATCAACTATTATAAATACTAGCTCTCTACTAATGATAGTCAGTCAACCTACAATCCTCTTTAAGTTAAGATCAACTATTATACTAAATGCATTTGGTGAATAAAGTAAAATAAAGAAATAATGTTTATTAATATATAATACATAATTAACCCTACAACGATTTACGACGATATACTATTTTTGACGATACGCTTTAGTTGAATTTGCTTTTTCACTTTTGGCGGTTTTTTTTTCTTTAGATTTTTGACTCGATCTTAACTATTTGTTAGATTTTTTTGTTGATATTTTTGACTTAGATTTACTCGATCTTAACTATTTGTTGTTTGTTGTTTATTGAATTTGATTTTTTCTTATCTATGTTCGCTTTTTGACGTTTTTTGATTTTTTACTTTTCGATTTAGACATTTGTACAGATACGCTTAATTTATTGTGTTGTAACGTTTTGATGGTTTTTTAACGAGGTCTATGACAGCAGTCATAGACACTCTTTTTCCATGTCATCTAGAAGATAGAAGACAATAAAATGAAATTCATGAAGAACATATCATTAGGGTGGTTGCTCAGTCGAAACACGGTGCACTTTTGTGTAGCTGTGTGGCTGCCGGGAGTTCGGCTGTGGCTGCCGGGAGTTTGGCGGGGGTTGCCGGTGCTTAGAAAACGATAGTGGCGCTTCGCGGTGGCAGCCGGGTGCTCGGCGGTGGCTGCCTGTGTGGTTAGCGGTTGCTGCCGGGAGTTTGGCCGTGGCTGACGGGAGTTTGTACGTGGCTGCCGGGAGTTTGTACGTGGCTGCCGGGAGTTCGGCCGTGGCTGCCGAGAGTTTGGCGGTGGTTGCCGGGTGCTCTGCGGTGGCTGCCTGTGGTTAGCGGTGGCTTTCGGTTGTTAGCGATGACTGCCGGGTGTTCGGAGGTGGCTGTCTGGTGTACGGCTATGGCTTCCGGGTGTACGGTGTTCGGCGGTGGCTGCCGGGTGCTCGGCGGTGGCTGCCGGGTGCTCGGCGGTGGCTGCCGGGTGCTCGGCGGTGGCTGCCGGGTGCTCGGCGGTGGCTGCCGGGTGCTCGGCGGTGGGTGCCGGGTGCTCGGCGGTGGCTGCCGGGTGCTCGGCGGTGGCTGCCGGGTGCTCGGCGGTGGCTGCCGGGTGCTCGGCGGTGGCTGCCGGGTGCTCGGCGGTGGCTGCCGGGTACTCGGCGGTGGCTGCCTGTGTGGTAAGCGGTTGCTACCAGGAGTTTCGCCGTGGCTGCCGGGGGTTTGGCGGTGGTTGCCGGGTGCTCTGCGGTGGCTGCCTGTGGCTAGCGGTGGCTTCCGGTGGTTAGCGGTGACTGTCTGGTGTACGGCTATGGCTTCCGGGTGTACGGATACGGCTTCCGGGTGTTCGACAGTGGCTGGCGGGAGTTCGGCTGTGGCTGCCGGGAGTTCGGCGGGAGTTCCCGATGCTTGGAAAGCGATACAGGTGCTTCGCGGTAGCTGCCGGGTGCTCGGCAATGGCTGCCGTGTGCTCGGCAGTGACTGTCGGGTGCTCGGCAGTGACTGTCGGGTGCTCGGCAGTGACTGTCGGGTGCTCGGCAGTGACTGTCGGGTGCTCGGCGGTGGCTGCCGGGTGATTGGCGGTGGCTGCCGGGAGTTCGGCGGGAGTTGCCGATGCTTGGAAAACGATACAGGCGCTTCGCTGTGGCTGCCGGGTGCTCGGCGGTGGCTGCCGGGTGCTCGGCGGTGGCTGCCGGGTGCTCAGCGGTGGCTGCCGGGTGCTCAGCGGTGGCTGACGGGTGCTCGGCAGTGGCTGCCTGTGTGGTTAGCGGTTGCCTTGGCTGGTGGGAGTTTGGCGATGGTTGCCGGGTGCTCTGCGGTGGCTGCCTGTGGTTACCGGTGGCTTCCGGTGGTTAGCGGTGACTGCCGGGTGTTCGGAGGTGGCTGTCTGATGTACGGCTATGGCTTCCGGGTGTACGGATACGGCTTCCGGGTGTTCGACAGTGGCTGGCGGGAGTTCGGCTGTGGCTGCCGGGAGTTCGGCGGGAGTTCCCGATGCATGGAAAGCGATACAAGCGCTTCGCGGTGGCAGCGGGTTGCTCGGCGGTGGCTGCCGGGTGCTCAGCGGTAGCTGCCGGGAGTCCCCGATGCTTTTTTTTGTGTTATAATAATATTTATTCCCTTGACTGAAAGTCTAGGGTCTTACGAAATAAAATACGTCCGTAGTTCACTATGACTATATTTGATAAAATGTATGATATATTGACCAAAAACATAAAATACTGAAATGTCTGTAACGCTTGATATCACGATAACTTGAGTATTTCTAAACCGATTTTTGCAAATTTGGTTTCTATCGACGCAGATTAGAATTGCTCAGGTCAAGTTCGTAGATGGACAATATGGGAGTAATTATCTGGGAGTAATTCTTAGAAGAATTTTGGTCTATGATCTTGATATCACGATAGCTTGAGCAAATCTTAACGGATTTTTACAAACTATGTTTTATTCGATGAAGACATGAATTCCTCAGGTCAAGCTCGTAGATGGGTACAATAGAAGTTATTATCTGGTAGTTATTCCCAAAGGAATATTTTTCTGTTTTTTTATTTTCACGATAACTTCGGTTATTATAGACCGATTTTCAAAAACTGTTTTTTATTGGACGAAGACTATGATTTTTGAGGTCGAGTGCCTTAATGGTTAAAAAGAAGTTATAGTTATTCCCAAAAGAATTTTTTACGTTTTTTTAATATCAGGATAACTTCAACAATTTTGAGGGGATTTATGAGAAATTAGGTTTATTCGACGAAGATTAACATTCCTCAGCTTGAGTTGTAGGATGGATACTATCGACGTAGTCCTCTGGTAGTAATTTTCAAAACAAGTTTTCCCTGTTTTTTTAATTTGTCGATAACTTGAGTAATTTTTAGCGGAGTTTCGAGAAATTGATTTTATTATACGAAGATTAAAATTTCACAGGTTCAATGAAGATGAATGCATCGAATGAGTCATCTGGATGTATATAATTCTATGTTTTCTTTTTCCTTCATAACACGCTAACTTTGTTATTTAATGTTAAATTCACATCACTGCTTTGAAATTCACAACACATAGGTTGTCACATAGGGAAGTCGTTGGACTGGTATCTTGGAGGTCGGGAGTTCAATCCCCTAGCGTGAACCATTTTTTTTCTTAATGAAAATTTAGTAATTCCCTTGACTGAAAGTCAGGGTCTTACGATATAAAATACGTTCGTAGTTCACTATGACTATTTCGTGAAATCTATTGACCAAAAACGGAAAATACTGAAATGTCTGCAGCGCTTGATATCACGATAACTTAAGTAATTCTAAACCGACTTTTACATATTTGGTCTCTATCGACGCAGATTACAATTTCTCAGGTTAAGTTCGTAGATGGACACTATTAGAGTAATTATCTGGGAGAAATTTTTAAAAGAATTTTGGTCTATATTTTTGATATCACGATAACTTGAGTAAATCTAAACGGATATTTACAAATTTAGTTTTATTCGACGAAGACATGAATTCCTTAGGTCAAGTTCGTAGATGGGTACAATAGAATTTATTATCTGATAGTTAATCCCAAAAGAATATTTGGCTGTTTTTGTAGTCGCAAGATAACTTGAGTAATTGTGGACCGATCTTCAAAAACATTTTTTTATATGACGAAGACTACAATTTCTGAGGTCCAGTTAATTAATGGCTAAAAGATACTTCATAGTCTGGTAGTTATTCTCAACAGAATTTTTTTCTGTTTTTTAAATGACACGATAACTCTTATTCTTATCGGATTTCTAAAAACTCGTTTTTATTCGAAGAAGACATGAATTTTTCAGGTCAAGTTCGTAGATGGGTACAATAGAATTCATTGGCTGGTAGTTATTCTGAAAACAATATTTTGCTGTTTTTTTAGTGGCAAGATAACTTGAGTAATTGTGGACCGATCTTCAAAAACTTTTTTTCTTTATGTGACGAAAACTACAATGTTAAGTTCGTAGATGGATATGAGAAGTCATTCATTGTCTGGTTGTTTTTCTCAAAAGATTTGTTTTTATGCTTTTCCAATGCCGAAATAACTCGGGGAGTTATGAACATGGTTTCGAAATTTTTGTTTATGTCGGTAGATTTTGATGATTAGCTTCGTTTGGTATCGATCATGTAATCATGCAATGATAAAATTAATTAAAAAAAGCAAATAAAAAAACAAATACATCCGCCGGATTTGAACCGGGCACCTCCAAGTTTCCAGTACAAGACTAATGTACTGAACCACCGATGTGTTGTTGGCGTTGTCGTTAATTCAAATACCTTATAAGGTTAACACGTGATGTACATTTTATAAAGTTTTGGTTACGTTTAAAAGTTAGTTTCCATTGATTGAAATTTCTAGGTTTTTACATATGTGAGTAAATTTAAACTGTTCTTCATATTAAAATTAACAAACTTTGTAAAAACAATTAGCTTCAAATACGGTAAAGCAGCTTTCAATTCATGATTAGACCCGTACGAAGAACGAAATTCTTCGAAAAGGGATCTTATGCGTTTACCACGACGTTTATAACCACCCCAATTTCGACGCGGGAATAGGGGGGAGGGGGGGAGCTTCGATCATGGTCCTTAGATGACGAATCAACAATAAAAAAAATGTCCGTCCGTCCGTCCGTCCGTCTGTCTGTCAACACGATAACTCGAGTGAAACTCAACCGATTTTCAAAAACTTTCTTTTTCCTGAAAGGTAATCGAAAAATGTTTTATGGGATTGAATCTGGACAATGTCGACCCAAGGGCCACCAAGCTAGGGCCGTTTAAGTGATTTTTGGTCTTTTGTACATAACTCGAGTAAATCTTTTCCGATTTTCAAATTTTTCTTTTGTTTGAAAGACTTGGGCATAGCCGTCAAATTATGGAAGAAACTTTTTTGACTTTGAGTCCTTAGACTTAGCTAGGGCACTAAAATCGAGTCTCTGCTAGGGCTCTACGTGTTTTTTGTACATAACTCCAGCAAATCTTTTCCGATTTTCATAAATTTTTTTTTGTTTGAAAGGCGTGGGCCATTTATGGAAGAAACATTTTTGATCTTGAGCTCTAGGACTTAGCTAGGGCATTAAAAACGAGTCTCTGCTAGGGCTAAACGTGTTTTTTGTACATAACTCGAGTAAATCTTTTCCGATTTAAAAAAACAAATTTTTATTCGAAATGTCTGGGATTGCCCAACAGTTTATGAAAGAAAATTTTTTACTTTGGGTCGCTGGACCTACCTAGAGCCCTAAAGAAGCTGGCCGACTAGGGCCCTACTTGTTTTTTATACATAAAACGAGTCAATTACATCCGATTTTCGTGATTCTTTTTCTATTCGATAGGTAATCAAAGCCTTAAGAGCATCCAAGAAAAAATTTGTGCCCAGGCCGAACCTAAGATGGCCGCTAATGTTAGGGTGGATTGATTTAGGCAATTTATTTTGGAAAAATTCAATTATTTTGAAAACTATAAGAGATAGAAGATCGGTGTCAAAATAAAAGTTGTTGGGCTCGGTGTGGTGCATGTAGTGATGCCTGCCAATATAGCCGCTAATGTTAGGGTGGATCGATCTAGGCAATTTATTTTGAAAAAATTCAAATATTTTGAAAACTATAAGAGATAGAAGATCGGTGTCAAAGGGAAGGTAGTTGGTTTAGGTGTGGTGCATGTCGTGATTGAAGATCGGTGTCAATGGCAAACTCTTTTGTCTATGAAGGTATGGGGCACAGGCCTCTTCTAAGTGCTCTAAGTCGGTTCTAAGATCGGTCGTAGAACAAATAACATTTTTTGAAAATATGTCTGAGAAAAAAGTTTTTACATTTTTCTGAAAGTATTTTGAATTTTGTTATTTTGGGGGTTTCTTCGGACGGGTTTTTCAGTATTGCCCTATCGGCAATTTCCAATCCAATTTAACGTATGACGCCCACGTCACTTTAGAGTTATGCAATATTTACTTGCTTAGATACGTTCGAGCCTTTTTGTAACATCTATTTTGTTTGCCACACCTATTCTGATACGTACGGGTCCCCTGCATATGTATTTTTTAAAGTTGTACCGTTTTTAGATCAACGGTCCCGGCAATGAAACTTGCATTTTTCATAATAGCAAACCCAGAATAGGGCTTGATATTAGTTAGAGGAATAAGTATGAGTTAAAAGAAACTCCTTGAGAATGATTGTTTGCCAATCGAAATCGTGGTCGGAAAATTTGAAAAAATTAATGAGTACAATAAAAATAGAAGTTTTTCTTCGACACTCTCCCTAGAAAATATAAAAAAATCCTTTTTTAGGAAAGCTTGGAAGAAAGGTTTTTATATATGTAAGTAAATTTGAACTGTGCTTCACATCAAAATTAGTAAAATTTATAAAAAACATATGCAGGGGACCCGTACGCATCGGAATAGATGTGGCAAACAGAATAGATGTTGCAAAAAAAGACTCGAACGTATTTCAGTAATTATTGCCTTAAGTCTTACGTGTATGAAATTACGTAGCCATTACATCGGACTGGAAATTGCCGAAAGGGCAGTATTGAAAAACCCGTCCGAAGAAACGCTATTATAATCTCTTTGAATGCCTAAAAAAATCTCAAAATGTAAAAAAATGCGCTACGGCAGATGTAAGAACCTACCTAGAGCACTTAGGAGAGGCCTGTGATCCATACTTCCATGAAGAGAAATGTTCGCATCTTTTTATCTGCAACACTGCACAAAAAAAATCTCAACAATAACATTAACATTCACGAAAAATCACTAAATATCTTTTAGGGTCCCGTAGCGAAAATTCGGCCCTCACTAAAGGCTCTACAGCCCGATCCACCCAACAGATTTTCACCAGTTTAATTTTCGTGGTTTTTTGATGTTCATATCTTTTATTTAAAACCTTCAATAGCGATTTCCGTCCTAATTTCGCAGAGAAACTTTTTTCACCGACCTTCAAAAAACCACGTTTTTGACTGTAACTTCGCAAGTTCTTAACCGATTTTGCCCAAATTCAAACCCGTAATCATTTTTTTAATAATCTTTCAAAAAAAAAAAAGATTTTGAAAATCGGATGAGATTTACCCGATTTATGTAGAAAAAAAACTTTTGGCCCTAGTAGAAACTCAGTTTTAGGGTTGTGGCTGAGACTCAAAATCGAAAAATGTTCTTCCATCAAATGTCGGGCATGTCTCAGCCTTTCAAACAAAAAAAAGTTTTTGAAAATCGGATAAGATTTACGTGAGTTATTTGCAAAAGACCAAAAACCACTTAAACGGCCCTAGCTCAGCGGTTTTTGGCCCGAAGGTGCCCAGATTTAATCCCATAAAAGCTTCTTCGATTTCCTTTCAGGAAAAAAAAAGTTTTTCAAAATCGGTTACGTTTTACTCAAGTTAGAACGGTGACAGACGGACGGACGGACAAAATTTTTATTGCATTTTTCTCTTATTTAGATCCCAAAACGATCCCGGGTCGAAATTGGGGTGGTTACAAACGTCGGGGCAAACGCATAAGACCCCATTTCGCAGAACTTCGGTCTTCGTACGGGTCTAAAAATTCGGATGATCATCGGTTGAGCGAGCATTTTTTCCGAAAAAAAACTTCGAGCTCCAGCATGGTGTGAAAAGTAATGATATATTATGCTACAAGGGCTATCATATTGTATCCCGTATCTCGGAAGGGCTGATGATGAAGGGAACCTTCAGAGGTTTTTAACCCTCCAAAATACTGAATACAATACTATAGCCCGTGTAGCATACTACATGATAACAGGAGGATATGCAACTTTAGTTTGAGGTCTATAATATAGACCTGTATATTGTAGACCCGTGTGTTATAGACTATTATAATGAAATCAGATAATAGGTCCATTTTTACAAATTCAGGTTAAGTCACATCTATGTGCACAATAAAAGTAATGATCTGGGAGTAATTCTCGAAAGAGTTCTTGATTGCACGATAACTTGAACAAAACTTAAAGGATTTTTAGAAATTAGGTTTTATTCGACGAAATGATAATTTTTGACCAATTGAAGTACAACATCTTTCCACAGTCATCATTATCCCAACACGGCTTCTTTCCTGGCAGAAGAGTTGAATCCAATTTGATGGAATTATCGATCATGGTACATGAATCATTTGACAACAACGAGCAAACTGACTTATTTCTCGCCGATATTCATAAAGCCTTCGACGTTTTACGATCTCCTAAACTGACGATGAAGCTATCTTCCGACAAGTACCGAATCTGCAACTCAGTCGTGTTATGGTTCCGTTCGTTTTTCAAAGGAAGGAAGCAAAGGGTTAAGATAAACTCCACCAAATCAGATTTGATAGATGTTCTATCTGGAATCGGTCAAGGATCGACATTAGGTCCATTGATGTTTCTGGTGTTCTTCGACGACTCTGATTGCCCTTCTGGTCCAACAAGAAACATCAACCTGGCTGATGATAAGAAAATCGTTCATAACAGCATCACCACAATCGAAGACACACATTACATGCAAGATTCAATAAACACTTTTATTAAATGGTGCTCTGATAATGACTTTGAGCTAAATACTGACAAATGTAAAATAATCACCCTATCTCGAAAGCGCTCGCCTATATTAGCGGAGTACCACATGAACGGCAAGACGGTCAAACGTGTTCATAATGTGAAGGACATTGGTGTTACGTATGACAATAGTTATTCCTTTAATGAACACTGGGAACTGTCGATAAATAAAGCTAAGTCTATGCTTTCATTTGTTAAGCGTCAATGTTATGGACGTTTTAATGTTGACACAGCCACTATGTTTTACTCCGCCATAGTTCGCTCTCATCTGGAATTTGCCAGTACGATTTGGGCACCTCATCAAGCAGTTCACATCCAGTCGTTAGAAAGTATTCAAAGACAGTTCGTGTTGTACGCTAATCGCGATCGATTTGTCAGTGAAGACGATGATAGCTACCGTCTTCGCCCTTACATTGATAGGTATGATGAACTCAATCTGAAATCTTTGCTGAGACGTAGAACCAATGCAGCAGTTTTCTTCATCCACGATGTTTTGACTGGAAGAGTGAACTCTCGTTTCATTCGCGACAAGATTAAGTTGGATGATGGCTCGCGAGTTTTGCGAAAATCCTCATTAATTAGAATCACGGGTTCCGTTAATCAGTACTCACAATTCTCGCCTTTCAACTTCGCATGCCGGCTATTCAACCTTGCTGCAAACCACGTAGATCCAACTCTTCCGTCTCGCGAGTTCAGAAATAAGGTCCATAAGCTCCATGACTCGGTCTTTGATAAATTTGGCATGGTTGGATAATGTGTTTATTTAGTGCTTTCTTTTCACTACTGCGTCATAAAAACGAAAGCACTCATCCGGTGATTGATTATTCTTAAATTTTTGAAGCTCCTAAAAAGTTAACGTTTTTTTTTTAATGCAGTTGACATGATGTTCTCTGACTTGGATGTTTGGCATCTTCTTAGACGCGATGGAGCATTTTTGACGAGCTATTTTAGCAATCTATATTTTATATTTTTGACTATGCTGATTTGGCAAATTTTATATTCAACTTTTGACGATGTTCTTCCAACAATTTTTATTTATTTATCTTTAAAATATTTTGACGATTTCTTTCAACCATTTTTATTTATTTATTTTTTAAATATTTTGACCTGAATTCATTTCATTTATATACTCGTTAATTATTTCACTTGATTTTGATTCTGTTTTTTGTAATATTTGTTTTTGATCCTTTCTCTATGTTAAAGTTATTAATGTTAATCAAATATTATAACGATTTCATGGTTTTTTAACGAGAGCTATGGCAGCAGTCATAGCTACTCTTTTTCCATGTCAGCTAGAAAATAGTAGACAATAAAATTATATATCATCAAGAAGTTAATTCCTCAGGTTAAGTTCGTATTCGTAGATGGGCACAATAGAAGTAGCCAACTGATAGTTATTCCCGAAACAATTTTTTCCTGTTTTTTTAATGAGGCGATAGCTGCTTTCATTTAGCGAAACTGACAAGGTCAATTTTGCGAAAAAGCAATATTGGATTGATGATCTGGGAGTTATTCCAAAAGAGTTTTGAACTGTTTTTTAAGTCATTATATATTGAGCAACTCTAAACTGTTTTTCAAGAATTTAGTTTTAGTTTGACTAGGAATAAAATTTCTGAGGCCAGGTTCGGAGAATTTACAATTTCTCTTGATTGAAAGTCAGGGTCTTGTAACAGAAAATCACTTATGTACACAGTGCGATAAATAGAAATGCGATTAAAGTTAAAATGTAATAAGTGACTACGTACGTACTTCTTTACCGAATTTCTACAGCCGGTTCATTCCTTTTTTACCTAGTTTTAAGAAATAGATGACACTTTAAAATTAAACAATTTTTACTGTTCCCAGCAAATAAAGTTCCATCCAAATTTCGGGGAGCTGCGGGAAACGTGGAATTCGCATAGAAAAATTTGATTTTACCAGTAACCATGATAATAGGACGAAAGTTAATGTTTTATTTAATTGATTCAAAAGTTGTTGTAAATCTTTGCTTAGACGGGAAATTTCAAAATAAGAGATTTTGCAATTCTACAGATAATTAATGTTATGAATTTATAGTTTTTTTAGTCAAAAACAATTCTGAAAGGTACACAATTTTTAATGAAATTTTAATATTTCTCGAACCAACTTTTTACCTCAAAAAATTTTCTTAACTTTACTTGTGAGATTGTTTAAAGCATAGCTTTCAGTAAAATAGAAAGCTTCCGAAAATCGGTGCAAATTCACATGTGATTTTCACATTTTTTTCTAATTTCACATGATGAATTGCATTTTATTGCCTTCTATCTTTTAGATGACATGGAAAGAGTGTCTATGACTGCTTTCATATACCTCGTTGAAAAACTGTAAAAACGTTACAATACGATAAATTAGGCGTATCTGCACAAATGTCCAAATCAAAAAGTAAAAAATCAAAAAACCTCAAAAAGCGACATAGATAAGAAAAAATAGAATTCAGTAAACAACAAACAACTAATAGTTAAGATCGAGTTATTCTTAGTCTAATGAAGAAAACCCGTCAGAAATTCAAATAAAGCGTATCGTCAAAAATCGTATGTCGTCGTAAATCGTATCAAATAAATCAGTCGTCATAGAATACGTCGTCGTGTTATCATCGAAATGGAGCTAGAATGTAGTAACGGCCAGCCAATTACAGAAACTCCGGCGAAAAGTAAACTGTGCAATCAGAAAACAAATTTAATTTTTTGAAAAACATCAGATAAATGAAAATGGTTAATCACCCGCGGGTAAGTGCTTTCGGTTTTAAATGATATTTGTGAAAAGAAAGCACCAAAACAAACACATCATCCAACAAGGCCGAAGGTACCGAACACCGAGTCATGAAGCTTGTGGGCTTCTCTTCTGAATTCACGTGACGGAAGGTTCGGATCCATGTGGTTGGCAGCAATATTAAATAGTCGACATGCGAAGTTTAGTGGTGAGAATTGTGAATACTCGTGGGCACTACTGATTAGATTCAGTGAAGATCTACGTAGAATTCGCGTGCCATCGTTCAAAATGATTTTATCACGGATAAACTGACAGTTTCCCTGTGAGAACATCATGAATGAAAAATATCGCTGCATCGGTCCGACGTCTCAAAAGTGAAACGAGCTGAAGTTCTTCACATCTTTCAGCATATGGACGAATACGATATGGATTAGCGTCGCCTTCGACTCGACGATCACGGTTTGCATATAAAACGAACTGTCTTTCCCAGTGGATTATACTGCTCAGAAATTATCTACTCTTGTTGAATGCATGTGTACAGAAAATGCTCACATTTCCTACAATTGTCTTTGTTGCTGTATTTATAACGTGTACAAAGTACACGCATTAAGTACGCAGACGAGAGTACACACCTTTCTGTGAACTTACTGCGTATGTGCTGTGCACGTACTCACACAATTCGATACGCATACTGTGTACATCGAAAAACCGTATTCAGAAGTGTCAAGTTTTGACTAAAGGGTTTGGACACTTTCTATGGATTGGATGTGGACCGAGTGGTGTGGTGACCAAATCGTACTGTCAAATTCTAGATGCGAACGGACTATGACTGAATATAGCATCTTGGCTGTATCGACGTTGAACCTAGCGTAGGATTGGCGTTTCACAAACGAAAGCATTGACATGGCTTTCTTGACTGCCAATTCAAGGTGTCCATTGAAAGTATAGTCGCCGTCATACGTTACACCGATGTCTTTCGTACAGTTAACACGTTCAATCACATCCCCATTTATATGATAGTTCGCGAGGACTGGAGAACGTTTTCGGTGGATGGTGATAACTTTACATCGTTGTCGGAGCAGCATTTTATAAAGCTGTTTATGGCTTTTTGCATTGAGTGAGTATCGTCGATCGTTGATATGCTGTTATGAACTATTTTCTTGTCGTCAGCAAATTTGATGTCTCTAGTAGGACCAGGTGAACAATCAGAATCATCAAAAAAGATCGCGAACAATAGAGCTGCCAGAACACATCCTTGACCAATCCCAGAGAGTACGTCGATTGCATCGGATTTACAAGAATTTATGTTCACCTTTTGCTTTCTGCCTGACAGGAAGGAGCAGAACCCCAGAAGAATCGAATTGCATAGCTGGTATTTGACGATTGACATCTTCACTAATCGGACTGAACGAATAACGTCGAATGCCTCGTGTATGTTAGCAAGGAAGATATCGGTTTGTTTGTTGTTGTAGAAGGATTGGTGAAGCAATATCGATAGCTCCATCAGGTTAGATTCAACTCTTCGACCTGGGAAGAATCCATGCTGAGTCGGTGTAGAATGCGGGAAAACGTTGTACTTCAAATGTTCCACAATCACAATCTCAAACACTTTGCACAGTTAGGAGCGAGGTATACACCACGGTAATTAGTGACATCACTCTTCTTGCCTGACTTAAATACTGGAGTTAAGTGACCCATTTTCCAGCGATCAGGGTAGTGACATTCCCTTAATGACCTAACACCTTTGCTTAAGTCCATACTCAAAAAGATTTTCTTCCCGATATCGTGGGTGATCGTGATGTTTGTGAACCCAATATCGTCTCTATTGTGAATGAACGAAAACAGTTCAACCATCTCTTTGTCATCATCGGGGTATCGCTTGTATAGGGGAGGCGGGGGTAATGGCGATCACATAATAAACAAAAATTTATACTTGTCCTATAGTCTTACCTGTACTATGACTTAATTTAAATGAAAAAACAAAAGACACAAAGTACTTCTTATAAAAAATTATTTCGAGTCCAATAACACAAAAAGTTAGAAAAAAATTTTTTTAATGATTCATAAGAAAAATGAAAAATGTATAATTCGTGGGGTAATGGCGATCACTTGCATGGCTTCAAAATCTACTGTTGTCAGATGTCCCCAAAAAATGTCAATTTTGCTGATATTACCTTTCATTTAATTTTTTTTTTTTTTGTAAAGTTTTTTATTAAAACTGGTCATGAGATGACCAACCATTAATTTACATCTGAGTTTGTTTTAGTTTTAGGATTTCACAAAGTATCCATTGATAGACTTTGCACTTTGTCTGTGTTGGATGGGATTGAGTAGAGTTGTTATATTGCAACTATTCCTGTCTGTGGACGAGTTCATGTGGCTTGGTGCGTTTGAGTCGTCTTATGTTCTGTTCGTGGTCCAATAAGCGAAGGGCCTCAGGATTTTCATGTTGAATGAGTCTATTTTCATGCTTTGTTGCGATCGTCTTGATGACCTCGGAGAACTCCTTAGGACTCCATAGGATGTCCTTGTTTCTGATGTACCAGGGGGCGTTAACGATGGTTCGTAAAGCTTTATTTTGAAACGTTTGGATTGTCTTGATGTGACATTCGCTCGCACATCCCCACAATTGGATGCCGTACATCCAGATTGGTTTTAGGATTTGATTGTAGATGAGCAATTTGTTTTGGATTGAAGTTCTCGATTTTCGGTTCAGTATCCAATACATTTCTCGAAATCGGATGTTTAGTTCGGTTATTTTGGTTTTGATATGCTCAAAAACTTTTTTTCTTTATGTGACGAAAACTACAATGTTAAGTTCGTAGATGGATATGAGAAGTCATTCATTGTCTGGTTGTTTTTCTCAAAAGATTTGTTTTTATGCTTTTCCAATGCCGAAATAACTCGGGGAGTTATGAACATGGTTTCGAAATTTTTGTTTATGTCGGTAGATTTTGATGATTAGCGTCGTTTGGTATCGATCATGTAATCATGCAATGATAAAATTAATTAAAAAAAGCAAATAAAAAAACAAATACATCCGCCGGATTTGAACCGGGCACCTCCAAGTTTCCAGTACAAGACTAATGTACTGAACCACCGATGTGTTGTTGGCGTTGTCGTTAATTCAAATACCTTATAAGGTTAACACGTGATGTACATTTTATAAAGTTTTGGCTACGTTTAAAAGTTAGTTTCCATTGATTGAAATTTCTAGGTTTTTACATATGTGAGTAAATTTAAACTGTTCTTCATATTAAAATTAACAAACTTTGTAAAAACAATTAGCTTCAAATAGGGTAAAGCAGCTTTCAATTCATGATTAGACCCGTACGAAGAACGAAATTCTTCGAAAAGGGATCTTATGCGTTTACCACGACGTTTATAACCACCCCAATTTCGACGCGGGAATAGGGGGGAGGGGGGGAGCTTCGATCATGGTCCTTAGATGACGAATCAACAATAAAAAAAATGTCCGTCCGTCCGTCCGTCCGTCTGTCTGTCAACACGATAACTCGAGTGAAACTCAACCGATTTTCAAAAACTTTCTTTTTCCTGAAAGGTAATCGAAAAATGTTTTATGGGATTGAATCTGGACAATGTCGACCCAAGGGCCACCAAGCTAGGGCCGTTTAAGTGATTTTTGGTCTTTTGTACATAACTCGAGTAAATCTTTTCCGATTTTCAAATTTTTCTTTTGTTTGAAAGACTTGGGCATAGCCGTCAAATTATGGAAGAAACTTTTTTGACTTTGAGTCCTTAGACTTAGCTAGGGCACTAAAATCGAGTCTCTGCTAGGGCTCTACGTGTTTTTTGTACATAACTCCAGCAAATCTTTTCCGATTTTCATAAATTTTTTTTTGTTTGAAAGGCGTGGGCCATTTATGGAAGAAACATTTTTGATCTTGAGCTCTAGGACTTAGCTAGGGCATTAAAAACGAGTCTCTGCTAGGGCTAAACGTGTTTTTTGTACATAACTCGAGTAAATCTTTTCCGATTTAAAAAAACAAATTTTTATTCGAAATGTCTGGGATTGCCCAACAGTTTATGAAAGAAAATTTTTTACTTTGGGTCGCTGGACCTACCTAGAGCCCTAAAGAAGCTGGCCGACTAGGGCCCTACTTGTTTTTTATACATAAAACGAGTCAATTACATCCGATTTTCGTGATTCTTTTTCTATTCGATAGGTAATCAAAGCCTTAAGAGCATCCAAGAAAAAATTTGTGCCCAGGCCGAACCTAAGATGGCCGCTAATGTTAGGGTGGATTGATTTAGGCAATTTATTTTGGAAAAATTCAATTATTTTGAAAACTATAAGAGATAGAAGATCGGTGTCAAAATAAAAGTTGTTGGGCTCGGTGTGGTGCATGTAGTGATGCCTGCCAATATAGCCGCTAATGTTAGGGTGGATCGATCTAGGCAATTTATTTTGAAAAAATTCAAATATTTTGAAAACTATAAGAGATAGAAGATCGGTGTCAAAGGGAAGGTAGTTGGTTTAGGTGTGGTGCATGTCGTGATTGAAGATCGGTGTCAATGGCAAACTCTTTTGTCTATGAAGGTATGGGGCACAGGCCTCTTCTAAGTGCTCTAAGTCGGTTCTAAGATCGGTCGTAGAACAAATAACATTTTTTGAAAATATGTCTGAGAAAAAAGTTTTTACATTTTTCTGAAAGTATTTTGAATTTTGTTATTTTGGGGGTTTCTTCGGACGGGTTTTTCAGTATTGCCCTATCGGCAATTTCCAATCCAATTTAACGTATGACGCCCACGTCACTTTAGAGTTATGCAATATTTACTTGCTTAGATACGTTCGAGCCTTTTTGTAACATCTATTTTGTTTGCCACACCTATTCTGATACGTACGGGTCCCCTGCATATGTATTTTTTAAAGTTGTACCGTTTTTAGATCAACGGTCCCGGCAATGAAACTTGCATTTTTCATAATAGCAAACCCAGAATAGGGCTTGATATTAGTTAGAGGAATAAGTATGAGTTAAAAGAAACTCCTTGAGAATGATTGTTTGCCAATCGAAATCGTGGTCGGAAAATTTGAAAAAATTAATGAGTACAATAAAAATAGAAGTTTTTCTTCGACACTCTCCCTAGAAAATATAAAAAAATCCTTTTTTAGGAAAGCTTGGAAGAAAGGTTTTTATATATGTAAGTAAATTTGAACTGTGCTTCACATCAAAATTAGTAAAATTTATAAAAAACATATGCAGGGGACCCGTACGCATCGGAATAGATGTGGCAAACAGAATAGATGTTGCAAAAAAAGACTCGAACGTATTTCAGTAATTATTGCCTTAAGTCTTACGTGTATGAAATTACGTAGCCATTACATCGGACTGGAAATTGCCGAAAGGGCAGTATTGAAAAACCCGTCCGAAGAAACGCTATTATAATCTCTTTGAATCCCTAAAAAAATCTCAAAATGTAAAAAAATGCGCTACGGCAGATGTAAGAACCTACCTAGAGCACTTAGGAGAGGCCTGTGATCCATACTTCCATGAAGAGAAATGTTCGCATCTTTTTATCTGCAACACTGCACAAAAAAAATCTCAACAATAACATTAACATTCACGAAAAATCACTAAATATCTTTTAGGGTCCCGTAGCGAAAATTCGGCCCTCACTAAAGGCTCTACAGCCCGATCCACCCAACAGATTTTCACCAGTTTAATTTTCGTGGTTTTTTGATGTTCATATCTTTTATTTAAAACCTTCAATAGCGATTTCCGTCCTAATTTCGCAGAGAAACTTTTTTCACCGACCTTCAAAAAACCACGTTTTTGACTGTAACTTCGCAAGTTCTTAACCGATTTTGCCCAAATTCAAACCCGTAATCATTTTTTTAATAATCTTTCAGAAAAGATTTTGAAAATCGGATGAGATTTGCTCAATTTATGCAGAAAAAAAAACTTTTGGCCCTAGTAGAAACTCAGTTTTAGGGTTGTGGCTGAGACTCAAAATCGAAAAATGCTCTTCCATCAAATGTCGGGCATGTCTCAGCCTTTCAAACAAAAAAACGTTTTTGAAAATCGGATAAGATTTACGTGAGTTATTTGCAAAAGACCAAAAACCACTTAAACGGCCCTAGCTCAGCGGTTTTTGGCCCGAAAGTGCCCAGATTTAATCCCATAAAAGCTTCTTCGATTTCCTTTCAGGAAAAAAAAGTTTTTCAAAATCGGTTACGTTTTACTCAAGTTAGAACGGTGACAGACGGACGGACGGACAAAATTTTTATTGCATTTTTCTCTTATTTAGATCCCAAAACGATCCCGGGTCGAAATTGGGGTGGTTACAAACGTCGGGGCAAACGCATAAGACCCCATTTCGCAGAACTTCGGTCTTCGTACGGGTCTAAAAATTCGGATGATCATCGGTTGAGCGAGCATTTTTTCCGAAAAAAAACTTCGAGCTCCAGCATGGTGTGAAAAGTAATGATATATTATGCTACAAGGGCTATCATATTGTATCCCGTATCTCGGAAGGGCTGATGATGAAGGGAACCTTCAGAGGTTTTTAACCCTCCAAAATACTGAATACAATACTATAGCCCGTGTAGCATACTACATGATAACAGGAGGATATGCAACTTTAGTTTGAGGTCTATAATATAGACCTGTATATTGTAGACCCGTGTGTTATAGACTATTATAATGAAATCAGATAATAGGTCCATTTTTACAAATTCAGGTTAAGTCACATCTATGTGCACAATAAAAGTAATGATCTGGGAGTAATTCTCGAAAGAGTTCTTGATTGCACGATAACTTGAACAAAACTTAAAGGATTTTTAGAAATTAGGTTTTATTCGACGAAGAAGTTAATTCCTCAGGTTAAGTTCGTATTCGTAGATGGGCACAATAGAAGTAGCCAACTGATAGTTATTCCCGAAACAATTTTTTCCTGTTTTTTTAATGAGGCGATAGCTGCTTTCATTTAGCGAAACTGACAAGGTCAATTTTGCGAAAAAGCAATATTGGATTGATGATCTGGGAGTTATTCCAAAAGAGTTTTGAACTGTTTTTTAAGTCATTATATATTGAGCAACTCTAAACTGTTTTTCAAGAATTTAGTTTTAGTTTGACTAGGAATAAAATTTCTGAGGCCAGGTTCGGAGAATTTACAATTTCTCTTGATTGAAAGTCAGGGTCTTGTAACAGAAAATCACTTATGTACACAGTGCGATAAATAGAAATGCGATTAAAGTTAAAATGTAATAAGTGACTACGTACGTACTTCTTTACCGAATTTCTACAGCCGGTTCATTCCTTTTTTACCTAGTTTTAAGAAATAGATGACACTTTAAAATTAAACAATTTTTACTGTTCCCAGCAAATAAAGTTCCATCCAAATTTCGGGGAGCTGCGGGAAACGTGGAATTCGCATAGAAAAATTTGATTTTACCAGTAACCATGATAATAGGACGAAAGTTAATGTTTTATTTAATTGATTCAAAAGTTGTTGTAAATCTTTGCTTAGACGGGAAATTTCAAAATAAGAGATTTTGCAATTCTACAGATAATTAATGTTATGAATTTATAGTTTTTTTAGTCAAAAACAATTCTGAAAGGTACACAATTTTTAATGAAATTTTAATATTTCTCGAACCAACTTTTTACCTCAAAAAATTTTCTTAACTTTACTTGTGAGATTGTTTAAAGCATAGCTTTCAGTAAAATAGAAAGCTTCCGAAAATCGGTGCAAATTCACATGTGATTTTCACATTTTTTCTAATTTCACATGATGAATTGCATTTTATTGCCTTCTATCTTTTAGATGACATGGAAAGAGTGTCTATGACTGCTTTCATATACCTCGTTGAAAAACTGTAAAAACGTTACAATACGATAAATTAGGCGTATCTGCACAAATGTCCAAATCAAAAAGTAAAAAATCAAAAAACCTCAAAAAGCGACATAGATAAGAAAAAATAGAATTCAGTAAACAACAAACAACTAATAGTTAAGATCGAGTTATTCTTAGTCTAATGAAGAAAACCCGTCAGAAATTCAACTAAAGCGTATCGTCAAAAATCGTATGTCGTCGTAAATCGTATCAAATAAATCAGTCGTCATAGAATACGTCGTCGTGTTATCATCGAAATGGAGCTAGAATGTAGTAACGGCCAGCCAATTACAGAAACTCCGGCGAAAAGTAAACTGTGCAATCAGAAAACAAATTTAATTTTTTGAAAAACATCAGATAAATGAAAATGGTTAATCACCCGCGGGTAAGTGCTTTCGGTTTTAAATGATATTTGTGAAAAGAAAGCACCAAAACAAACACATCATCCAACAAGGCCGAAGGTACCGAACACCGAGTCATGAAGCTTGTGGGCTTCTCTTCTGAATTCACGTGACGGAAGGTTCGGATCCATGTGGTTGGCAGCAATATTAAATAGTCGACATGCGAAGTTTAGTGGTGAGAATTGTGAATACTCGTGGGCACTACTGATTAGATTCAGTGAAGATCTACGTAGAATTCGCGTGCCATCGTTCAAAATGATTTTATCACGGATAAACTGACAGTTAAGTTTCCCTGTGAGAACATCATGAATGAAAAATATCGCTGCATCGGTCCGACGTCTCAAAAGTGAAACGAGCTGAAGTTCTTCACATCTTTCAGCATATGGACGAATACGATATGGATTAGCGTCGCCTTCGACTCGACGATCACGGTTTGCATATAAAACGAACTGTCTTTGGACACTTTCTATGGATTGGATGTGGACCGAGTGGTGTGGTGACCAAATCGTACTGTCAAATTCTAGATGCGAACGGACTATGACTGAATATAGCATCTTGGCTGTATCGACGTTGAACCTAGCGTAGGATTGGCGTTTCACAAACGAAAGCATTGACATGGCTTTCTTGACTGCCAATTCAAGGTGTCCATTGAAAGTATAGTCGCCGTCATACGTTACACCGATGTCTTTCGTACAGTTAACACGTTCAATCACATCCCCATTTATATGATAGTTCGCGAGGACTGGAGAACGTTTTCGGTGGATGGTGATAACTTTACATCGTTGTCGGAGCAGCATTTTATAAAGCTGTTTATGGCTTTTTGCATTGAGTGAGTATCGTCGATCGTTGATATGCTGTTATGAACTATTTTCTTGTCGTCAGCAAATTTGATGTCTCTAGTAGGACCAGGTGAACAATCAGAATCATCAAAAAAGATCGCGAACAATAGAGCTGCCAGAACACATCCTTGACCAATCCCAGAGAGTACGTCGATTGCATCGGATTTACAAGAATTTATGTTCACCTTTTGCTTTCTGCCTGACAGGAAGGAGCAGAACCCCAGAAGAATCGAATTGCATAGCTGGTATTTGACGATTGACATCTTCACTAATCGGACTGAACGAATAACGTCGAATGCCTCGTGTATGTTAGCAAGGAAGATATCGGTTTGTTTGTTGTTGTAGAAGGATTGGTGAAGCAATATCGATAGCTCCATCAGGTTAGATTCAACTCTTCGACCTGGGAAGAATCCATGCTGAGTCGGTGTAGAATGCGGGAAAACGTTGTACTTCAAATGTTCCACAATCACAATCTCAAACACTTTGCACAGTTAGGAGCGAGGTATACACCACGGTAATTAGTGACATCACTCTTCTTGCCTGACTTAAATACTGGAGTTAAGTGACCCATTTTCCAGCGATCAGGGTAGTGACATTCCCTTAATGACTTCGAGTAAATCATCGCTAGTGGATGGGACAATTCATCTGCACATTCACGGAGAAACAGGGGAGCCATCTTATCTGGGTTAACACCTTTGCTTAAGTCCATACTCAAAAAGATTTTCTTCCCGATATCGTGGGTGATCGTGATGTTTGTGAACCCAATATCGTCTCTATTGTGAATGAACGAAAACAGTTCAACCATCTCTTTGTCATCATCGGGGTATCGCTTGTATAGGGGAGGCGGGGGTAATGGCGATCACATAATAAACAAAAATTTATACTTGTCCTATAGTCTTACCTGTACTATGACTTAATTTAAATGAAAAAACAAAAGACACAAAGTACTTCTTATAAAAAATTATTTCGAGTCCAATAACACAAAAAGTTAGAAAAAAATTTTTTTAATGATTCATAAGAAAAATGAAAAATGTATAATTCGTGGGGTAATGGCGATCACTTGCATGGCTTCAAAATCTACTGTTGTCAGATGTCCCCAAAAAATGTCAATTTTGCTGATATTACCTTTCATTTAATTTTTTTTTTTTTTGTAAAGTTTTTTATTAAAACTGGTCATGAGATGACCAACCATTAATTTACATCTGAGTTTGTTTTAGTTTTAGGATTTCACAAAGTATCCATTGATAGACTTTGCACTTTGTCTGTGTTGGATGGGATTGAGTAGAGTTGTTATATTGCAACTATTCCTGTCTGTGGACGAGTTCATGTGGCTTGGTGCGTTTGAGTCGTCTTATGTTCTGTTCGTGGTCCAATAAGCGAAGGGCCTCAGGATTTTCATGTTGAATGAGTCTATTTTCATGCTTTGTTGCGATCGTCTTGATGACCTCGGAGACCATAGGAACTTTAAGGTCGCGATGGATGTCGTTGTTTCTGATGTACCAGGGGGCGTTTACGATGGTTCGTAAAGCTTTATTTTGAAACGTTTGGATTGTCTTGATGTTGCACATCCCCACAGTTGGATGCCGTACATCCAGATTGGTTTTAGGATTTGATTGTAGATGAGCAATTTGTTGTGGATTGAAGTTCTCGATTTTCGGT
>CM055406.1:86478474-86500474 GCA_029228625.1 Pseudolycoriella hygida
CCAAAACAAACACATCATCCAACAAGGCCGAAGGTACCGAACACCGAGTCATGAAGCTTGTGGGCTTCTCTTCTGAATTCACGTGACGGAAGGTTCGGATCCATGTGGTTGGCAGCAATATTAAATAGTCGACATGCGAAGTTTAGTGGTGAGAATTGTGAATACTCGTGGGCACTACTGATTAGATTCAGTGAAGATCTACGTAGAATTCGCGTGCCATCGTTCAAAATGATTTTATCACGGATAAACTGACAGTTAAGTTTCCCTGTGAGAACATCATGAATGAAAAATATCGCTGCATCGGTCCGACGTCTCAAAAGTGAAACGAGCTGAAGTTCTTCACATCTTTCAGCATATGGACGAATACGATATGGATTAGCGTCGCCTTCGACTCGACGATCACGGTTTGCATATAAAACGAACTGTCTTTGGACACTTTCTATGGATTGGATGTGGACCGAGTGGTGTGGTGACCAAATCGTACTGTCAAATTCTAGATGCGAACGGACTATGACTGAATATAGCATCTTGGCTGTATCGACGTTGAACCTAGCGTAGGATTGGCGTTTCACAAACGAAAGCATTGACATGGCTTTCTTGACTGCCAATTCAAGGTGTCCATTGAAAGTATAGTCGCCGTCATACGTTACACCGATGTCTTTCGTACAGTTAACACGTTCAATCACATCCCCATTTATATGATAGTTCGCGAGGACTGGAGAACGTTTTCGGTGGATGGTGATAACTTTACATCGTTGTCGGAGCAGCATTTTATAAAGCTGTTTATGGCTTTTTGCATTGAGTGAGTATCGTCGATCGTTGATATGCTGTTATGAACTATTTTCTTGTCGTCAGCAAATTTGATGTCTCTAGTAGGACCAGGTGAACAATCAGAATCATCAAAAAAGATCGCGAACAATAGAGCTGCCAGAACACATCCTTGACCAATCCCAGAGAGTACGTCGATTGCATCGGATTTACAAGAATTTATGTTCACCTTTTGCTTTCTGCCTGACAGGAAGGAGCAGAACCCCAGAAGAATCGAATTGCATAGCTGGTATTTGACGATTGACATCTTCACTAATCGGACTGAACGAATAACGTCGAATGCCTCGTGTATGTTAGCAAGGAAGATATCGGTTTGTTTGTTGTTGTAGAAGGATTGGTGAAGCAATATCGATAGCTCCATCAGGTTAGATTCAACTCTTCGACCTGGGAAGAATCCATGCTGAGTCGGTGTAGAATGCGGGAAAACGTTGTACTTCAAATGTTCCACAATCACAATCTCAAACACTTTGCACAGTTAGGAGCGAGGTATACACCACGGTAATTAGTGACATCACTCTTCTTGCCTGACTTAAATACTGGAGTTAAGTGACCCATTTTCCAGCGATCAGGGTAGTGACATTCCCTTAATGACTTCGAGTAAATCATCGCTAGTGGATGGGACAATTCATCTGCACATTCACGGAGAAACAGGGGAGCCATCTTATCTGGGTTAACACCTTTGCTTAAGTCCATACTCAAAAAGATTTTCTTCCCGATATCGTGGGTGATCGTGATGTTTGTGAACCCAATATCGTCTCTATTGTGAATGAACGAAAACCATCTCTTTGTCATCATCGGGGTATCGCTTGTATAGGGGAGGCGGGGGTAATGGCGATCACATAATAAACAAAAATTTATACTTGTCCTATAGTCTTACCTGTACTATGACTTAATTTAAATGAAAAAACAAAAGACACAAAGTACTTCTTATTTATTAAATTTTTATTAAATTATTTCGAGTCCAATAACACAAAAAGTTAGAAAAAAATTTTTTTAATGATTCATAAGAAAAATGAATGGCTTCTTGCATGGCTTCAAAATCTACTGTTGTCAGATGTCCCCAAAAAATGTCAATTTTGCTGATATTACCTTTCATTTAATTTTTTTTTTTGTAAAGTTTTTTATTAAAACTGGTCATGAGATGACCAACCATTAATTTACATCTGAGTTTGTTTTAGTTTTAGGATTTCACAAAGTATCCATTGATAGACTTTGCACTTTGTCTGTGTTGGATGGGATTGAGTAGAGTTGTTATATTGCAACTATTCCTGTCTGTGGACGAGTTCATGTGGCTTGGTGCGTTTGAGTCGTCTTATGTTCTGTTCGTGGTCCAATAAGCGAAGGGCCTCAGGATTTTCATGTTGAATGAGTCTATTTTCATGCTTTGTTGCGATCGTCTTGATGACCTCGGAGAACTCCTTAGGACTCCATAGGATGTCCTTGTTTCTGATGTACCAGGGGGCGTTAACGATGGTTCGTAAAGCTTTATTTTGAAACGTTTGGATTGTCTTGATGTGACATTCGCTCGCACATCCCCACAATTGGATGCCGTACATCCAGATTGGTTTTAGGATTTGATTGTAGATGAGCAATTTGTTTTGGATTGAAGTTCTCGATTTTCGGTTCAGTATCCAATACATTTCTCGAAATCGGATGTTTAGTTCGGTTATTTTGGTTTTGATATGCTCTAGCCATTTGACTTTAGCATCGATGTTCATTCCAAGGTATTTCGCCGAATTTTTGTGTGGAACGAGGTTTCCATTCATCCTTAGTCTGTTGGGGTGCGGTATTTTTTTGTTTGTGAAATTGGCATGAACTGCTTTTTGGTCGTTCAGTTTAATTCTCCATTTCTTTGTCCAGTTTTCAACAGCGTCATTGGATTTTTGAAGAAGTGCCGTTGATTGAGCATCCGTTTTGACTGTGGCTGCATTAGCTGTATCATCTGCGAAGGTAGCTGTCATAACATTTGTTGTTTGAGGTAGGTCGCTGGTGAATAGAAGATACAGGATTGGTCCCACGGTGACACGGAACATTCTGCCTGTTATATACGATGTGAGTAGGTTCACGTATTGTATTGGCAGTTATTGATCAAGTTTGTGTAGTAATCCTTCATGCCACACTTTATCGAAAGCTTGCGATACGTCTAGGAATATGATAGAGCAGACTTCTTCTCCTTCTAACGCTTTTTCAATGATGTCGATGAGTCGATGCACTTGTTCTATTGTTGAGTGTCTCTGTCTGAATCCAAACTGATGATTTGGTAGCAGGTTCTTTTCTTCTATGATTGGTTTTAGTCTTTTCAAGAAAAGTTTTTCAAAAAGTTTTGACAAGATAGGAAGCAGAGAGATTGGTCTATAGGAGTCCGTTTTTGTTGCCTTTTTCCCTGGTTTCAAAATCATGATCATCTCGGCTACTTTCCAGTAGGCGCGAACATGCATAAGTCTGAATGTAGCGTTGATCAGAAGCAGAAGCATCTGTAATCCTTTTGTGGGTAATTCCTTGAGAACCATTCCAGTGATGAGGTCGTATCCTGGAGATTTCTTTGGGTTCAAGTTATGCTTTAGTTCACGTTTGAGTTCCTTAAGTGTCACTTTTTTGATGTTTTTATTCCAATTGTTTGTCACGTGCGGAAGTACGTCGCCAGTAGTGTCATCTGCTTGATTTGGCAAGAAGATATTTCCTAGGTGTTGAGCGAAGGTGTCAGCTTTCTCCTGGTCAGTTTTGGCATAATCATTGTCCTCCTTCAGTAGGGGAGGTTGATGATTGATTTTTCTTCTCAATATTTTGGTTGTTCTCCAAAGCGAGTAGTTTGTCGATTTTTCAGCTGAGAGATTTTCTAGAAATTTATTTGCTGAGTTTTTCTTCAGTTGTTGTATAAGTCTTTTTATCCTTTGAGATTCGTTGTTTAGTTTAGTTTTGATTCTGGGGTCTCTAGTTGATTGCCAGTCTCTTCTCAATTTCCGTTTATTTTTGACTATATTTCTGATCTCAGTCGGGTAGTTAAAACCGGGGATTTTATGAGTTACAGTTCTGGTATTGCTCCAGACCGCATTTTGTATTTGAGAGGTGAAGTAGGCTACCGCCTCATCTAATGAATCTTTGGTGGATAAGTCAATGTTTAAATCAATTTCATTGTCAATTTGGATTTTAAATCCTCCCCAGTCTCAATGAGGGTTTCATGGGTTTCTTGATGATTGTTTCACTAATTGTCATGATGATAGACGAGTGGTCAGAGTCCAGATCGTAATTGTCTTCTATGTCAATGAAGTTGGCTGCCAATTTTTTGGTGATGAAAAAGTCCAATACGTCTGGTATTTTCTTTCTATCTGTAGGCCAGTATGTGGGTCGCCCAGAAGAATGCACTTCACATCCTGTTTTCACTATTGCATTCTTTAACTCTTTACCTTTGGTGTTGTCTAGTCTGGAGCCCCAGTGTTGGTGTTTGGCATTAAAGTCCCCGCCTAGGATGAATCTGTCACCCATGTGGGAAAGCATAATCTGATAGTCAATTTCTTTTAAATTGTGTTTTGGAGGTAAATGCACTGCACCAACTTTTAAGTTTTTCTTAGTTGTATAAATGTTCAACACAGTCAGATGCATTTTGTCAAGTTGTATATGAACGTCTTCGTTATATTTCAAATTGTTTTTTATCAGCACAGCACTACCACCACTAGCCTTATTTTCTGGATGATAGGTATGATGTACATTGTATCCGTTTATTTTTATGTGGCACTGTTTGGTCAAATGAGTTTCAGAAATGAAACAGATGTCGATTTTATTTTCTTTTAGATAGATATTTAATTCGTCTTTTCTATTCAGAATGCCATTTGCATTCCAGTTACCAATACGTAGATCTTTACTATCCATTTTTATTGGTTTTATTGTTATTATGTTTCGGAGTTTTATTTTCAATTGAATTTAGTCTGTTTGTTATTAGTTTATTAGTCTAAAAGAGCGTCGAATTTTTGCATCATATTATTCATAAGCGCAAACATATCATTCACGTTTATGTTCTGTTTGCTATTACTCTGATTTTGTTTACCAGCACTGTTTCTCACTGCTTGGGAGAAGGTTAAGTTTTGTGTTACTTCTGTGTTCGATAATTTTTGTTGCGGCGCAGTTTTAGCGGGCACATTAATCGTAGATGATTTTTTGTTAATTAGTTCATCTCGTTTTTTCTGTATTTCAAGGAAAACTTCACATCCTCTAAAGTTTGCTGGGTGATTTCCACCACAATTTACGGTTTAAGTATTAACATTTAATGGCTTCTGGCAGAGGTTTGTTACATGATTTTCACCACACTTAACACATTTTGCTTGTTTGTTGCAGTAAGCACTGGTGTGGTTATATCCCTGGCACTTTTTACACTGAGGAATTTGGTTGTTTCTTCTCAACGCTTCGATCGTAATTTTTGTGTTACATATAAAGCGTATGTCAAACACTTTTTTCGTCATTGTATCATTACTGAATGACAGCATAAATAGAGGGAGACGTGTGTAATTACGTTTGCCATCAGTATAAACGATTTTATTGTCTTTGTTTCTGTTAATTCTATATTTTTGGGTCACTTCAACAACACTGAAACCTTGAAGGACTAAACTTTCTTTAATTTCCTCCACTGTAGTATCTGGATGCAATCCACGAGCCATGAGCTTAAGCGGTCTAGTCTGTTTGTTTTCATAAGTATACCATTCAAATCTTCCTTGTGATTCGTCAAAGATTTTTCTGATTTTACAGTATTCTTCACCACTTGGAAGAGTTAGTCTGATATTACTTGTGCTAGGAATGTAGGTCTTCTTATGATTTATACCTTTTAAGGCAGCATTTAATAGTTCGAGTTTTGGTGCATATACAGTAATGTTGGGAGGCTTATCACTTTTTTTGAGCAAATGTTCTTTTTGTTCTTTAGGTGGAAGTTTTATTGGAGAGGTAGTATTAGTACGTCTTCTCTTATTATTCTGATTGAATGATAGAGGTGGAAACTCTGCCCTATTTGTTTCACGTTCTACTATCCTTTCTTCTTCCTCTGAGTCAGGAAGTTTATAGGGTGTAGACGGTCCTCTGGTAGTAATTTGTTTTCTTTTTTCAGAAATTAACCTCGCTTTATTTTGACTTGTCTCTTCAGATAAGTTTGGTGCACTTGAACTTATGCCGGACTTAAGATTTGTGCTTATACTATCTTTTTCAATTTCATAACCCTTGATGATTTCACTTTGTTCTCGATTTTGAGCACGTAAGTCTTCAATTATAGAATTTTGTCTCTCAGAAATATCACTTAGTCTTTTAACTTCATTGGTTAATGTTTGAATCTGACCGGTCAGATTATTAATTTGCATAACACATTCGGGTGGGTGACCGTTATTAGGCACTGTCAATAAATTCTTTTGTTGATCCATTATATTCTTTTAATTATACACAATAATTTAGTTAGCAAGCGGTTGCTAACCGCGTCAATATGTTAAAAGTGCCTTATCAGCACAATGTCCGGTGAATGTCTCACACGCGAATATATACAGTGTATATACACACCTGTTTTATTTTACTCGTTCGCTTTAAGTCTTAATACACGACCGACACGTCCATGCAGTTCAGAACTCAAACTCGTACTTCATTTAAATAAAAAAAAAAAATTGTATGCTACTCAAGAGATAGAAAAACTACATCTGTCAAGTGAGTTTTTTAGTGAGCTTATATAACTGTCAATCTGAAACATAAAAATACGCCTTCACTTTAATTAGACACATGATCGTGTGCTACGAAAGGTGAAAACAATTTAATTTATGTCACTTTACAATATGTAATAAATAGGTTCAATCAAAACAAGCGAACAAATTAAAACATGTTGTGATCGGTATTACCCACTGATCGCCATTACCCCCGCCTCCCCTACGGAAGCAAAATATTTGGCGAACAGATTTGCTTTTTCAGTGTCATTCGTTGCAACTTCATCACCAAGTGACATAATTTCACATTTCCTCATCTTGGTCTACCTATCAACTTTTGTCGATGGCTGGACATCAATTATCTTTTTATGATGGAATGTGCCGAGATGTGTACTAACACCACCGAAATGCGTTTGTGAGTCAAATGTGCCGTTCACATAATTTTCACAGATGTGAAACAAATGTAAAAAAATGTGAAACACAGAATTTTTAAACGGCACATTTCGCTTTTCTACAAAACTTTTTGAACGGGTGATTGCACATCTCAAAACTTTAGGTATAAATGTGCCGAGATGTGACCTATACCACTGAATACACCTGCTTTCTATAGGCGAATGTGCCAATCACATCTGCGCAAATGTGACTTTTTTCTTCAAATTCGCTGGGATCAGGATCATTGTAAAACTTTCCTGGCATGAGCTTTTACTGACAAATTTCGAAATTTTCCTCAGAATTGCATTCGTTGTGTGAATAGTGCCATTTAACGATATGTGAAAATAATAATATGCAAAAATTGTAAAGAAGAGGAAAACAAGAAAAATTACAAAACTAACATTTTATGTAAGTTTGTACCGATTTTCGGAAGCTTTCTTTCTTACTTAAAGCAGTGCTTTAAATTTCAACCTCACAAGTAAAGAACCTGCAATTTTTTGTGGAAAAATTTTTTTGGGGTATAAGGTCAGTTATATTGATCGAAAAATATTAAAATTTCGTTAAGAATTGTGTACTGAATTACCTTTTAGAATTGTTTTTGACTAAAAAAAGCTTTAAATTCATAACATTAATTGTCTGTAGTATTGCAAAATCACTTATTTTGAGATGCACAATAACTTTTGAATCAATAGCGCAAAAAATCTATGACTTGGGAATAACTTAATTTGCTGGGTACGCTTGAAAGTGAAGCTGTCATCTATTTCTTTAAAACTAGGTAAAAAAGGATTGAACCGGCTGTACAATCAATTATCAATAAAATTATTTGAGAGATCGCTACGTCTTTAGTCAAATTTATTTTCGAAAATGTTTTAGCTGAGTCATTCATACGTATGAGTCGCTCAGCTGAAAATCAGCTCAAGTAAATTACCAACTAAATTTCACTGAAGCATATGGTGCAAATTTTACATTCCAAATATTAAAAACAGTCAAGGGATCTGACCCATCCAAAAGATGGGGCCTAGTTTATTACTAGGCCCACACTCGGCAATAGTTGAACAAAGAATGAATTCGTGTAGCTTGTTTTGTTAGTTTTCTTTATCTATTATTCAAAAATTATTGAGAAAAGTTTTTCCCTCTCGTAGTCATCACCTTTTCGTAAATTTCATTAAAGAAATTGTTTTTCTCCTGCTTTGACAATCGGACGGAGTAAATCCGGCAAAAAATTACCTCCAGATTGTTCAATTATTTTCTTTTTCTCTTTTAACTCACCATCGCATCGGCAAATTTTCCTTAATATTTTTTTGAACTTTTTCAATTTTTTTATTTCACTCCTTTTCAATGGAATATTTCCTTTCAGAGTGTTGTAAATACATTCGTAGATTGTGTTTATAAAATCTGATTCGCAATTCAAGATTATTTGTTGGCGGAATTTAGGCGTTGATGATTGAATAAGACTCAAAACAGCTAGATGCTTTTTTACCGATGCCATTCCAGACTGTAACTGAGATCACGTCACTGACTACGAATGTTTTATACTCATCTATTGAAATTATATGATTTTATAGGCACGAAAATGTTCGAGGGAATTTTTTTCCTAGGTTTGTGACATCAGATGCTTTCATTTGACAATAAAATGAGGAATTTCCGTGCTAAACTTGGTGAGATATTTACGAAAAAATTTCATCGACCTTCGAAAATATCATATACGACCTCCACTACTTCGACCATATCTCCGGAACTGCTTGGCCGATTTTGCTCATCTTCGAACTTGAATCATGGGAGGCATGTACCTTTCATGGCAAAAAAAGTCTAGGGTGTTCGTTCGGTTGAGCGGTTTGGAAAAAAAAGTGGCGACGGACGGACGGACGGACATTTTTTTTATTGTTGATTCGTCATATTTAGACGATAATAAATGTATCCCTCCAACTCCGACCTCGATCTACCTCATGTTACATTAAAATTGTTTGTAGTAAACGTATAGGACCTTCGTACTTCGTACGAGTCCAATGAGGACTCAGCATAAACTATATAAACTAAACGATTTTTAATTGTGAGAGAGTAGTGATAGATAAGGAACTGTAGGTCGCAATGGGCGGTAGGAAAAAGGGCATCAGCAAAAAATAACAAAAAACAATATACTAGGGTGATAATTTACAACTAAAACCTAAAACTCAAATTTAAGATTTTGAGACTAGGAGATATCCTTGCTATAGACTAGAGCAAGGGGGTCAAAGTAATCGACATGATACAGTAGGAACCTATCGTTTACCATCATTTCATTCCGATTTCTAAGATGGTAGATTTCTTTGATTTATGTCGAATGGTTCAACTAAGCTACTGATTAATTCGTTCTGAGGGCCATGACACCGATTGAAAACTTTAGCATTTAACAATGAACAATGAAGGTCGAATCTCACAACCCCGGGTTCACTGCACACCTACTCCTATAAAATCGCCCGGCTCTCCTTATCACCTTACGCTCAGCGGCACTGATTTTTGAGCCGAAGTGAGGTTCTTTGGATTTACCCAGATACAGGAAGCATATTGCATAATAGGTCTAATGTAACACATAAATAAAAAATTTGAAAGAACATTCAAGAAAACGAGGAAAAAGGATCTTGCCAATAGAATTTACGGCCTTGTTAATCTTACCAATCAAATTTTTAACCTGAAAATTAAGCTTAAAATTTTTAAGTTTAGACTAATGGCTAGTTAAAGTAACTGGAACTGGTACAATAATTACCAGAATTTGTAAATCGTATTGGAATGAAATTAAATCTGTGAAGAAAAGTTTTTGGCTCTCGGATGGGACCCGAACCCATAACCTTCCACTTTCCGGGCGGATGCTCTACCAATTGAGCTGCCGTGGACATTTTCTTCACAAACCTAATTTTGAACCGTTCTTTCAAATACTACGTCACAGTTCATACCGCGTGTATTACACACACGATACTAAATGTATTGAGATCTTGCGCTTTGTGGCGAGTCCAATAATGTAATTAAGGAAATCGCATTGAGCTTTTGTCTGGTTTACTGGCTCTATAGTTCTCAGGAGACAACAAATATACGTTTTTAGACAAAATTGACTTTGTCGATCGTTTCGTTTTGTTAAATGGTTCGTCAATTTACTTCAAAAATTGTATTGTAATATGACATCCATATTCCTTAAACATGTCTCTAATATAACTTTCATTGTCATCAAATATATCTCTAATATGATTTCAGTTTATCTCACACTTCAGCTTTATGTCAATGACGCCTCTAATATGACATCAATTCACTTCAAACCTGCCTCTAATATTACTTCAATTTACCTTCAATTTTTCTCAAACCTACCTCTAATTCCCTTGACTGAAAGTCAGGGTCTCACACCAGAAAATACTCGAAAATGGCTGTTACCGTACCACTATGTGTGTGAATGAAATGTTATTTTTTTTATTAATCGTTCATTTTTCAATACAAGGTCTTGAAAAAAACAAACCGGCTCGCATCGTAAAATTGTGTTTTGTTTACAACGGATTATAACTGTTGATTATTTACTGGATCACGACGATATTTTAAATTAATTTGATTGAAAAAGTGTAATATAATTTACGTGTTTCAACAATGTAAATGCGCTTCGCTCATGTAAAATGCCCATTTACATTGCTTCAACAAGTAAAAAATGGTACGTAAGTACTTCCAAATTTTTATTTTGACGAGTGGGAATACAGCCCTCCTCTTCGGGTCGAGCCGTAACCTTCCCACTCGTCAAAATAAAAATTTGGAAGCACAGACGTAATGTACTATTAATTGGACCAACACTAAATTGGAGGATATCACAAAGTTATTGTTGATTGAAGAATAAAAGAGGGCAAAAAACTGGACGTTATCAACATACAGTACTTTGAGGTTGACATTTTGTTTGGACGACTCAGGTTTTATATATAGAAAAATCGGAGAATTTTTTCTTTTTCGGTTTGTTTTCTTTTTTATTGTTGGTTTAAAAAAGAAAAGACCAGCTAGACAATTGGTGTTGGAAATATGGTTCATACGTGCAATCGAGAGACCTGTCAAACTTCGAATGTTGCTGGCCCAAAAGCGACTTTTGTAGAATTTATTGGTAAACCAAAGAAAAAATAACAAATAATTTGAATTATAATGTAAAATATTGGTAGAGTATCACGAATATTCTTTTTTGCCAATTGGTAATTTGTTACTTTTCACTTAACGGTCACTTCAAAAAATCAATTGATAAAGGCCTTAAAAAATAATGGTAATTTAGATAAAAACGAAATTGGAAACCTTTTATTGGTACCTAATTAAATTTAATGGTAAATTGGTTAAATTGGTATAATTAATCCAAATAATGGTAATTTACTATTTTTGACTTAACGGTAAAAAAAATCATTTGGTAAAAAAATTAAAATACGATGGTCACTTAGAAAAAATAAAATTGGAAATTTATTATTGGTTAACCTAGCTAAAGTTAATAGTAAATTAATTGATAAATTGGTAAAATCAATCTAAATATTGTTATTTTCGGTATTGATATTTTTGGGTAAACAAATAAAATGCATAGAGAAACTTAGATGTGAAAAATATGAAACAAATGTCGACCGATCCGGCGCACGGGTTGCGAAATTTTTTCCCTTTCGGCCTCGTTTGAGCGCCAAATATTTTTTATGAATTGAGGTTGTACAATGACGCCTCTAATATGACATCCCTTCACTTCAAATCTGCCCCCAATATTACTTCAACTTACCTTCAATCTTTCTCAAACCTACCTCTAATTCCCTTAACTGAAAGTCAGGGTCTTACACCAGAAAATACTCGAAAATGTCTGTTACCGCACCACTATGAAATTTTTTTTTTATTATTCATTCATTTTTCAATACAAGATCTTGAAAAAGACAAAACAGTATTAAACATAACCAAAGACCCGTACGTATCAGAATGAATGTGGCAAACAGAATAGATGTTACATAAAGTCTCGAACGTATCTTAATATACAAATAAGCAAACAATCCAACGTTTTATGTTCTTTTATAACTCTAAGAGTTTCAAAGATCCATAGAAATTACCCCAGGTGATGTCAAAGGCCCTTCCAAAGTACGTCTCAGACCATTCAAATCTAGAAAAGGTTATATCCAGGGATTGGGATATCTTCTCCTAAAACCCTGAAACACGTGTTCGCTTAAAATTAATTCTCTATAACTTCGCCTTTGGAACCATCTTTCTGTTTCTCATAGTTCTACAGATAATGGGACATCCTGCCCAATTGTGGAAGTGGGCATTTACCAGGATTGGGCCACATTTCCCCAAAACCCTGAAACACGTTTTCGCTTAAATTTAATTCTCTACAACTTCGCCTTTGAAAGAAGCTTTCTAACTCTCATAGTTCTAGAGATAAAGGGCCATCCTGCCCAATTCTGGAAGTGGCCATATAACAGGATTGAACCATATTTCCCCAAAACCCTGAAACACGTCTTCGCCTTAATTTAATTCTCTATAACTTCGCCTTTGGAACCAACTTTCTAACTCTCATAGTTCTAGAGATAATGGGTCATCCCTCCCAATTCTGGAAGTAGCCATATACCAGGATTGTGCCGTATTTCCCCAAAACCCTGAAACACGTCCTCGCTTGAATTTAATTCTCTACAATTCTTTTCAATTGTGCGAGAGTAGTGAAAGATAAGGAACTGTAGGTCGCAATGGGTGGTAGGAAAAAGGGCATCAGCAAAAAATAACAAAAAACAATATACTAGGGTGATAATATTAACAACTAAAACCTAAAACTCAAATTTAAGATTTTCAGACTAGGAGATATCCTTGCTATATACTAGAGCAAGGGGGTCAAAGTAATCGACATGATACAGTGGGAACCTGTCGTTTACCATCGTTAATTTTAGCAATCAAATTTTTACCTGCAAATTAAGCTTAAAATTTTTAAGTTTAGACTAATGGCTAGTTAAAGTAACTAGAAATGGTACAATAATTACTAGAATTTGTAATTCGTATTGGAATGAAATTAAATCTGTGAAGAAAAGTTTTTGGCTCTCGGATGGGACCCGAACCCATAACCTTCCACTTTCCGGGCGGATGCTCTACCAATTGAGCTACCGTGGACATTTCTTTCACAAACCTAATTTTGAACCATTCTTTCAAATACTACGTCACAGTTCATACCGCGTGTATTACACACACGATACTACATGTATTGAGATCTTGCGCTTTGTGGCGAGTCCAATAATGTAATTTAGGAAATCGCATTGAGCTTTTGTCTGGTTTACTGGCTCTAAAACAAAATTGACTTTGTCGACCGTTCCGTTTTGTTTAATAGTTCTAAATTTCATTCTTATATGACAAAAATCTTCCTTAAACTTGCCTCTAATATAACTTTAATTGTCATCAAACATACCTCTAATATGACTTCAGTTAACGTGAAACCGTCTTATGCTACTTCAATTTACCTCAATGACGCATCTAATACGACATCAATTTAATGCAAACCTGTCTCCAATATTACTTCAACTAACCGCAATAATTATTATTCTCAAGCCTAATGTCATCGAAGAAATATTTGTTACAAGACTAAATTAGCTTTGTCGATCATTTCATTTTGTTAAATGGTTCGTCAATTTACTTCAAAAATTGCATTGTAATATGACATCCATATTCCTTAAACATGTCTCTAATATAACTTTCATTGTCATCAAATATACCTCTAATATGATTTCAGTTTACCTCACATTTCAGCTTATGTTTTTCGATTTATGTCAATGACACCTCTAATATGACATCAATTCACTTCAAACCTGCCACTAATATTACTTCAATTTACCTTCAATTTTTCTCAAACCTACCTCTAATTCCCTTGACTGAAAGTCAGGGTCTCACACCAGAAAATACTCGAAAATGGCTCTTACCGTACCACTATGTGTGTGAATGAAATGTTTGTTTTTATTAATCGTTCATTTTTCAATACAAGGTTTTGAAAAAAACAAACCGGCTCGCATCGCAAAATTGTGTTTTTTTTACAACGGATTGTAATTGTTGACTATTTACTGGATCAGGACGATATTTTAAATTAATTTGATTGAAAAAGTGTAATATAATTTACGTGTTTCAGCAATGTAAATGCGCTTCGCTCATGTAAAATGCGCATTTATATTGCTTCAACACGTAAAAAACGGTACGTAAGTGCTTCCAAATTTTTATTTTGACGAGTGGGAAGCTTACGGCCCGACCCGAAGGGGAGCTTAGACGTAATGTACTTTCAATTGGACCAACAGTAAATTGGAGGATATCACAAAGTTATTGTTGATTGAAGAATAAAAGAGGGCAAAAAACTGGACGTTATTTATCAACATACAGTACTTTGTGGTTGACATTTTGTTTGGACGACTCAGGTTTTATACATATATAGAAAAATCGGAGAATTTTTTCTTTTTCGCTTTGTTTTCTTTTTTATTGTTGGTTTAAAAAAGAAAAAGACCAGCCAGACAATTGGTGTTGGAAATATGGCTCATACGTGCAATCGAGAGACCTGTCAAACTTCGAATGTTACTGGCCCAAAAGCGACTTTTGTAGAATTTATTGGTAAACCAAAGAAAAAATAACAAATAATTTGAATTATAATGTAAAATATTGGTAGAGTATCACGAATATTCTTTTTTGCCAATTGGTAATTTGTTACTTTTCACTTAACGGCAACTTCAAAAAATCAATTGATAGAGGGCTTAAAAAATAATTGTAATTTAGATAAAAACGAAATTGGAAACCTTTTATTGGTACCTAATTGAAGTTAATGGTAAATTGGTTAAATTGGTATAATTAATCCAAATAATGGTAATTTATTATTTTTCACTTAACGGTAAAAAAAAAAATCATTTGGTAAAAAAATTAAAATACGATGGTCACTTAGAAAAATAAAATTAGAAATGTATTATTGGTTAACTTAGTTAAAGTCAATAGTAAATTGATAAATTGGTAAAATCAAACTAAATCCTTTGCAAAATGCTAGCGATTGAATCAGGCAATATTCGAGCAACGCAATTCCTATACTAACAAATTAGTCTGGCCATTCAACAAGGAAACGCAACTAGCATTTTGGGAACGTTCCCTACGTCAGAAAAATTGAATGAAATTTATAATTTATAATAACTAATCTCATGTTTATATTTTATACGAATTTAATAAAAGAAAATAATTTTCATCTAAATATTGTTATTTTCGGTATTGATATTTTTGGGTAAACAAATAAAATGCATAGAGAAACTGAGATGTGAAAAAGATGAAACAAACGTCGACCGATCCGGCGCACGGGTTGCGAAATTTTTTCCCTTTCGGCCTCGTTTGGGCGCCAAACATTTTTTATGAATTGAGGTTGTACAAGTGATGGAGATCGACCGAAGTACTGTGGCGGCAAATTATTTTTGAGTTCAGAATGTTAGCTATGCCAGCTATGGCAGTAGCGCGAAGTGCAGTGGCTTCAAAAAATTTTTATGAACTCAGGATGTAGAGGAAAATCAGAAAAGCACCCGCGAAGCGCTTTTGTAGGGGTCGAGGCGTGACCGCGTTGCCAACGATACCAATCGAAAAAGCACGCCCGAAACGCTTTAGCAGGGGTCGAGACGTGACCGCGTAGCTGACGAGTACAATCAAAAAAGCACGACCGAAACGCTTTAGTAGAGGTCGAGACAGCAATCGAAAAAATAACCCTTGACCAAAATAACCCCGGACGAAATAACCCCTTAACAAGATAACCCCGGTCGAAATTAGCCCCTGACAAAATAACCTCGGTCAAAATAACCCCTGGCTGCAGTCACCGTAATAACTGTGTTATGATGGCAGGCAAAACAGCGCCACAGGCCTGAATTTAATAAAGAAAACGGGGTCGAGGGGCGGCAGTGGGTGTCAAGGGGAGAATATAGCGGGATTTGGGGCATAGCCCAATGAACGTAGGGTCGCCTGCAGGGCGTAATCTAGCCCCCCAACACGATACAATGTCCTCCTAATGCAATAATGCCTTCAACAGCTTTTCTAAAAACCGGACAAAATAGCGCCCGCCGGGGTTAATTTGTCTAGAATTATTTTGTCCGGGTTATTTTGTCCGGGCTTATTTTGTTCGGGGCTATTTTGTCCGGGAGTGCCTAAATTAAATTGGTATTGGTCATTAATTACAATCCATTTTTTTCTGCTGATTCTTCATCTCTAGGCGATAATTATTGTATGCCCTAACTCCCCTTTCGATCTACTCCTTGTAGCAACAAAGTGTAAGTGCAGTAAACGTATGACCTTGCGCTTAGTGCGCGTTCTGTAATTTAGGAAATCGCGTTTCGTTTGGCTAAACAGTTATCTTGCCACGATACAAAAAATATACGTTTGAAGACAAAATCAAGTTTGTCGATCATTTCATTTTGTTAAATGGTTCGTCAATTTGCTTAAAAAATTGCCTTGTAACATTACATCAATATTCCTTAAACATGACTCTAATATAACTTTCATTGTCATCAAATATACCTATACCTCTAATATGATTTCAGTTTTCCTCACACTTCAGCTCATGTTTGTCAATTTATGTCAATGACGCCTCTAATATGACATCGCTTCACTTCAAATCTGCCTCTAATATTACTTCAACTTACCTATAATTTTTCTCAAACCTACCTCTAGTTCCCTTAACTGAAAGTCAGGATCCTTACACCAGAAAATACTCGGAAATATCTGTTACCGCACCACTATGAAATGTTTTTTTTATTAATCATTCATTTTTCAATACAAGATCTTGAAAAAGACAAAACAATATTAAACATAACCAAAGACCCGTACGTATCAGAATGAATGTGGCAAACAGAATAGATGTTACATAAAGTCTCGAACGTATCTCAATATACAAATAAGCAAACAATCCAACGTTTTATGTTCTTTTATAACTCTAAGAGTTTCAAAGATCCATAGAAATTACCCCAGGTAATGTCAAAGGCCCTACCGAAGTACGTCTCAGACCATTCAAATCTAGAAAAGGTTATATGTGCATTTGCCAAAAGACAATTTAAGTGCATATCTGGAATACGATTATTAGATGTTTCGTTGATATATTAATAATAAAGAGAAAAACCAACTTTTTTGTGAGTTTGTTCAAAGTGGACAAAGTGTTATTTGAATAAGCAAAATTGGTCTTGATGCATGGGATAAAATTTACATAAGAAAATGTGTGTTTTGTTTAATCAGAGTTACAATTTGATAAAAATAACTGTGTGATTGAGTTCTAATTGGAGATAAACAAACGATCTTTGATTACAAACAAAAGGGCTTCTTACGGATTACGAATCAACAAAAATTTCTTTTTCATTTGGATTTTGATTAACGGAAGTAGCGAGAGTGTGTTGACTTCGATATCGAATTTTGACCACTTCAAGTGGTCTGATTGCTGTCGTGCATGTGCGTGTTTGTTTGTTCTGATTCGGAGTGTTGTGAGTTGTAGGAGTTCGGCTGAATCTTGCATTGTTCACCTCGAGAAAGCCAGTGAAAAGTGTTGTTTTGATCCAAAGCCCGAAGATTGCCTCCTGTCAGCTGATCGTGTTTCGTCACCTGTCGCTGTCAAAACTTTTTGTTTTTTTTTTTTCTTTTCAAATCAAAGCCGTATATACGCGCCAGCAGTGTAGTAGTGTGTCGTTTTGAGCTGTAAATTCGAACTGATCATTGTCGTTATATCATTTGGCTGTGAATTAGGAGAATATTGTGGACGTGATTCCCGCAATACTGAACGAAAAATTCACGCTAATCAGATCTGATTGTGAATTAGGTGAAAATTGTGGACGCGATTCCCGCAAAATCGGACGAAATATTCACATTCAATCTAATCATTAGACCACGACAATGTCAAGAAATCACACTTGCAATGAAGCCTGCTTTGCTACCAGGACATTCGATAAAACGGCAAAAAAGTGTTTCTTGTGCGACAAGAAATCTAATTTGAAATGCTTTGATACCTCCGCACTGCAAACGGTAAAGGCAATCTCATCCACAAGCAACGTGATCTTCATGTGTGACAGATGTATCGATCGTACGACGAAGCTTAAGCCAAGTTCTCGTAAATCGAGCGACTCAATCTTGACCATGAGTGATGATAAAAAGGAACCCATTGCAGTCACACGGACTGAAACTGTAACGTCAGCAACAATATCGAGTATCCTATCTGTTATAAATAAGCTCAATGATAATGTCTCAAACCTTATCAAAAGCAACGAGGAACTCAACGTGCGGATTGATACTACCGTTCAGAGAAATCCGATTGATATAACAGCGGAAATCTACAGGATCAACGATATTTTAACCGGTCTCCGGTCGGAAATCGAAAAAAACAATAATGACTCCACATTAGTCGATTTATTGAATGAGATCAAGATTAAACTTTCCGCACCATCTGTTGAAACGAGAACCGTCGAGATTACACCGGCAAGGAATTTGTTCAGGACACACAGCAACAAATTACGTGACCCACACGACTGGTCATATTCGTCCATATCTGGCAACGATAACGGTGACTTATTCCAACTACTTCATAGCTTTGAGCAGAATACGTGGACGTCCTTTGACTACTTAACTCGGAAATTGAATGAAAACACGAATGCGGTTCTGAACGTTGAGAAGACTGCCAGAGAGTTTGTAAATGGTACACAAAAGAATTCACCGCTATTAGATTCGATTGCGATAGACAACTTGCAGCTTATTAATGACAAATGTGATAAGATTGAACAAAGTATTTTAGAGCTCAACTCAAACATGAAAAATTTCGACACTAATTTCGTTGAAGAGGTGAACTCGATACAAGAGATGCGTAACAGATTCCTTAACATTCTGAATACGAACACGAATTCCACCGAGAGCCAAACTGATGCTCGTCAACCAGCTCACGACCGGTCTCAATTAATTGAACCAGTTGCGACTCAAAATGCACCACATATCCCGACTGTGGTCAACAGCGTCCCACTTGAATCTCAACGAACAAGTTCGAGTTCTCAAATCCCACATATTACTGATGATCTTCTGGCAATACCCACGATAACGAATGGAATTGTTGATGAGCGACCTTCGAATATGAACGGCGTACATTTGCTTGGAGAAACCATTCAACGTAAAAGACTCGACAAAGCTTTCCACATCTCGCCGTTCGATATAAGTGTTACACCCTCGAAGATCATTGACTACATCGCTGCAAATGCCCGAATTGATAGAAAACACATAAGGATCCGCCGTTTAACGAAACAAGGTCAAGACATTTCTACATTGAACCATGTCAACTTTAAGATTGAAACAGATGATGTAATCTCGGAGGTCATATCAAAGGCTCACTTCTGGCCAGGTCACGTGACTATAAAACAGTGGAAGAACCGAAGCAGATCTACTACCTCATCCATGCATTTTTTAGCCAGCAAAATGACGTGACCGAACCTCCATCCTATTCGGTTGATTTGCATCTTGTTCCAGGTAATTCCCGTCTATCTATATTTTACGACAACATTCGAGGTATGAGCGGCAAGAAGGACGATATTTTACTCTCATCAATGACCTGCGACTATGACTTGATCGTTCTGTCTGAGACATGGTTGGACTATGACAAATTTAATGCAGAGTTTTTTGATCCACGGTTCGTCGTATATCGTAAAGACCGAGCTGATTCTAACATCGATGCCAGTAGAGCTGGAGGTGTACTGATTGCTGTTGTTTCTAAATATGAGAGTGAAGTAGTTGATCTTCCCGAACTTGAATTGCTTAAAGCCGTATGCATAAGGATCCATCTTCGCTCAACTAACTCAAAACTATACGTTTATGGATTATACATCCAGTATGGTTCTACAGAAGCGACCTACTTATCCCATTTGAGAGCCATTGAAGCTGCACATTCCAAGATTGACTATGGTGACATTTTTCTCGCTATCGGTGATTTTAATATGTCATCAGTAAAATGGCATATCAATGAAGATGGTTTTGATTTTCTTCCACTGATTGGAGACTCCGCATCGATCCAAGCGAACATTGCACGTGAAATGACATCAACACTGCCGTGGCCTGTTCCAGATGTCTGACTTGGAAAACTCATCAAAGAATGTCCTTGACCTCGTCTACACCAACATGCCCGAACTGTTCATTGTCAGTCCAGCAGATTTCCCGCTGATCCCCGATTCGTCACAGGACCCTGCCCACGTGCAGACACAATGTTTGATCGAGTGTGAACCCGCTATATATGCTGCATCGATGTCAACTGAGTCGACTTACTGTTTCAAAAAGGCTCCATATGGCTTAATTCGTGAAGAACTCAGCAAGCTCGATTTTAATGTTCTATTTAATGATAAAAGCTTAGATGAAATGTTGGATGTTTTCTGCGATGAATGCTTCAAGATATTCGATCTACATGTGCCCAAAGCGACCCTTCGTACAACGAATCATCCCATTTGGTTTTATGGTAGATTGATCAATCTCAAAAACAGACGCAATCGCGAATACAAAAAGTACCTCAACCGATATGCCAAGGATCCGGAAAATGCAGATATGTCACCATTTATTGCTATAAGAGACGAATTTGTGAAGTACCGCGACGACCTGTACAATACCTTTCTACGTGATATTGCTTCAAACTACAAAAAACAGCCGAAGAAATTCTGGAATTACATAAATTCGAAATACAAGAAGAGCAGTCTACCTGGTAAGATGTACTATGGCGATGAAGTTGCAACGAACGACTTTGAAAAAGCCAACCTCTTCGCCAAGTATTTTGCCTCCGTCTACAAGAGATACCCAGATGACGACGAGAAGATGGCCGATATGATCACGTTCATCAACGGTAGAGACGATACTGGGTTCACCGATATATCAATCACACACGATATCGTGATGAAGGCTCTTATGAGTATGGATCTGAGCAAAGGTTTAAGTCCTGATAAGATGTATCCACTATTCCTTCATGAGTGTGCAGTCGAACTTTCCCATCCATTATCGATGATTTACTCGAGGTCACTCACAGAGTGTCGATACCCTGATCGTTGGAAAATGAGTGATTTGATTCCGGTATTCAAATCAGGCAAGAAAACTGATGTTACTAATTACCGTGGTGTTTGCCTCGTTTCAAACTGTGAGATTGCTATCGCAGATCAACTGAAATACAACATTTTTCCACATATATCGCCGACGCAACATGGATTCTTCCCAGGACGCAGAGTTGAATCCAACCTGATGGAACTATCGATATTGGTTCATGAATCCTTCGACAACAGCAAACAAACCGATATCTTTCTTGCCGACATACACAAAGCCTTCAACGTTATACGATCTGTTCGTTTAGTGAGAAAGATGTCAGTCGACGTGTATAAGCTGTGTAATTCAACTCTTCTTTGGTTTCGCTCCTTCCTATCGGGTAGGAAACAGAGAGTGAAGATTAACGCTTCCATCTCCGATGTTATCAATGTTCTGTCCGGGATTGGTCAAGGCTCAATATTGGCTGCTCTATTGTTCGTGATATACTTTAATGACTCTGATTGTTTATTTGGCCCAACTCGAGACCTCAACTTTGCTGACGATAAAAAGTTAGTCCACAATGGCATCTCAACGATCGAGGACACTCATTCATTGCAATATGCCACAAACAACTTTGCAACATGGTGCTCAGACAACGATTTTGAGCTCAATGCTGGCAAATGCAAATCACCATACACCGGAAACGCTCTCCGATCATAGCTGATTATCACATGAATGGCAAGGTGATTGAACGAGTTTATAGTACGAAAGACATCGGTATAACCTACGACGACGACTTTCCTTTCAATGGACATATTGAATTGACAATCAAGAAAGCGATGTCAATGCTTTCATTCGTAAAGCGTCAGTGCTATATGAGGTTTAATATCGACACGGCCAAGATGCTATACTCAGCAATAGTCCGTTCACATTTGGAATTTGCTAGTACGGTTTGGTCACCTCATCATGCAGTCCACATTCAATCCTTAGAAAGCGTCCAGAGGCAATTCATACTATATGCAAACCGTGATCGTCGAGTCGATGGTGACGATAATCCCTACCGACTTCGCCCTTACGCA
>CM055406.1:86505525-86519810 GCA_029228625.1 Pseudolycoriella hygida
AAATGATTTTGGTAAGCCTCTTCATGACGACCTTTTCATAAATTTTTGACAAACATGTCAATAGAGAAATAGGTCGCCAATTTGAGAGTATCGAAGCATCCTTGCCCGGTTTGGGAATAGGAGTGATGATGGCATTTTTCCAGACATCAGGGAAGTGACCACAAGCAATACAATGATTAAAGAAGGTGGTCAGAAATAAGACGTTCGCTGATGAGAAACGCTTTATTAGAGGAAAAGGCATTTCATCACAACCGGCAGATTTCTTATTGGGCCTGGATTCAATAACATCAAACATTTCCTCGGACGAAGTGAGTAAACCAGAGGAAGCAGCAGGCATAATCTCATTGATTGCAGCTAATTCGGCGTCAGTTTCTATATTTGGAAAAATGCTATCATCGAAACTAATACACGGTAACGAAGAGATAAATTGATTGTCAATAGTAGCCGGAAGAGTGTTCACTGATGTTGTGAAAAATAAGAGAATGGTTGGCCGCGAATAACTCGCCAAGTTTGTTTGCGATTTCCAAAGGTTCAGTGAAACAAGTGGTTTTGCTTGAGTCAGAGAAAAGCCCAGTTGTCTGAGATGGTTTTGACCTAATTCCAGTGAATTTCCGAATGAATTTGTATGAATCGCGAACCGTATCTACGGAGTCATAAAGGTTACCAAAATAGCAGTTAGTGTCATGAGAAATAGAATTGGTGATCATATCAATGGGATTTCAGTAGACAATTTTGAACGCATGTGAGTGGGGCCGTCTTTACCCAGATTAAAACGAGCACGCTGAAGACGTCGAGATCTACATTGTAGTGTGCGAGTTTCCAAAGATGGAATAAACTGTTGACGAATTTTTGTGGTTGTAGGAACATGTTTATTGACGGCATTAGTAAATACGCTCTCAATGGTGATAGCAGCATTGTCAAGAAATTTGGGAGTAACGTTGGTGTTAAGTGGGAAATTAATTTTAGAAAAGCCATCAGATATTTCATTATTCATTGAGTCAAAATTGCATTGATGGAATAGTTTTCTTCGGCGTTGTTTATCAGCCGATGTTGGCCTTAAGTTGGCGAAAACAGAAATTGCGATGGCAGCATGGTCCGAAAATGAAGGTAGGCAGTCAACACTAGACAACGGAAATGACATATGCTGAGAAATAAATTTATCAATGAATGAACCATCTATAGAATGATAACATGTGGGTGCTGGAGGATTGTGAATGCTCATATTGAAATTGTGAGAGGAATTTAACAAGGCTACACCATAGGTATTGATAGAGTAATCGCCAAATTCGAAATGTCTGGCATTAAAGTCGCCACCAAAGATGACCGGTTGAGAGCCAGAAAACAATCTTGTGAAACAATCAGTAGGGTTAGATGATCCATGTGTAGCATAAACAGAGACAATGCGACACCAGGACCCAGATAGTTTGGCCTCGATAGAGGTAGAATTGATTTCACCAGTCGAGTAAGTGTAATTACGAAAACTTATGCCATTTCGTACAATAATTGCAGTGCCACCATAGCCACGACGAACATCAGTGCGGACAATGCGATAATTTGGAGTGAAAAGCTTAATATTAGAATCGAGTTTGGTTTCCTGCAGCAAATAAAATTCCGCCGAGAACGCTGCAATAAATTGATACAATAAATTCTTCCTAGTAGAGGAGGCAATTGAATCAACATTCAGCGAAATGAGTCTTAAGGGTCTTACGGTCATTATTTTAATGAAGTAATTAAATCAGCAAGCAGCTTAAGTGCTTGAACATGTTGGGGACCAATCGAAGAAATAATAGAACCGAAATCAAGATTCGACTCACCTGATTTCTTGTTGATATTATCCTTGTTTGCATTCTTTTTTACCTTTTTTACCTTAATTCCCTTAGCCTTTATTTTCTCATTCCCATTCCTATTAGAATTAGAACCCGATTTAGTGTTATTGCCCTTATAAGAAACAGCAGAATGTGGATTATTAGCGCGGATTTCCGTTTCAATGTTGTTATGTCGTGCAATCGACGGAGCAGTGTTCACACGTAGATCATTTTTTTTATTATTTATTTTGGCAGCAGTACCCGTAGTATGAGCATTTGAGGCAACTGGAGGCTATTTACGATTTCCATTATTGACGAACTTTTGATGAAGCTTGGTGAAATTAGATTGAAAATAACCACAAGCTGATAAATCGTTTGCCGTGTGGTTGCTGTTCTTGAAGCCACCCAAATGACAATTTACACATTGGATAGGCAAATTAGAATCATTTCGTCGTGGACACAAGCCGCGTGCGTGCGTTACCACACATTGTACACATCGGTAAGTGAATGAGCAGTGGTTGGACGTATGTTGGAACCGCTGGCAATTGTGACACTGGATGATTGACGACTTCTTTTGTTTTTCTAGTGTGACCCGAAAACCATTGATGTTTTTAATTGACTGTAATAACTGTCCATTCGAACTGGCATTGATGATGATACGATAAAGCATTGTTGTTGATTGTTCTGGATTTCTTTTCATAAATGGAGTGATATATAATGAAACGTCAACACCCTCAGCGATGCCAACAGCCAACACTGCTGCATGAATATTTCGAATGTTGTTGTCGATCTCGCCGTAATTAAGGCCGCGCAAAATGTATGCAACCTTTTTGCTACCTTTCTCCGAAAATGAACAAAATTCAGCTCCATACTGTAGCAACCATTTAGAAATATTTTCCTTAATTTCAGCAGTGGCGGGATAGATCTTGACTGGCGATTTAGAATTCAACTGAATTACCTCATATTCGTTCGATTTGAACTGCAATCCCAAATCTCGAAGAATCAAATTGCAATGTTCACGCGTATATGAATTCAATCGAATAGGCATTGGTTTTGTTGTAGAAGCCGGCTTAGTCGAAACAAGCTGTGCGAACGTTGGATTGATAATTGATTTATTTTTGGGAGTAACATCTTCATTTCCCGTTGAATCAGATTCCAATAGAGGGAAGAAATCATGGATGGTTGAACCATTCTGCGTTTTGTCCGACGAACTGCCTGCACGAAATCGCTTTGACGGCGGTGCACCACATGAAGAAGTATTTGCGGCATTCAATTGTGAAATTAGATTCTTTAGCGAACTAATTTCGGCAATAAGTGCAGCAATTTGACCTGATTGTTCCTTGATTTGAATAGATTGACTATCCAATTGAACCATTGACTGTTGATTTGCTGCATTAGCAAGAGATAACTGTTCGGCGTAATTCACCGTACCATTGTCGTCATGCATTATGTGTGATGAAATGACGATAACATTTAAATAAAATGAAAAATCACCTTAATCGGTGAACCCTGCCACCAGGCAGTTTAGTCAAATGTGTAATAAATTTATAAATTTTGCAAATAACGTGTCACACGAAGACAACACTTTGTTTGATCGTTGATAAAACAATCACGTCAATAAAAAAACAATTGCGATTGCGATAAATAATTTAAGAAAATTGACAAATACGTCCGCACTCGTCAAACGGCTGCAGAGAACTCGAAATATGGCTCATACGTGCAATCGAGAGACCTGTCAAACTTCGAATGTTGCTGGCCCAAAAGCGACTTTTGTAGAATTTATTGGTAAACCAAAGAAAAAATAACAAATAATTTGAATTATAATGTAAAATATTGGTAGAGTATCACGAATATTCTTTTTTGCCAATTGGTAATTTGTTACTTTTCACTTAACGGCCACTTCAAAAAATCAATTTATAAAGGCCTTAAAAAATAATGGTAATTTAGATAAAAACGAAATTGGAAACCTTTTATTGGTACCTAATTAAAGTTAATGGTAAATTGGTTAAATTGGTGTAATTAATCCAAATAATGGTAATTTATTATTTTTCACGTAACGGTAAAAAAAATCATTTGGTAAAAAAATTAAAATACGATGGTCACTTAGAAAAAATAAAATTAGAAATGTATTATTGGTTAACCTAGTTAAAGTTAATAGTAAATTGATAAATTGGTAAAATCAATCTAAATATTGTTATTTTTGGGTAAACAAATAAAATGTATAGAGAAACTCAGATGTGAAAAAGATGAAACAAATGTCGACCGATCCGGCGCTCGGGTTGCGAAATTTTTTTGCCTTGCGAGAAAGGCGCTCGGAATCAGGAAACCAGTAAATTTTCGGCCTCGTTTGGGTGCCAAATATTTTTTATGAATTGTGGTTGTACAAGTGGTGGAGATCGACTGTGGCGCCAAATTATTTTTTGAGTTCAGAATGTCAGCTATGCCAGCTATGGCAGCAGCGCGAAGTGCAGTGGCTACAAAAAATTTTTATCATGGTCGTTTTACCTCATTTATTTTTGGTGAACAGATAGCGTTGAAAAAATAGTCTACACAAAGAAAAACGTTTAGAAATTCTTTTTTTAATATTTTAAAACTTCAAATGAAACGACCGAAAAATTTTTGAAAACTATCGTGCTCGAAGAAATGTACCATGTACTAATTTTACCAACTTAAATAAGTACCAACTTAATAAAATGAAATTTCATAGAAATACAAAGGATGAACTGTCATTGGGGATTGACTCGGGATTGAGAACAAATTTCTTAAATTGACGATGTAAATAAGTTTAAGACGACTTTTCGGTAATTTCTTAAGCAAATCTCATTTTTTCATAGTGAACTTTCATTTAAAACAACAACTGAAAAAGGACCACGGTCTATTCAGAATGTAGAGGAAAATCAACGAAACGCTTTAGTAGGGGTCGAGACGTGACAGCGTTGCCAACGATTACAATCGAAAAAGCACGCCCGAAACGCTTTAGCAGGGGTCGAGACGTGACCGCGTAGCTCACGAGTACAATCAAAAAAGCACGACCGAAACGCTTTAGCAGAGGTCGAGACGGCAATCGAAAAAATAACCCTTGACCAAAATAACCCCTTAACAAGATAACCCCGGTCGAAATTAGCCACTGAAAAAATAACCTCGGTCAAAATAACCCCTGGCTGCAGTCACCGTAATAACCGTGTTATGATGGCAGGCAAAACAGCGCCACAGGCCTGAATTTAATAAAAAAAGAGAGGTCGAGGGGCGGCAGTGAGTGTCGAGGGGAGAATATAGCGGGATTTGGGGCATAGCCCAATGAACGTAGGGTCGCCTGCAGGGCGTAATCTAGCCCCCCAACACGATACAATGTCCTCCTAATGCAATAATAACTTCAACAGCTTCTCTAAAAACCGGACAAAATAGCGCCCGCCGGGGTTAATTTGTCTAGGGTTATCTTGTCCGGGTTATTTTGTCCGGGTTATTTTGTCCGGGGTTATTTTGTTCGGGGCTATTTTGTCCGGGAGTGCCTAAATTAAATTGGTATTGATCATTAATTACAATCCATTCTTTTCTGCTGATTCTTCATCTCTAGGCGATAATTATTGTATGCCTTAACTCCCCTTTCGATCTACTCCTTGTAGCAACAAATTGTAAATGCAGTAAATGTATGACCCTGCGCTTAGTGCGTGTCCTGTATTTTACGAAATCGCGTATCGTTTGGCTAAATAGTTATCTTGTCACGATACAAAAAATATACGTTTGAAGACAAAATCAAGTTTGTCGATCATTTCATTTTGTTAAATGGTTCGTCAATTTGCTTAAAAAATTGTATTGTAATATGACATCAATATTCCTTAAACATGACTCTAATATAACTTTCATTGTCATCAAATATACCTATACCTCTAATATGATTTCAGTTTACCTCACACTTCAGCTTATGTTTTTCAATTTATGTCAATGACATCACTTCACTTCAAATCTGCCTCTAATATTACTTCAACTTACCTTCAATTTTTCTCAAACCTACCTCTAATTCCCTTAACTGAAAGTCAGGGTATTACACCAGAAAATACTCGAAAATATCTGTTACCGCACCACTATGTGTGTGAATGAAATGTTATTTTTTTATTAATCGTTCATTTTTCAACACAAGATCTTAAAAAAGACAAAACAATATTAAACATAACCAAAGACCTGTACGTATCAGAATAGATGTTACATAAGAAGGGAAGGCGGGCAAAGCAATATCCCGTACTCGCCGGACTCCAATGCTTCCAGAATTTACCGGCAACGAAGCCATGATCCATGAGTTTGAGTCCAACGATGCGTTTATCAGACATTCTAAAGTTGATCTAATTTCACTATCGATCTCTTGAATGAGACGATTTTTGTTCCACGTTGGTGTCGTTCTCAAGAGGAAAACTAATTTTGGAATGGCGAGGCAGTTCTTAAGTATGTAGAAGGCGATGTGGTAGTTTTCAAGTTCCAGCAGTCTTTGAAATAGAAGTTTCATTTCAGCCAACTTATTGTTGAAGATCACATTAAAAGCGTTGTCAGAAATAGGTGCACCCAAAAGAGTGAATTCGTTAACCACACAAATTCCGGGAGACAAATTGTTGAACTGCTCAACTATGTTTTGGTCAACATCCGAACAAAAAAACAACTCACACTTTGTCGGGTTGATGTGTAGACCAATTTTAGCACATTCACTTATGATCGTTTCGAAATCCGCTAGGACGCTGTTGTATTCACCGGCGATGGTTCCATCGTCCAAATAAAAAACAATGAATTCCGAAACCAAAGCGTTTACCACGGCCTGGATTGCAGAGCTGAAAACCAATGGGCCACAAGGATCACCCTGCTGTGCACCGTTTTTTGACCACAATGTGAAGTCCGCGTAAAATAGAAGTGTTAGCGAGGCATAACACTGCCAAAGGTAGGGGAATATATCCGGGCAGTGTATTTTCATTTCGTTCAGAAATACGTCTCGATCTACTTCGTTAAATGCGTTCCGAAAATCTATCTTCACCACCACCACTTTCCTGTGACCGTTTTTCTTGATGAAAGATCTGGTTGCGTGTGCTGCCGCTTCACAGCCTCCTTGCAATCCATAACCGATCTGTCTGGGTGCAAATTTTGATGACATTTTCGACCGAACAAAGGCGCTTGAAAGTTTGGACGTGATTCGACGAAATGTGTTTCCAACGGCAATTGGACGAAGGCCGCCGAGTTTCTTGTCGAGTGCACAAAGAGAAGCTCCATACATAATTTCAATGAATCTGGAATGAATTTTGCCCGACAACATGAGATTGGTCAGACCTGTTATTGCTTTCAGGAGACGCAGACCTGCATCGCCAGTGGAAGGTAGAGTTAGGTCCTTGAGGTGTTGTGGCAGCAGACCATCAATTCCAGACCCAGAGCCGTTGGGGAAACTTTTAATCGAGTAGAAGACATCCCTTTCTGAAACCACCAACGCGTCGATGTTTTTGTCCGGTGGATCTGGAAATTTCATTTCTCTGGATGGTGGTGGATGTTTCATTTGGAGTTGGTCAAATGTTTCTGGAGTTTGTGGGGCAAGTGTATCGGACGACGCTAATAACTTGACTGCGCCTTTCACGTTTCCTTCGGCAATTTTTTGCTCGATTCGCTTCGACAATGACACTGAAGTGTTTTTTCTCTTTGACCTATCCGGTATGACCAGCTCAGATTTTTCAATGTTTCTTTTAACTAATGTTGATAGTGATGCGTTTTTGGTCCTGTCTGGAACTCTTAATGTTGAGTATGCAAACGTCAGAAGGTTCTTCCAATTTTTTGACAAGAATGGATTTCTATGACTTGTGAAAGTTTTCTTGCTGCTAAAAATCTCGCTTCCCTTGGTACTCTCTTAAGGACTCTGATGTTTGACTTGCAGCGCGTCAATAAAATCACAAAATCTTCAAAAGAAACGTCGGTGCCATTGGCTTGGCTAATTTCTGGCGTCTGATCCTTCAAATGAATATTTCGATGAATGTTCAACCCTCGACGTGTGTCAAAAGAACGGCCGCAAGTTTCACATTTGAGATCTTCGCTTGATTGTTTGTCATGTGTTACGGAAGTGGGTTGACCTTTCGGTTGAGGAGTTTCTATTTTGGCAAGCGGAACCGGTGCCAGCGACATTAATTTCGACGATGAGTAATCTTTCATCAACTCATATTTCCCAGATGGTGTAGCCGACATCCTGGAGCCATGAACCGGAGTCAACAGCCGAAAATGGGCTCTAGAGATGTTTCCGGTGAATAGCAGATGTACCAGCGGTGTACGATGACTTACATCCGTATTTGGAGTCGTAATCGTAATCGTAACATGTAAATTTGTCGGAATCGTCTTCATCTCTGCGAATAATGTTGAAACCAAATCCGAAAATTTCAGCGATTGCGCACAACTCGGACGTTGTACCAAAATTTCCTGAAACCGACATGTAATCGGAATACGTGCTTTTTAATGTTTCTTCTGAAATAGTGGCCATTGATCAGCTTGCAATCTGACTTCGTAAATTTTCCACTAAAGTGTTCTTAAAACGCTCAAAATTTAATTGAAGACCTGTGTCATCTACTTTGAGAATGTACTCCACAGATCTTTTTCTCAGATCGACTGCATCGCGCGGCAAATTTGTGAAATAGGAAGATTGACGACCCAGAAAATCAAACAATGCATTGAATAAGCAGTCACCTGAACCAGCATTTTCTACTACATCAAACTTCTGGGAAGGAGAGTTATCGTAAACAATGTGGAGTTTGCTCCAACGGCACGTTCGAGGTGAAGGTGGTTTCGGGAGTGACAATGTATCCTGTGTTTTCTTGGTAATAAGCTCGTTTATCTCCAGAAGCGTGTGTTTTTTTGACCAATGCGTCCGAACACCGGCTTTTGACGGGAATTCTCTGTAGCATATAGGACAGACGTGAACTGAATCATCCGGATCCGAGTCCGTATCTGGGTCCATGATTGTCGATACACAAACTTTGCGATGTCTCAGTTTGAAAGTACAAAATAAGATTGGTCACTGCTATGTGTATGAAGGCGGCTTCGTTCCATAAACTATGACAGTTGATATCATATTTGTTTTTGTAGTTAAATGTAAACATTTTTTTGAAAAGTGCCGTGTCTGATTAATGAGTTTTTATGTCGTGTTGATGATAGCGGCTATTTTGTTAAAGGCAGTGAAAAGTACGGTGGCGCATTCGCATATCTGGTATAATGAGACCATTCTGTTCCCATTATCATCGCGGATAAATCCCCTCAAAAATTCATTCATTAAAATATTCACACAAAACATACACTATTTGCTTCAATACGCAATCATTCACACGAATGTTCTCATGAGATAACGAGAGAGAGAAATCCATGTTCAATATCAAATAAATTCCCGGAAGAAATTACTCTCATTCAAAAATATTCCACACAATAATTTCAAATAAACAAGCAAAGAACGACTCACACTACATACATCAACGCACTACGAAAGCATCAAAAACCAAGTTCAATTACGGAACTTTAAGCTCCGCCCCATTGAGCGTATTTTATTTATTTTGAAAAGAAGATTTCGCGCGTATTTTTATACGAGCTTTAACGCATATATAGAGGCTCATTGAATTGTATCGAGATCTTTTTATCATTGAATTTATTAGAGAAAGTTCATACCACTCTCTATAAAGAGCGGTTGTTCAAATTCAACAAGTATTTATAAGAATTGATTTGAATTTTAAAATAAAATCTTATAAAAGAAAGTCGAACAAAGTGGTCTTAAATAAAAAGGAATATTTACATCGTCGAACATTCATGGTCAGAAAGGAGAGCAGCATATCGCTTGTAATTGCCATTGTACTGGAGTCGATATTCATACTGCGTTGGTCTTCTCCCGTAAGCGAAATCTTGATAAGGCAGAGGAATTAATGAACGTAACCATCGTTGGTTCATTATATGATTTCTGGTGGAACATTATCCGTTATTATGATCATGGTCCCTTTGGTTGATGCGCATAGATAATTCTGGAAGCCAAATACTGGTGGGCACGTGAACTCAGGCAAAAATTTGAGAGATTAAAGGTAGGAGTTGTATCGACCCTAGTTTATTCGGTCTTTATTGTGTGAAATAGTGCCTTCTTGTTAATGATAATTGGATTTTTCCCTTTCTCGATATATATTCTTTGTACATTCGTTTTGGTGTCGAGCCAGCTAGAACGCGTGTTATATCCTCAACCGGGATCCCTCGCGCAAATGTGCAATCGGTTATTGTGTTATTTGCGCGCCTAGACATTTAATCAATAGCGAATTTTTTTACGCCCTTCGCAATCGAGGTGAAATTGCAATAGAGTGAAATCATATCGTTGTTGTGAAAGGTCTTACAAAAAAAAAAAGATTACGTTATTACGGCATTAAAATTTTCCGGTGCGTACGATTTTACTTTGTGCTTAACAAATTGCGTATGAACTAAATTCATTTTATAAAATAGTCATAGGTCATAGTACGCTGAGGCTGCTATTTCATTCAATAAGAGAAAATTCATGGTTTCAGGTAGAGAACATATGGAGGCATGAATAGTAGATAAAATTGATGTCCGTGAAATTTTTTTATTGAGGTAGATCGGAAGATTACTTTTATGTGCGAGAAATACTACTTCGCATGAAAAGCCTTGATTCTGGTGCAACTAATGAACAAATAAAGAATAATTGCGATCTAATATTTTCCCATTATATCCTGAAACTTTTAGCTAACTTCCTATTCTTTACGATGAACGACCATATAGAGGATCCTGCAGTAATTCTAGCCAATTCCTCGGGGGCTTACTATTCCATCTCATTACTTTCGTCTGAAATGATTCTCTATGAGCTTGAGACTCAGGGGATTGAACCCGCGTCTTCCCTGAATTTGCAAAGAAATCAGTTAGTCGAGCATATTATGTCCAAAAGTTATGTAAACTTCCGATGCCCTCCTTCTATATCAGCGAAGGAGGACATGGATAGATGTTCACAGTATCTAGTGAATTGGAACAAAAAGATATTAGAGGCGGCGCCTAACGCAAAACTCACAAGAGATTACTTGATTCGCGCCAAGTTTTTAGATCGAAGGGTCTCGGGCATTGACATTTCTGAAGAGGACCCTGCCCTGAGAGCAGTACAAGCACTGCTGAAGAAAGATGTCGAGCTGCTGATATCCAACCTAATCATCGCCAACATGAGCATATCCAAAGATCTGAATACCAAAGAAAATTGCAAAGACATTCTTGAACATATCGCAGATTGGTCTGTAGCCGATGAGACCCAGGCAGACAAAATAAGCCATGTTGACAGTCCTTTGAGATTTACCCGCCGAGATGAGAGGGAAGCGGTCCAATCATCAAGGCTTAATGAAACGGTTACCGGTTTCTTTGACCGCTATCGATCGCAAAGCTTGAAGAAACCCAGCTCGGCGAGAGCTCCTGACCATGCCTTGATAGATGCGTCGTTACAGTTCTACGCCGACGATAACATGGGAAATTCGGTACCTCGTTCCACACTTCTGACCCCTTCGACTAATCATCTCACCCCTGACGGCTGTCCTCACGTTCCTTCTAATTTATCAAGCAACCCTTGCTGCGGAAACGGTGACAGGAGAAACAAAGTAAACATATGGAAATGGAACCTTAAGTTCTCGGGGGAAAACAAATCCATGACTGCGATGGAATTCGTGAGGAAGAGTCGAGAGTTAGCTAAATCGAGAGGTGCTACTCTTTCTGATCTATTTAATGCAGGATGCGATCTCTTTGAGGGAGACGCACTTGCTTGGTTTCGAGCAGGAGTCAACAGCGGCACCTTGGGAACCTGGAGTGATGTAGAGTCTCAATTGCTGCGGGACTTCGAAAGATACGACTTCTGCGATAATCTTTTCGAATATATTAAAAAGAGAACTCAGAAAGTCGATGAGAAGATAGTTTCTTACTTCGCGGTAATGGAGGATCTATTCCTCAAACTGAATCGGCCTGTCAAGGAAGAACTGAAGGTAACCATTATCCGAAGAAACCTTCGACCGGAATTCATCACCGGTTTGGGTTTCCAGATGAGTCTTAGCGTCCAGGACCTTAAAGTTTATTGCAAAACGCTAGAGTCTGAAATAAGTCAACGTAATAGGATAATGATATTCCCCGAGGCCATATCAGAACCACGACTCAGGGAGGGTCTTCGAGAAGGAGCAATACGACAGTCATGTCCCTTATCGTTCTCATTCCCCTTCTTCTTATTCGTCGGCAACTCGTAATCGATCCCCTTCTCCATACAGGTCGAGAGGTAGGGACGACTATGAGGAGAGATTTAAAGAATTGGCAGTAAGAGAAGATCCCAAGCTGCCGATTCATCCTGTTCCTTCACCTTCTAATGCTCGTCCCTCAACGTAACATGATTCTTGGCAGAACAATAATTCCAAATATTTCGCTCCTAACCGTCCTTCTGAAAACAGGAACTCGGGAAACTACCAAGGGAGTTGTCCAAGACGGACGCCGGACTCTCCTTATCTCATGAGCATGGAAAACAAGATTCAGTTTGTGTTGTCCTCCAAGAGCAATAATGAGAATCTGCCCGCATTTTTCAAAGTGCCGGGAGAGACGAGACCTTATGCCCTGTTGAAAGTAATGAGCTCGCATTTCCCCGCAATGTTAGATACGGGTTCCCACAGAAACGTATGCGGCTCTGAAGGCATCGAAAGAATGAAAAATCTAGGATTCCAGCCCAAGAAATTGAATTACGAACAACCTCCCGCCATTAATCTTGCCGATGATTCCCCTCATGCTATTACGCACTGTTTTTACATTCCAGTTCACTTCGATAAAATGTTCTCAATAATCGAAATGTTCGCTGCCCCTTCTCTGCCACTCGATGTCATATTGGGAATTCCGTTCATGTTTAAATTCGGAATCGGATTATGCACTCCTCACTCCTCATGGAGCCCAGAAACGGAGGAAGTAAATTTCGACAAACATAATTTAAATGTGCTCAGCGAAGAAGATATGCTTTCCTCTGAATCGCCAGATGACCTCGAGATAGAGTCGCGTCGCGCACTTTCTCCCGATCAAGACTGTAGGTTAAAAGAAATTATATCCATCTTTGAAAAATTAGGAAAAATTCCACTCGGAAGAACGAATGTCATTACTCATGACATAGATACTGGAGATAACAAGCCCTCCTATACAGGGACTAGACCTACGTCCCCGGCCAAAGAAAAATTAATAGAGAAAGAGTTTCTTCGCTTCAAAGAACTCGGTGTCGTCGAACCTGCCCAGTCAGCATACCGGAACGCTATGACTATGGTCGAGAGATTTAAACACGGGAAACTCAAACTGAGGCTTTGCATGGACTCTAGAAAGTTAAATGCCATCACCAAGGTCGAGAAATACGATCTCCCTAGAATCTCCACAATACTAAGTCGCTTGGGTTGGGCAAAATATATGTCAAAAATTGATTTGAAAGATGCTTATCTTCAGATTCCTCTAACGGAGAGATCAAAAGAAAAGACTGCTTTCTTCGTAAGAGGACACGGAGTGTGGCAATTTATAACTATGCCCTTTGGGTTAGTTAATTGCTCCGCTACCATGCAGAGACTCATGGACACCTTATTCGGCGATCTGGACGGCATGGTGTTTGTCTACCAAGACGACTTAATTATTGTGAATGAAGACTTCGATGAACATCTTTCCGCTTTGAAATTAGTCGCAGACAAACTCCAGAGAGCCAATCTTTCTATCAACTTCCAGAAAAGTAGCTTCTGTCTCAGAAGCATGCGATATATGGGTTATATCGTAGATGAGCTTGGACTGCGACCTGACCCTGAAAAGGTCAAAGCTGTGCTTCTAGTACCCCTCCCCGTAACGGTTACAGAGTTAAGAAGGTTTGTGGGGATGGCGTCCTGGTACAGAAGGTTCATTGACGACTTCGTCAGCATCGCTGCCCCATTACACGACTTAATAAAAGGAGGAGGGAAAGGACGTAAGCTTGTCTGGAACGAAACGGCCATCAAATCTTTCGAAAAAATGAAAAACGTTCTCGTGTCTGCCCCTCTCTTACAAACCCCCGATTTCTCGAAGCAATTTATGATCTTCTGTGACGCTTCGAATGAATGCATCGGAGGAGTTCTTTCACAAGCCCCCGATGGAGACTCTAAGTCGGATCGGCCCATAGCCTATGTTAGTAGACGCCTTAGGGGTCCTGAACTGAGATACACCACAACTGAGAAAGAATGCCTCGCAGTTGTTTTCTGCGTGGAGAAATTCTTAGAATATGTGGAAGGATCAGAGTTTATAGTCGGGACCGATCACTCCGCATTAACGTGGTTGTTTAAACAAAAGGAATTGTCCGGAAGGATCGCCCGATGGATCCTCTCCCTCCAACAGCATAACATGATCATACGTTACGTTAGAGGGAAGAATAACGTGGTGGCCGATGCTATTTCCCGTTTCCCTTCCATCAGTCTTCTCAGCATAAACTTACCGGTA
>CM055406.1:86520310-86534261 GCA_029228625.1 Pseudolycoriella hygida
GGTACCCAAAAGACTATTGACAAAGTCTTCGACAGGTACTATTGGCCTGGAATGAGTAAGGACATCAAAAACTACGTCAAAAATTGCATGACCTGTAATATGTCTAAATCACCGAATCACAAGCCGTACGGAATGTTCGGCAAATTTCGGGAGGCCCATTCTCCTTGGCAGATGGTCTCAGCGGATCTGATAGGTCCATTGCCTCGATCGAAGAACGGTAATACCGTTCTCTTGGTATTCGCGGACTGGTTTACAAAGTATCCAATCCTTATTCCTCTCAAGAAGGGTACCGCCCGTAACGTCGTCAGATCTATGGAAGCCCGCGTCTTCCACGAGATGGGCATTCCTGAAGTGATTGTGGTAGATAATGGCAAACAATTCGCCAAAAGCAAACTGTTCAAAGAAACACTTAAGAAATTCGGAGTGAGGAAACTATGGAACAATTGTTTGTTCCATCCTCAAAGTAATTATACCGAGAGACATAATAGAACGATCGGGGCTGCCGTTCGCTCGTATATTATGGATGATCACAGGGAATGGGATCAACACATACCTGAAGTTAACATTGCTCTCAAGACCGCCGTCCACGCCATCACCGGTTACTCCCCATTTTTCCTTAATCACGCTCGCGAATTCGTGTTCCATGGAACAGATTATGAACTTTCGAAAGTTAGCCTAAGTCCCAATGAAATAAATCCGATTAAACGTCGCTCAGAATTCCTCGACAAATTCAAAGAAATCTCCGACAAGATACACATCAAGCTCAAAGAAGTGTACAACAAAAACAAAAGATATTACGATCAGCATAGGCAATCTGTCGATATAGAAGTAGGAGATCACGTATACCTGAGATGTCATGCTAAATCAGATAAAGCAAAAGGATATAGTAAGAAGTTAGCACCTAGATCTGTTCCCGGAATCGTCACGGCAAAAATCTCCCCGATAGCTTTTGAGATATCAGATTTAAAAAAAAAAACCGCTCGGGAAGTGGCATGTCCAAGACCTGAAGAAGGCCTCAATACTCCACAACATAATAAATCGTTAACATTAGCTACCACCAAAGCTATGCAAATGAGTAGGCCGACGGACTCATTGACCCCCTCATCACGTCTAAACGTAGATGACACATAACAGCTGAAGTTTCCTGTCGAAGTAAATGTTTGTCCATCCCTAGGTTAGCCAATTAGGAAATAATATAAAAACTAGAATTAAGGATCCTTTAAAAATTAGGTTAGAAATAGAAATAAAAAAAAAAAAAACAATCAGGTTAAGTATCACATCAAGAATTAATTCTCTAACGCTTCACGAGCGCAGTCACGCTAAAACAGTCCCTTTCCACAAGCGTTGACTTCAATCCAAGAACAATTGAATCTACACGCATAGTAATACATCCTGCCGCTCCATGCATTCGTCCCTATAGTCCTCGATTCGTTCTTAGGAGGCTGGGAATCCGAATTTACTGAATGGAACAAATAATCCACACTACCAGTCTATGATTTATTAAAGTGTCAAACAGAAATAGAATGCTTATCAGCTACAAATGAAAGCCGGTAATTACCCGGAAAGAATTTTTGCACCTTTCCTATCTCGATGAGTAGCGTTCCATCGATGTCTATATCATAGCAAATTGAACTTACTTGTTTTAGCCCTCGTATTACTCCAGAGGCTAACCATCAAGCAAGGAATCCACTATGAAACAGTTAACTACTCTAGCAGAACCAAACCTTAAAGAATAGCTCAGTCCGTTTGTGAGAACTAAGCAATTAGAACTGATGTAATAGCAATCCTCATGGGAAAAGAGAGAAGCTAGGACATCAACAACAGTTCTCTTGCCAAGTCTGCACATAGAAATAGACCGAGACAGGTTGACTTCTAAAAATTGCCCACAAAGAGGCACCCTCGATGTTCTTGTGTAGCCATCTAGGTAACAATTGAAGGAATGATACCCATTTTAAAAAATAAAACATATTCGTGGAGCTAAAAAAAAAAAAAATTTACGCGATTCTCAACTGAAGATCCTTCAACCCATTCAAGAACTCGCGAACATCAATCAAAGAAGAACCATCGTCAAGACCGACTGGTCTGAATCATGGAAAAATCAACACTAAATTAAATAGCCAAAACCTTTTGAAAGAATCAAACGCTGTACCAGTCTTATGTAATTAATTCCACAACGCAGAATGTCGATCAACTTCAGAACCCCCATTATTGCTTGAGGAGCATCTGAAGTCATCATTACCAAGCTTAATTCTGTAATAATTGATAGCTAAGCAAATTTTTTTCACAAAGAATCCTCGCTAAAAAAAAAAAAAACGCCAGAGATTACCAATAAAGTCAAAAAAATTCAGCATTCGATCAATTAAGCTAAGTCAATCAAAAAGAAACGAATAAGCTTAGTCGATTTGTCTGAGTTCAACAGTTGAAATCGATGCTCATGGTTATCCTCATGGGTCAAAGAGTGACACTATAAGCATCAAGAAAAGTTTCAATGTTGTGTCAGAACAAAGAAATCGATATAAGAAGGTTCATTCAAGTTTTAATTTGCCGAGAAGAGCACCATTAGCATTAATTAGTAGCACTTAGGCAACAAATTAAACTTGACTGAATGGAATCAATCACCTAAGTCGCAAAAAAAAACAACCGATGATGAGAAAGTGAAAACTATCTCACAAAAACATCGCATTAATCAAAAGGCACCAATAGATCAATCATTCACAAAAAAAAATCGAAATTCCTTAATGAACTAATCCACAATGAGGGGGAGAAATCAAAAATCAAACTTAACGCAAACAGAACAAAAATAATAAAACGCAGCGGAAAACATTAATGAACTAATAATTAATAAGTTCAGGAGACACCTTTCCCAAAGCAATAATTAAGCAGATGTTCAAATATTAAAGGCATAATCTTTGAAGCTGGGCGTCAATTAGGCATTGCAAAGCCGCGCTTCTCTTTACGACAGGGAAATCGCTAGTTCAGATACCCAATCCTGGCTAGGGATTCGAAGGCTACAAAGATAAGCCCTCATAATCATTGCATTGGGAATAGGCAAACGTAATAACGCAACACTAAATGATAATACTGATCGAATATCGATAAAAGTTCGTTTCACAAACTTAAAGCTCATGTCTAGGAGTATATAATGAGACCATTCTGTTCCCATTATCATCGCGGATAAATCCCCTCAAAAATTCATTCATTAAAATATTCACACAAAACATACACTATTTGCTTCAATACGCAATCATTCACACGAATGTTCTCATGAGATAACGAGAGAGAGAAATCCATGTTCAATATCAAATAAATTCCCGGAAGAAATTACTCTCATTCAAAAATATTCCACACAATAATTTCAAATAAACAAGCAAAGAACGACTCACACTACATACATCAACGCACTACGAAAGCATCAAAAACCAAGTTCAATTACGCAACTTTAAGCTCAGCCCCATTGAGCGTATTTTATTTATTTTGAAAAGAAGATTTCGCGCGTATTTTTATACGAGCTTTAACGCATATATAGAGGCTCATTGAATTGTATCGAGATCTTTTTATCATTGAATTTATTAGAGAAAGTTCATACCACTCTCTATAAAGAGCGGTTGTTCAAATTCAACAAGTATTTATAAGAATTGATTTGAATTTTAAAATAAAATCTTATAAAAGAAAGTCGAACAAAGTGGTCTTAAATAAAAAGGAATATTTACATCGTCGAACATTCATGGTCAGAAAGGAGAGCAGCATATCGCTTGTAATTGCCATTGTACTGGAGTCGATATTCATACTGCGTTGGTCTTCTCCCGTAAGCGAAATCTTGATAAGGCAGAGGAATTAATGAACGTAAACATCGTTGGTTCATTATATGATTTCTGGTGGAACATTATCCGTTATTATGATCATGGTCCCTTTGGTTGATGCGCATAGATAATTCTGGAAGCCAAATACTGGTGGGCACGTGAACTCAGGCAAAAATTTGAGAGATTAAAGGTAGGAGTTGTATCGACCCTAGTTTATTCGGTCTTTATTGTGTGAAATAGTGCCTTCTTGTTAATGATAATTGGATTTTTCCCTTTCTCGATATATATTCTTTGTACATTCGTTTTGGTGTCGAGCCAGCTAGAACGCGTGTTATATCCTCAACCGGGATCCCTCGCGCAAATGTGCAATCGGTTATTGTGTTATTTGCGCGCCTAGACATTTAATCAATAGCGAATTTTTTTACGCCCTTCGCAATCGAGGTGAAATTGCAATAGAGTGAAATCATATCGTTGTTGTGAAAGGTCTTACAAAAAAAAAAAAAAAAGATTACGTTATTACGGCATTAAAATTTTCCGGTGCGTACGATTTTACTTTGTGCTTAACAAATTGCGTATGAACTAAATTCATTTTATAAAATAGTCATAGGTCATAGTACGCTGAGGCTGCTATTTCATTCAATAAGAGAAAATTCATGGTTTCAGGTAGAGAATATATGGAGGCATGAATAGTAGATAAAATCGTCTGAAATGATTCTCTATGAGCTTGAGACTCAGGGGATTGAACCCGCGTCTTCCCTGAATTTGCAAAGAAATCAGTTAGTCGAGCATATTATGTCCAAAAGTTATGTAAACTTCCGATGCCCTCCTTCTATATCACAGTATCTAGTGAATTGGAACAAAAAGATATTAGAGGCGGCGCCTAACGCAAAACTCACAAGAGATTACTTGATTCGCGCCAAGTTTTTAGATCGAAGGGTCTCGGGCATTGACATTTCTGAAGAGGACCCTGCCCTGAGAGCAGTACAAGCACTGCTGAAGAAAGATGTCGAGCTGCTGATATCCAACCTAATCATCGCCAACATGAGCATATCCAAAGATCTGAATACCAAAGAAAATTGCAAAGACATTCTTGAACATATCGCAGATTGGTCTGTAGCCGATGAGACCCAGGCAGACAAAATAAGCCATGTTGACAGTCCTTTGAGATTTACCCGCCGAGATGAGAGGGAAGCGGTCCAATCATCAAGGCTTAATGAAACGGTTACCGGTTTCTTTGACCGCTATCGATCGCAAAGCTTGAAGAAACCCAGCTCGGCGAGAGCTCCTGACCATGCCTTGATAGATGCGTCGTTACAGTTCTACGCCGACGATAACATGGGAAATTCGGTACCTCGTTCCACACTTCTGACCCCTTCGACTAATCATCTCACCCCTGACGGCTGTCCTCACGTTCCTTCTAATTTATCAAGCAACCCTTGCTGCGGAAACGGTGACAGGAGAAACAAAGTAAACATATGGAAATGGAACCTTAAGTTCTCGGGGGAAAACAAATCCATGACTGCGATGGAATTCGTGAGGAAGAGTCGAGAGTTAGCTAAATCGAGAGGTGCTACTCTTTCTGATCTATTTAATGCAGGATGCGATCTCTTTGAGGGAGACGCACTTGCTTGGTTTCGAGCAGGAGTCAACAGCGGCACCTTGGGAACCTGGAGTGATGTAGAGTCTCAATTGCTGCGGGACTTCGAAAGATACGACTACTGCGATAATCTTTTCGAATATATTAAAAAGAGAACTCAGAAAGTCGATGAGAAGATAGTTTCTTACTTCGCGGTAATGGAGGATCTATTCCTCAAACTGAATCGGCCTGTCAAGGAAGAACTGAAGGTAATCATTATCCGAAGAAACCTTCGACCGGAATTCATCACCGGTTTGGGTTTCCAGATGAGTCTTAGCGTCCAGGACCTTAAAGTTTATTGCAAAACGCTAGAGTCTGAAATAAGTCAACGTAATAGGATAATGAATGGTCGTGAACCTGATTATTATTCGAAACATGTCAAATTCAATGACAAGTTGCACACGATAGAAGAACCCTATTCCCCGAGGCCATATCAGAACCACGACTCAGGGAGGGTCTTCGAGAAGGAGCAATACGACAGTCATGTCCCTTATCGTTCTCATTCCCCTTCTTCTTATTCGTCGGCAACTCGTAATCGATCCCCTTCTCCATACAGGTCGAGAGGTAGGGACGACTATGAGGAGAGATTTAAAGAATTGGCAGTAAGAGAAGATCCCAAGCTGCCGATTCATCCTGTTCCTTCACCTTCTAATGCTCGTCCCTCAACGTAACATGATTCTTGGCAGAACAATAATTCCAAATATTTCGCTCCTAACCGTCCTTCTGAAAACAGGAACTCGGGAAACTACCAAGGGAGTTGTCCAAGACGGACGCCGGACTCTCCTTATCTCCTAAGGCGTCCATAATGAGCATGGAAAACAAGATTCAGTGTGTGTTGTCCTCCAAGAGCAATAATGAGAATCTGCCCGCATTTTTCAAAGTGCCGGGAGAGACGAGACCTTATGCCCTGTTGAAAGTAATGAGCTCGCATTTCCCCGCAATGTTAGATACGGGTTCCCACAGAAACGTATGCGGCTCTGAAGGCATCGAAAGAATGAAAAATCTAGGATTCCAGCCCAAGAAATTGAATTACGAACAACCTCCCGCCATTAATCTTGCCGATGATTCCCCTCATGCTATTACGCACTGTTTTTACATTCCAGTTCACTTCGATAAAATGTTCTCAATAATCGAAATGTTCGCTGCCCCTTCTCTGCCTCTCGATGTCATATTGGGAATTCCGTTCATGTTTAAATTCGGAATCGGATTATGCACTCCTCACGGAGCCCAGAAACGGAGGAAGTAAATTTCGACAAACATAATTTAAATGTGCTCAGCGAAGAAGATATGCTTTCCTCTGAATGGCCAGATGACCTCGAGATAGAGTCGCGTCGCGCACTTTCTCCCGATCAAGACTGTAGGTTAAAAGAAATTATATCCATCTTTGAAAAATTAGGAAAAATTCCACTCGGAAGAACGAATGTCATTACTCATGACATAGATACTGGAGATAACAAGCCCTCCTATACAGGGACTAGACCTACGTCCCCGGCCAAAGAAAAATTAAATTTGTTTCAAAGAACTCGGTGTCGTCGAACCTGCCCAGTCAGCATACCGGAACGCTATGACTATGGTCGAGAGATTTAAACACGGGAAACTCAAACTGAGGCTTTGCATGGACTCTAGAAAGTTAAATGCCATCACCAAGGTCGAGAAATACGATCTCCCTAGAATCTCCACAATACTAAGTCGCTTGGGTTAGGCAAAATATATGTCAAAAATTGATTTGAAAGATGCTTATCTTCAGATTCCTCTAACGGAGAGATCAAAAGAAAAGACTGCTTTCTTCGTAAGAGGACACGGAGTGTGGCAATTTATAACTATGCCCTTTGGGTTAGTTAATTGCTCCGCTACCATGCAGAGACTCATGGACACCTTATTCGGCGATCTGGACGGCATGGTGTTTGTCTACCAAGACGACTTAATTATTGTGAATGAAGACTTCGATGAACATCTTTCCGCTTTGAAATTAGTCGCAGACAAACTCCAGAGAGCCAATCTTTCTATCAACTTCCAGAAAAGTAGCTTCTGTCTCAGAAGCATGCGATATATGGGTTATATCGTAGATGAGCTTGGACTGCGACCTGACCCTGAAAAGGTCAAAGCTGTGCTTCTAGTACCCCTCCCCGTAACGGTTACAGAGTTAAGAAGGTTTGTGGGGATAGCGTCCTGGTACAGAAGGTTCATTGACGACTTCGCCAGCATCGCTGCCCCATTACACGACTTAATAAAAGGAGGAGGGAAAGGACGTAAGCTTGTCTGGAACGAAACGGCCATCAAATCTTTCGAAAAAATGAAAAACGTTCTCGTGTCTGCCCCTCTCTTACAAACCCCCGATTTCTCGAAGCAATTTATGATCTTCTGTGACGCTTCGAATGAATGCATCGGAGGAGTTCTTTCACAAGCCCCCGATGGAGACTCTAAGTCGGATCGGCCCATAGCCTATGTTAGTAGACGCCTTAGGGGTCCTGAACTGAGATACACCACAACTGAGAAAGAATGCCTCGCAGTTGTTTTCTGCGTGGAGAAATTCTTAGAATATGTGGAAGGATCAGAGTTTATAGTCGGGACCGATCACTCCGCATTAACGTGGTTGTTTAAACAAAAGGAATTGTCCGGAAGGATCGCCCGATGGATCCTCTCCCTCCAACAGCATAACATGATCATACGTTACGTTAGAGGGAAGAATAACGTGGTGGCCGATGCTATTTCCCGTTTCCCTTCCATCAGTCTTCTCAGCATAAACTTACCGGTAGAAGACCCCTGGTATAACGAGAAGATAAAGGAAGTCAATCTCGGTTACCCTCGTAGTCGAAGATATAAGGTCGTCAATGGAAAATTATTTTACGATCCTCAAGTAAAGGGAAGGAGACTCTCCAACTGGGAATGGAAAATGGTCATCCCTAAAGAAAGCCGGAACGACATCCTTAAGGAATGTCATGATGAACCAACTTCCGCACACTTCGGTACCCAAAAGACTATTGACAAAGTCTTCGACAGGTACTATTGGCCTGGAATGAGTAAGGACATCAAAAACTACGTCAAAAATTGCATGACCTGTAATATGTCTAAATCACCGAATCACAAGCCGTACGGAATGTTCGGCAAATTTCGGGAGGCCCATTCTCCTTGGCAGATGGTCTCAGCGGATCTGATAGGTCCATTGCCTCGATCGAAGAACGGTAATACCGTTCTCTTGGTATTCGCGGACTGGTTTACAAAGTATCCAATCCTTATTCCTCTCAAGAAGGGTACCGCCCGTAACGTCGTCAGATCTATGGAAGCCCGCGTCTTCCACGAGATGGGCATTCCTGAAATGATTGTGGTAGATAATGGCAAACAATTCGCCAAAAGCAAACTGTTCAAAGAAACACTTAAGAAATTCGGAGTGAGGAAACTATGGAACAATTGTTTGTACCATCCTCAAAGTAATTATACCGAGAGACATAATAGAACGATCGGGGCTGCCGTTCGCTCGTATATTATGGATGATCACAGGGAATGGGATCAACACATACCTGAAGTTAACATTGCTCTCAAGACCGCCGTCCACGCCATCACCGGTTACTCTCCATTTTTCCTTAATCACGCTCGCGAATTCGTGTTCCATGGAACAGATTATGAACTTTCGAAAGTTAGCCTAAGTCCCAATGAAATAAATCCGATTAAACGTCGCTCAGAATTCCTCGACAAATTCAAAGAAATCTCCGACAAGATACACATCAAGCTCAAAGAAGCGTACAACAAAAACAAAAGATATTACGATCAGCATAGGCAATCTGTCGATATAGAAGTAGGAGATCACGTATACCTGAGATGTCATGCTAAATCAGATAAAGCAAAAGGATATAGTAAGAAGTTAGCACCTAGATCTGTTCCCGGAATCGTCACGGCAAAAATCTCCCCGATAGCTTTTGAGATATCAGATTTAAAAAAAAAACCGCTCGGGAAGTGGCATGTCCAAGACCTGAAGAAGGCCTCAATACTCCACAACATAATAAATCGTTAACATTAGCTACCACCAAAGCTATGCAAATGAGTAGGCCGACGGACTCATTGACCCCCTCATCACGTCTTAACGTAGATGACACATAACAGCTGAAGTTTCCTGTCGAAGTAAATGTTTGTCCATCCCTAGGTTAGCCAATTAGGAAATAATATTAAAACTAGAATTAAGGATCCTTTAAAAATTAGGTTAGAAATAGAAATAAAAAACAAAAAAACAATCAGGTTAAGTATCACATCAAGAATTAATTCTCTAACGCTGCACGAGCGCAGTCACGCTAAAACAGTCCCTTTCCACAAGCGTTGACTTCAATCCAAGAACAATTGAATCTACACGCATAGTAATACATCCTGCCGCTCCATGCATTCGTCCCTATAGTCCTCGATTCGTTCTTAGGAGGCTGGGAATCCGAATTTACTGAATGGAACAAATAATCCACACTACCAGTCTATGATTTATTAAAATGTCAAACAGAAATAGAATGCTTATCAGCTACAAATGAAAGCCGGTAATTACCCGGAAAGAATTTTTGCACCTTTCCTATCTCGATGAGTAGCGTTCCATCGATGTCTATATCATAGCAAATTGAACTTACTTGTTTTAGCCCTCGTATTACTCCAGAGGCTAACCATCAAGCAAGGAATCCACTATGAAACAGTTAACTACTCTAGCAGAACCAAACCTTAAAGAATAGCTCAGTCCGTTTGTGAGAACTAAGCAATTAGAACTGATGTAATAGCAATCCTCATGGGAAAAGAGGGAAGCTAGGACATCAACAACACAGTTCTCTTGCCAGGTTGACAGGTTGACTTCTAAAAATTGCCCACAAAGAGGCACCCTCGATGTTCTTGTGTAGCCATCTAGGTAACAATTGAAGGAATGATACCCATTTTAAAAAATAAAACATATTCGTGGAGCTAAAAAAAAAAAAAAAATTTACGCGATTCTCAACTGAAGATCCTTCAACCCATTCAAGAACTCGCGAACATCAATCAAAGAAGAACCATCGTCAAGACCGACTGGTCTGAATCATGGAAAAATCAACACTAAATTAAATAGCCAAAACCTTTTGAAAGAATCAAACGCTGTACCAGTCTTATGTAATTAATTCCACAACGCAGAATGTCGATCAACTTCAGAACCCCCATTATTGCTTGAGGAGCATCTGAAGTCATCATTACCAAGCTTAATTCTGTAATAATCGATAGCTAAGCAAATTTTTTTCACAAAGAATCCTCGCTAAAAAAAAAAAAACGCCAGAGATTACCAATAAAGTCAAAAAAATTCAGCATTCGATCAATTAAGCTAAGTCAATCAAAAAGAAACGAATAAGTTTAGTCGATTTGTCTGAGTTCAACAGTTGAAATCGATGCTCATGGTTATCCTCATGGGTCAAAGAGTGACACTATAAGCATCAAGAAAAGTTTCAATGTTGTGTCAGAACAAAGAAATCGATATAAGAAGGTTCATTCAAGTTTTAATTTGCCGAGAAGAGCACCATTAGCATTAATTAGTAGCACTTAGGCAACAAATTAAACTTGACTGAATGGAATCAATCACCTAAGTCGCAAAAAAAAAACAACCGATGATGAGAAAGTGAAAACTATCTCACAAAAACATCGCATTAATCAAAAGGCACCAATAGATCAATCATTCACAAAAAAAAAATCGAAATTCCTTAATGAACTAATCCACAATGAGGGGGAGAAATCAAAAATCAAACTTAACGCAAACAGAACAAAAATAATAAAACGCAGCGGAAAACATTAATGAACTAATAATTAATAAGTTCAGGAGACACCTTTCCCAAAGCAATAATTAAGCAGAAGTTCAAATATTAAAGGCATAATCTTTGAAGCTGGGCGTCAATTAGGCATTGCAAAGCCGCGCTTCTCTTTACGACAGGGAAATCGCTAGTTCAGATACCCAATCCTGGCTAGGGATTCGAAGGCTACAAAGATAAGCCCTCATAATCATTGCATTGGGAATAGGCAAACGTAATAACGCAACACTAAATGATAATACTGATCGAATATCGATAAAAGTTCGTTTCACAAACTTAAAGCTCATGTCTAGGAGTATATAATGAGACCATTCTGTTCCCATTATCATCGCGGATAAATCCCCTCAAAAATTCATTCATTAAAATATTCACACAAAACATACACTATTTGCTTCAATACGCAATCATTCACACGAATGTTCTCATGAGATAACGAGAGAGAGAAATCCATGTTCAATATCAAATAAATTCCCGGAAGAAATTACTCTCATTCAAAAATATTCCACACAATAATTTCAAATAAACAAGCAAAGAACGACTCACACTACATACATCAACGCACTACGAAAGCATCAAAAACCAAGTTCAATTACGGAACTTTAAGCTCCGCCCCATTGAGCGTATTTTATTTATTTTGAAAAGAAGATTTCGCGCGTATTTTTATACGAGCTTAAACGCATATATAGAGGCTCATTGAATTGTATCGAGATCTTTTTATCATTGAATTTATTAGAGAAAGTTCATACCACTCTCTATAAAGAGCGGTTGTTCAAATTCAACAAGTATTTATAAGAATTGATTTGAATTTTAAAATAAAATCTTATAAAAGAAAGTCGAACAAAGTGGTCTTAAATAAAAAGGAATATTTACATCGTCGAACATTCATGGTCAGAAAGGAGAGCAGCATATCGCTTGTAATTGCCATTGTACTGGAGTCGATATTCATACTGCGTTGGTCTTCTCCCGTAAGCGAAATCTTGATAAGGCAGAGGAATTAATGAACGTAACCATCGTTGGTTCATTATATGATTTCTGGTGGAACATTATCCGTTATTATGATCATGGTCCCTTTGGTTGATGCGCATAGATAATTCTGGAAGCCAAATACTGGTGGGCACGTGAACTCAGGCATAAATTTGAGAGATTAAAGGTAGGAGTTGTATCGACCCTAGTTTATTCGGTCTTTATTGTGTGAAATAGTGCCTTCTTGTTAATGATAATTGGATTTTTCCCTTTCTCGATATATATTCTTATATATATTCTTTGTACATTCGTTTTGGTGTCGAGCCAGCTAGAACGCGTGTTATATCCTCAACCGGGATCCCTCGCGCAAATGTGCAATCGGTTATTGTGTTATTTGCGCGCCTAGACATTTAATCAATAGCGAATTTTTTTACGCCCTTCGCAATCGAGGTGAAATTGCAATAGAGTGAAATCATATCGTTGTTGTGAAAGGTCTTACAAAAAAAAAAAAGATTACGTTATTACGGCATTAAAATTTTCCGGTGCGTACGATTTTACTTTGTGCTTAACAAATTGCGTATGAACTAAATTCATTTTATAAAATAGTCATAGGTCATAGTACGCTGAGGCTGCTATTTCATTCAATAAGAGAAAATTCATGGTTTCAGGTAGAGAACATATGGAGGCATGAATAGTAGATAAAATTGATGTCCGTGAAATTTTTTTATTGAGGTAGATCGGAAGATTACTTTTATGTGCGAGAAATACTACTTCGCATGAAAAGCCTTGATTCTGGTGCAACTAATGAACAAATAAAGAATAATTGCGATCTAATATTTTCCCATTATATCCTGAAACTTTTAGCTAACTTCCTATTCTTTACGATGAACGACCATATAGAGGATCCTGCAGTAATTCTAGCCAATTCCTCGGGGGCTTACTATTCCATCTCATTACTTTCGTCTGAAATGATTCTCTATGAGCTTGAGACTCAGGGGATTGAACCCGCGTCTTCCCTGAATTTGCAAAGAAATCAGTTAGTCGAGCATATTATGTCCAAAAGTTATGTAAACTTCCGATGCCCTCCTTCTATATCAGCGAAGGAGGACATGGATAGATGTTCACAGTATCTAGTGAATTGGAACAAAAAGATATTAGAGGCGGCGCCTAACGCAAAACTCACAAGAGATTACTTGATTCGCGCCAAGTTTTTAGATCGAAGGGTCTCGGGCATTGACATTTCTCAAGAGGACCCTGCCCTGAGAGCAGTACAAGCACTGCTGAAGAAAGATGTCGAGCTGCTGATATCCAACCTAATCATCGCCAACATGAGCATATCCAAAGATCTGAATACCAAAGAAAATTGCAAAGACATTCTTGAACATATCGCAGATTGGTCTGTAGCCGATGAGACCCAGGCAGACAAAATAAGCCATGTTGACAGTCCTTTGAGATTTACCCGCCGAGATGAGAGGGAAGCGGTCCAATCATCAAGGCTTAATGAAACGGTTACCGGTTTCTTTGACCGCTATCGATCGCAAAGCTTGAAGAAACCCAGCTCGGCGAGAGCTCCTGACCATGCCTTGATAGATGCGTCGTTACAGTTCTACGCCGACGATAACATGGGAGATTCGGTACCTCGTTCCACACTTCTGACCCATTCGACTAATCATCTCACCCCTGACGGCTGTCCTCACGTTCCTTCTAATTTATCAAGCAACCCTTGCTGCGGAAACGGTGACAGGAGAAACAAAGTAAACATA
>CM055406.1:86534761-86553997 GCA_029228625.1 Pseudolycoriella hygida
TTCTGTCTCAGAAGCATGCGATATATGGGTTATATCGTAGATAGATGAGCTTGGACTGCGACCTGACCCTGAAAAGGTCAAAGCTGTGCTTCTAGTACCCCTCCCCGTAACGGTTACAGAGTTAAGAAGGTTTGTGGGGATAGCGTCCTGGTACAGAAGGTTCATTGACGACTTCGCCAGCATCGCTGCCCCATTACACGACTTAATAAAAGGAGGAGGGAAAGGACGTAAGCTTGTCTGGAACGAAACGGCCATCAAATCTTTCGAAAAAATGAAAAACGTTCTCGTGTCTGCCCCTCTCTTACAAACCCCCGATTTCTCGAAGCAATTTATGATCTTCTGTGACGCTTCGAACGAATGCATCGGAGGAGTTCTTTCACAAGCCCCCGATGGAGACTCTAAGTCGGATCGGCCCATAGCCTATGTTAGTAGACGCCTTAGGGGTCCTGAACTGAGATACACCACAACTGAGAAAGAATGCCTCGCAGTTGTTTTCTGCGTGGAGAAATTCTTAGAATATGTGGAAGGATCAGAGTTTATAGTCGGGACCGATCACTCCGCATTAACGTGGTTGTTTAAACAAAAGGAATTGTCCGGAAGGATCGCCCGATGGATCCTCTCCCTCCAACAGCATAACATGATCATACGTCACGTTAGAGGGAAGAATAACGTGGTGGCCGATGCTATTTCCCGTTTCCCTTCCATCAGTCTTCTCAGCATAAACTTACCGGTAGAAGACCCCTGGTATAACGAGAAGATAAAGGAAGTCAATCTCGGTTACCCTCGTAGTCGAAGATATAAGGTCGTCAATGGAAAATTATTTTACGATCCTCAAGTAAAGGGAAGGAGACTCTCCAACTGGGAATGGAAAATGGTCATCCCTAAAGAAAGCCGGAACGACATCCTTAAGGAATGTCATGATGAACCAACTTCCGCACACTTCGGTACCCAAAAGACTATTGACAAAGTCTTCGACAGGTACTATTGGCCTGGAATGAGTAAGGACATCAAAAACTACGTCAAAAATTGCATGACCTGTAATATGTCTAAATCACCGAATCACAAGCCGTACGGAATGTTCGGCAAATTTCGGGAGGCCCATTCTCCTTGGCAGATGGTCTCAGCGGATCTGATAGGTCCATTGCCTCGATCGAAGAACGGTAATACCGTTCTCTTGGTATTCGCGGACTGGTTTACAAAGTATCCAATCCTTATTCCTCTCAAGAAGGGTACCGCCCGTAACGTCGTCAGATCTATGGAAGCCCGCGTCTTCCACGAGATGGGCATTCCTGAAATGATTGTGGTAGATAATGGCAAACAATTCGCCAAAAGCAAACTGTTCAAAGAAACACTTAAGAAATTCGGAGTGAGGAAACTATGGAACAATTGTTTGTACCATCCTCAAAGTAATTATACCGAGAGACATAATAGAACGATCGGGGCTGCCGTTCGCTCGTATATTATGGATGATCACAGGGAATGGGATCAACACATACCTGAAGTTAACATTGCTCTCAAGACCGCCGTCCACGCCATCACCGGTTACTCTCCATTTTTCCTTAATCACGCTCGCGAATTCGTGTTCCATGGAACAGATTATGAACTTTCGAAAGTTAGCCTAAGTCCCAATGAAATAAATCCGATTAAACGTCGCTCAGAATTCCTCGACAAATTCAAAGAAATCTCCGACAAGATACACATCAAGCTCAAAGAAGCGTACAACAAAAACAAAAGATATTACGATCAGCATAGGCAATCTGTCGATATAGAAGTAGGAGATCACGTATACCTGAGATGTCATGCTAAATCAGATAAAGCAAAAGGATATAGTAAGAAGTTAGCACCTAGATCTGTTCCCGGAATCGTCACGGCAAAAATCTCCCCGATAGCTTTTGAGATATCAGATTTAAAAAAAAAACCGCTCGGGAAGTGGCATGTCCAAGACCTGAAGAAGGCCTCAATACTCCACAACATAATAAATCGTTAACATTAGCTACCACCAAAGCTATGCAAATGAGTAGGCCGACGGACTCATTGACCCCCTCATCACGTCTTAACGTAGATGACACATAACAGCTGAAGTTTCCTGTCGAAGTAAATGTTTGTCCATCCCTAGGTTAGCCAATTAGGAAATAATATTAAAACTAGAATTAAGGATCCTTTAAAAATTAGGTTAGAAATAGAAATAAAAAACAAAAAAACAATCAGGTTAAGTATCACATCAAGAATTAATTCTCTAACGCTGCACGAGCGCAGTCACGCTAAAACAGTCCCTTTCCACAAGCGTTGACTTCAATCCAAGAACAATTGAATCTACACGCATAGTAATACATCCCGTCGCTCCATGCATTCGTCCCTATAGTCCTCGATTCGTTCTTAGGAGGCTGGGAATCCGAATTTACTGAATGGAACAAATAATCCACACTACCAGTCTATGATTTATTAAAATGTCAAACAGAAATAGAATGCTTATCAGCTACAAATGAAAGCCGGTAATTACCCGGAAAGAATTTTTGCACCTTTCCTATCTCGATGAGTAGCGTTCCATCGATGTCTATATCATAGCAAATTGAACTTACTTGTTTTAGCCCTCGTATTACTCCAGAGGCTAACCATCAAGCAAGGAATCCACTATGAAACAGTTAACTACTCTAGCAGAACCAAACCTTAAAGAATAGCTCAGTCCGTTTGTGAGAACTAAGCAATTAGAACTGATGTAATAGCAATCCTCATGGGAAAAGAGAGAAGCTAGGACATCAACAACACAGTTCTCTTGCCAAGTCTGCACATAGAAATAGATCGAGACAGGTTGACTTCTAAAAATTGCCCACAAAGAGGCACCCTCGATGTTCTTGTGTAGCCATCTAGGTAACAATTGAAGGAATGATACCCATTTTAAAAAATAAAACATATTCGTGGAGCTAAAAAAAAAAAAAATTTACGCGATTCTCAACTGAAGATCCTTCAACCCATTCAAGAACTCGCGAACATCAATCAAACAAGAACCATCGTCAAGACCGACTGGTCTGAATCATGGAAAAATCAACACTAAATTAAATAGCCAAAACCTTTTGAAAGAATCAAACGCTGTACCAGTCTTATGTAATTAATTCCACAACGCAGAATGTCGATCAACTTCAGAACCCCCATTATTGCTTGAGGAGCATCTGAAGTCATCATTACCAAGCTTAATTCTGTAATAATCGATAGCTAAGCAAATTTTTTTCACAAAGAATCCTCGCTAAAAAAAAAAAAACGCCAGAGATTACCAATAAAGTCAAAAAAATTCAGCATTCGATCAATTAAGCTAAGTCAATCAAAAAGAAACGAATAAGTTTAGTCGATTTGTCTGAGTTCAACAGTTGAAATCGATGCTCATGGTTATCCTCATGGGTCAAAGAGTGACACTATAAGCATCAAGAAAAGTTTCAATGTTGTGTCAGAACAAAGAAATCGATATAAGAAGGTTCATTCAAGTTTTAATTTGCCGAGAAGAGCACCATTAGCATTAATTAGTAGCACTTAGGCAACAAATTAAACTTGACTGAATGGAATCAATCACCTAAGTCGCAAAAAAAAACAACCGATGATGAGAAAGTGAAAACTATCTCACAAAAACATCGCATTAATCAAAAGGCACCAATAGATCAATCATTCACAAAAAAAAATCGAAATTCCTTAATGAACTAATCCACAATGAGGGGGAGAAATCAAAAATCAAACTTAACGCAAACAGAACAAAAATAATAAAACGCAGCGGAAAACATTAATGAACTAATAATTAATAAGTTCAGGAGACACCTTTCCCAAAGCAATAATTAAGCAGAAGTTCAAATATTAAAGGCATAATCTTTGAAGCTGGGCGTCAATTAGGCATTGCAAAGCCGCGCTTCTCTTTACGACAGGGAAATCGCTAGTTCAGATACCCAATCCTGGCTAGGGATTCGAAGGCTACAAAGATAAGCCCTCATAATCATTGCATTGGGAATAGGCAAACGTAATAACGCAACACTAAATGATAATACTGATCGAATATCGATAAAAGTTCGTTTCACAAACTTAAAGCTCATGTCTAGGAGTATATAATGAGACCATTCTGTTCCCATTATCATCGCGGATAAATCCCCTCAAAAATTCATTCATTAAAATATTCACACAAAACATACACTATTTGCTTCAATACGCAATCATTCACACGAATGTTCTCATGAGATAACGAGAGAGAGAAATCCATGTTCAATATCAAATAAATTCCCGGAAGAAATTACTCTCATTCAAAAATATTCCACACAATAATTTCAAATAAACAAGCAAAGAACGACTCACACTACATACATCAACGCACTACGAAAGCATCAAAAACCAAGTTCAATTACGGAACTTTAAGCTCCGCCCCATTGAGCGTATTTTATTTATTTTGAAAAGAAGATTTCGCGCGTATTTTTATACGAGCTTAAACGCATATATAGAGGCTCATTGAATTGTATCGAGATCTTTTTATCATTGAATTTATTAGAGAAAGTTCATACCACTCTCTATAAAGAGCGGTTGTTCAAATTCAACAAGTATTTATAAGAATTGATTTGAATTTTAAAATAAAATCTTATAAAAGAAAGTCGAACAAAGTGGTCTTAAATAAAAAGGAATATTTACATCGTCGAACATTCATGGTCAGAAAGGAGAGCAGCATATCGCTTGTAATTGCCATTGTACTGGAGTCGATATTCATACTGCGTTGGTCTTCTCCCGTAAGCGAAATCTTGATAAGGCAGAGGAATTAATGAACGTAACCATCGTTGGTTCATTATATGATTTCTGGTGGAACATTATCCGTTATTATGATCATGGTCCCTTTGGTTGATGCGCATAGATAATTCTGGAAGCCAAATACTGGTGGGCACGTGAACTCAGGCATAAATTTGAGAGATTAAAGGTAGGAGTTGTATCGACCCTAGTTTATTCGGTCTTTATTGTGTGAAATAGTGCCTTCTTGTTAATGATAATTGGATTTTTCCCTTTCTCGATATATATTCTTTGTACATTCGTTTTGGTGTCGAGCCAGCTAGAACGCGTGTTATACTGGTACGGAATTATTTGTGCAATAACTACCTGGAGACACGGAGATTAATCAAAACAAACTCCCTTCAGCATAAAGCACCGCCCACTTCAAATAAGGTAACGGACGTTGCAACGGGATTCAAAATTTTGATGATCTTGAGCTAAATCCAACTCGGAAAAGATGAAATTTCAAAAACCAAATGTCAGTGCCAGATGTTCGCTAATTCTCAATGCACTATGAATTATCTTCCGAAAGAGGAGCCTTTTATCCACAATTTACACCAAGTTCTCGTAGGAATTATAAATTTCATTGGAGCTCTAAAGGGACACGTATATTCAGTATGACTACTACTACTACTGAAACTTGTTAGTATCATGTTACAACAACCTACGCTGTAAGTTGAAGAAATTGCTGATTACCAGGATGGATTGAACGAGTGGAACAACATACATCCAGAAGCTCCTCAGCCAGTAGTGCCATCACTCCAACAGCAATGGAACAAAATTACGGTAAGGAAACTGCTCGAAAATTTAAAGTTAGAATCCGAGGAAGACAAAGCTAGATTCTTGGCGGTCCAGCGCCCAGAGTCAGGGGCCTGGTTGCAAGCATTGCCATCGAGATCCATTGGCACTCTACTAGAAAACAATGCGCTTCAAATTGCGGTGGGCCTTCGACTAGGTATTGATATTTGCACGCCTCATATATGTCGGTGTGGTACTCAAGTCGATAGTAAAGGACGTCATGGATTGAAATGCCGGATGAGTGCTGGTCGACACGCAAGACATGCCGAAATAAACAACATCATCAAACGCGCCCTGGTTTCAGCAGACATACCCGCTAGACTTGAGCCAGTGGGACTTACAAGGGAGGATGGCAAGAGAGTGGATGGCATGACACTGATACCGTGGTCACGAGGTAGCACACTGATATGGGATGCAACCTGCACGGATACCTTGGCTCCCAGTAACTTACGGTTCAGTGTGAGAAAGGCTGCTCAAGCCGCTGAGGACAAAGCCAAGAGAAAGACAACGAAGTACAGGACATTAATAAACCAGAATTACTTCTTCGTGCCATTCTCAGTCGAAACAACGGGGCCGTGGAGTGAGGAGGCAATTAATTTTTTCAACGTATTAAGTGGTAAAATTGCAATAAAAACAAATGAACCGAGGTCTAGTTCATTTCTAAAGCAACGCCTTAGCATGGCGATCCAGCGAGGTAATGTTGCGGCTGTAATGGGCACCTTCCGATCAAGTGATAATATGGACGAATTTTTTTATATTCTGTGATAGCTTTGTATAAATGACTAATTGTAAAATTGTTCAAATGCTGACGAATAAACGATGGTTTTGTTACATAAAGTCTCGAACGTATCTCAATATACAAATAAGCAAGCAATCCAACGTTTCATGTTCTTTTATAACTCTAAGAGTTTCAAACATCCATAGAAATTACCCCAGGTAATGTAAAAGGCCCTACCGAAGTACGTCTCAGACCACTCAAATCTAGAAAAGATTATATCCAAGGACTGGGATATTTTCTCCTAAAACCCTGAAACACGTGTTCGCTTAAATTTAATTCTCTACAACTTCGCCTTTGGAACCATCTTTCTATTTCTCATAGTTCTACAGATAATGGGTCATCCTGCCCAATTCTGGAAGTGGGCATTTACCAGGATTGGGCCATATTTCCCCAAAACCCTGAAACACGTCCTCGCTTAAATTTAATTCTCTACAACTTCGCCTTTGGAACCAACTTTCTAACTCTCATAGTTCTAGAGATAATGGGACATCCTGACCAATTCTGGAAGTGGTCATATACCAGGATTGTGCCATATTTCCCCAAAACCCTGAAACACGTGTTCGCTTAAATTTAATTCAATCAATCAATCACGTATATTTTCGAACAAAAGGAAACAAATCCTTATAATTAATGTTCTTAAGAGTAAAAATTAAGCGACTCCCATGAGTTTTCAAATCTTAAAACTAAACTAAACCTAAACAAAAGATATTATGAGAGATAGAAGGCAAATTCAAAAGGACAAGCTAATCGAGCTATAATAGTAAAAGTTCTAATTGTCACTTCAGTTGATCACAAAAAAGAAAATAAAATAAAGATACATATTACAACAGCTCAGTGAGAGATACCCAAGCATTAAGGTGGTGTCTAACCATTTTTAGTAAGGATGTAGCGCGCGCATAATGTTGAGAATTCGCCTACTTTTTTTACCTTCCGCATAGAGGCGGGTAATCCATTATAATTAGAAATAGACCTCACAAAGAATGACCTATTATATTGTAGCGAGGTATTTTGCGGCAATAAGAATATATGGCTTCGCGAAGACCGTCCCCATTTCAGCTTTGAATATAGATACGCAGGCGTCTTTAGCAGAGACAATTTATGAATAAAAATATGTTGCCGATATTTAATATAGTCCAGAATTGAGCACCCAAGCAATTTATGACTAAAACCTTGGACACTATCATACCGCCGCAACCCATACACATATCTGACGCAGGCTGAAAAGGCCTGTTCCAGCGAGAGAATATCACCGACCTGCAAGTTTGTAGAGTAAACAGATTCACAGTATGTGAACAAAGGGATTATGAGAGACGCAGCCTGCAGAAGATTTTGGAGCATAATTCTTTAACGTGTGCCTTAAACAACATCCTACGGTCCATCATAACACCAAGGTTCAAAACAAAAGGAACATAGGGTATCACAACTCCATTTAGCTTCACAGGCGGAACATGGGTATCGAAATCGTGTTCTGAAAAAATTATTGCTTGAGACTTCCCCGTGTTAAGCATAAGCGAGTTTTCCGTTGCCCAGCGATACACTGATAGCAAATCTTCATTTATTACCCTCACAGCGTCATCTGCATCCTCTAAAGAAAAAGATTTATAGAGCTGGACATCGTCAGCAAACATCATAGCTTTCAAGCAGTTCGGAAGGTCATTTATATAAAGTGAAAAAATGACTGGACCGAGCACAGATCCTTGGGGAATTCCCAACTTATTAGCTAAAGGCTTCGAAAGATACTCACCGATTGACACACATTGGAACCTATGCGATAAATAGCTTCGAACAAAAGAAATTGCTGACGAAGAAAAACCAAATCTACTTGAGAGTTTACAGAGCAAAGTGTCATGTTGAAGCATATCGAAAGCTTTAGAGAAGTCGAGCAACAACATAATAGTAACGAACTTCTTCTCGAACGCTTTTCTTATTTCGTCAGAGATATGAAGAAGGGCCGTGTTCGTACTGTGACCTTTTCTGAACCCAGACCGGTACTCATCAAGGAGAGTTTTCGCATTCAGGTGGAACACAATTTGCTCTTTCGCAAGAATTTTGAATACCTTCGACAAACAGGGAAGGATGCTGACCGGTCGAAAGTCTTCAAGACCTCGTAGCTTCGATTTCTTGAGAACTGGAAACACCCTTGATACCTTCCAGGTACATGGGACAGTTGACGAAGTAAACATAAAATTCACAATGTGTGTAAGCACCGGCACAACAAATGGCACAATCATTTTGACAAACAATAGGGGCACATTATCGAGGCCTATTGCTCTGGATACATCAAATTGCGTTACGTTACTAAAACTAAAGGTATCAGCCGACCGTGCTGCACCTGGAGTAACGACGGCACTGGAAGATACTTGTACTCTAGAGGTCAGATAATCGTTATATTCGTCAGCAGTAAAACTAGGTTTCACATTTCCGGATGATACTGCCCCAATATCACGAAGGTTTCTCCATAACGCTTTCGAACCTAATCTTACATTAAATTTAGGGTGCAAGAAATCGAATTTACATTTTTTTATCAGGTTAGTAGCCGCATTTCGCAGTCTTTGGTAATGTTCTTTCGTGACCTCCTTCCGTTTATATGCTCGTTTCGCAATATCCCTTTCCAACATGGCACGGTGCACGTCACTATTGAAGCAAGGTTCAGTTGACTGAATATCAGCCCTATCACGAGATGGCAGCAGCGGCGCATGGGCATCAATCAAACTGATAATATTTGAATTCAATGCATCTACCATCTCATTACCTTCACCGGAAGAGTAAACCTTATCCCAGGGCATTACCGCAGCATCCGAAAATAGAGCGTTCATATCAACCGAATGGTAGCTTCTTGTAAGGCGAGGCTTGTTACTACCTGATTTCTTATCACACCCAAACGATCCAAATATAATATCATGGTTTGATAGGCCGTGTGAAATTTGATTGAAAAACAAAACTTTTCCTGGCCTGTTAGTAAGAAAAAAGTCAATCAAGGAGGGCCTGTCCCCATCTTTCAACGAAAAATGTGTTGGAGCAGATCCTATGGATGCAAGTCCATATTTATCCAAAACATATGAGAACTGACATTTGGTACAAGTACTATTTTTACAGTTTTCCGTAGTGCAAGCCCCATCAGGTGTACGAAGATAGTTCTCATTCAGATCACCGAGCAATATAAGATCCTCATACGCCAATGTCAAATCAAGTAGTAAATCATCAAGCATATCAATCTCCTTAACTTTAGGTCCCTTATAATATACCCCTACCAGGATCTTTGAGTTAGGAAAGATCAATTCAACAAACAAATATTCCGATGCAATATTCTCGGATAACCTCACCAATTTATAATTAAGCCCCTTTTTTATGTATAGCACCACACCACCACTTTGTTTCCCCTTTCTATCGTTTCGGACGACATCATAACCACATATTTCTACGGATTTATTCGACCGGTAGCTCTTAAACCACGCTTCCGATGCTGCGATAACGTCAAGATTTGTTTTCTCAAAAATGTTTCGAAATTCATCAATTTTGGGGAAAATACTTCCAGCGTTTATATGAGCAAGATTTAGCCGATCATTCGAGCCAATCAGTAGAGATTTAAGTAAAACATTTGGTATACATACCGAACCCCCATGCTTGGAATCCCTGACAGAGTTTATACTAGGAGACATCAAAAACAGAGCAGTACATACAACCGAAGTGATCAATCAGCCTTTTAATATTTATTGTCCGAAAGCTCGAGCTTGTCTTATTTATATCTGTAATACAGTGGTAGACTTTTAGTTTAAGGTAGTGACCACTGTTATTTAGAATTAAACAAAAGTAAAAAAACATATACAAAACAAAAAAAAATCATATAAAATACAAAAAAAAATAAATTTATCACTTTCCATTATTAATTTTCAATCATCCTTGGTGCGCCATCCATGAAGACTAAATAACGAAATTTCGCAATAACTATGATGAATCCATTTCCAAATGTTCTGTATGTTGACGACAGTGGAGTAGTTATGACGAAGAAGCAGAAACTTTGATATTGGAATTACTTCCAGAAGGATCAACTTCGGCTTCATGGTCAGAGAGAAGATTTGATAGTTGCTCCTTGCTTAAGATGCAAACAGCCCGACTATTCGCAGTCTTCTGTACATAGACGAGTCCGCGACGAGTGAAAAATTTACAAAATTTCTTCATTTTATTGGCTTGAGCTGCTGCTTGGAAGATTTCCCTATTTCTTCTTGTTAAACTTTCATTAATATAGATGCGTGAGGATGTCCTAAAGCCGATGTCCACTAGGTTCAGAGTTTTGCGTTTGAAATACGCCGAAAGTAGAAGTTGCTTCATATCTTCGAAATAAAATCTTAAGATGATCGGAGCTGATAGGGAATTTTTACTTTGTTTCTCCTGTTGTTGTTTTAATGGAAAACGGTAGATCGCACTGAAATCCCTCGGTTTAAGATCACAGTTTAATACATTTACTATGTCACCGACGATGTCGTAGGTGTTGACTCCCTGGTTGTCAGGTATACCGGTGATAACTACCTCGTTGACCAGCGACAAACGTTCGAGCTTATCCACTCTAGACTCCATTTCATTTTTGTGCTCAACAATTTTATTAGTAGCTTCTTTGTTGTATTTACTTTCGACATTTAGTAAGTCCAAACTCCGTTGCATAGCCTCAAAGCGTCCACTAACTTCAGAGGAATATTTTGATAGTTGTTGTTCAGCTTCTTCTTTAACAACTTTCAGCTGTTTGCCCAGACTTAACTCCAAATTGCCAATTTTTGTTGTAAGTTTGACATCAATGTCTAGCACCAGGTTTACGTTTTCCGTCATTTTTGAGCTAAGGCCATCCATTTTATCCGATAATTGTTGCAGAAGTTTTACTACTTCCGACTGATCTATATTGCCGTCTTTGTTAGCATAATCCAAAATGGCATCACTACGTGGCCGCTTGAGAGACATGATGACAAGCTATTCACTAACAGATTCCAACTTTTGATGTGTTCGGTTCATTGAACTTCCAATACTTCACATGCAGAGGAACTGACACAACCACTTGGCTAAAAGCGTTGTACAGCTAGTTATCAAAGCAATAAACTTCGTCGCACCAGAAGCTATTGCATATCAATGATATACAAAGCTGGCATCAGGCTTTATGCAAATTTATTAGAATAATAACACACGATGGTAACGTAGATGCAGCACATGAATTCCTCAACATTTGATAATTTCTTTGATCTTTCAGCGAGCACAATCCTTCTTTTGCAACACTTTTGCTTCTTTTACTAAGCTTAACTTATAAATTTGCCGATTTGAAATAATTTACTCAAAAACACCGGTAGATTGTAGACGAATGTTCGAGCAAATAGCGTATGCACAATGTGACGATGAATGCTAGTCGCCAGTCAGAACAATGGGACATAAAAGATGACGCGATGGCGGGACATGCACTTTTCAGTATTTTTCCTTTATTCCTTTTATTCCTTTATTTTTCAGCCAGCACACAAATTGATTGTTTAAATTTTGCATTCTCCACGTAACAACAGTACTATTATTTAGCGATTCGAACAAAAATAGTAGAAATTTCGTAGCAATTTACAGAAGAATTTTAGATTAAATAGCGCACGATGTGATGATAAATCTTAGCCGTCAGCCATCTTTTATTCCACTCTACTACTATATTCTCCACTATTTTTCCTTCGACAGTAAATCTCCATATTGCATGGAAAAACTGTTTTCGTATATGGCCAAGAAACTCAATTTCGTCCAGTGCCCAGACCCCTGACCCGATTCCCACAAAATTTTTTTCCTAGGTTTGTGCTTTCATTTGACAATAAAATCTTCTTCGATCATATCTTGGCCGATTTTTCTCATCTTCGAACTTGAATCATGGGAGACATGTACCTTTCATGGCAAAAAAAAGTCTAGGGTGATCGGTCGAGCGGTTTGGAAAAAAAAGTGGAGACGGTCGGACGGATGAACGGACACTTTTTTATTGTTGATTCGCCATATTTAGACGATAATAAATGTATCCCCCCAACTCCCACCTCAATCTACCTCATACTACATTAAAATTGTTTGTAGTAAACGTATAGGACCTTCGTACTTCGTACGGGTCCAATGAGGACTCAGCATAAACTATATAAACTAAACGCTTTTTAATTGTGCGAGAGTAGTGATAGATAAGGAACTGTAGGTCGCAATGGGTGGTAGGAAAAAGGGCATCAGCAAAAAATAACAAAAAACAATATACTAGGGTGATAATATTTACAACTAAAACCTAACACTCAAATTTAAGATTTTGAGACTAGGAGATATCCTTGCTATAGACTAGAGCACGGGGGTCAAAGTAATCGACATGATACAGTAGGAACCTATCGTTTACCACCATTTCATTCCGATTTCTAAGGTGGTAGATTTCTTTGATTTATGTCGAATGGTTCAACTAAGCTTCTGATTAATTCGTTCTGAAAACTTTAGCATTTAACAATGAACAATGAAGGTCGAATCTCACAACCCCAGGTTCACTGCACACCTACTCCTATAAAATCGCCCGGCTCTCCTTATCACCTTACGCTCAGCGGCTCTGATTTTTGAGCCGAAGTGAGGTTCTTTGGATTTACCCAGATACAGGAAGCATATTGCATAATAGGTCTAATGTAACACTTATAAATAAAAAATTTGAAAGAACATTCAAGAAAACGAGGAAAAACGATCTTGCCAATAGAATTTACGGCCTTGTTAATCTTAGCAATCAAATTTTTAATCTGCAAATTAAGCTTAAAATTTTTAAGTTTAGACTAATGGCTAGTTAAAGTAACTAGAACTGGTACAATAATTACTAGAATTTGTAAATCGTATTGGAATGAAATTAAATCTGTGAAGAAAAGTTTTTGGCTCTCGGATGGGACCCGAACCCATAACCTTCCACTTTCCGGGCGGATGCTCTATCAATTGAGCTACCGTGGACATTTCCTTCACAAACCTAATTTTGAATCGTTTTTTCAAATACTGCGTCACAGTTCATACCGCGTGTATTACACACACGATACTGCATATATTGAGATCTTGCGCTTTGTGGCGAGTCCAATAATGTAATTTAGGAAATCGCATTGAGCTTTTGTCTGGTTTACTGGCTCTATAGTTCTCAGGAGACAACAAATATACGTTTTTAGACAAAATTGACTTTGTCGATCGTTTTGTTTTGTTTAATAGTTCTAAATTTCATTCTTATATGACAAAAATCTTCCGTAAACTTGTCTCTAATATAACTTTAATTGTCATCAAACATACCTCTAATATGACTTCAGTTAACGTGAAACCGACTGATGCTACTTCAATTTACCTCAATGACGCATCTAATACGACCTGTCTCCAATATTACTTCAACTAACCTGCAATAATTATTATTCTCAAGCCTAATGTCATCGAAGAAATATTCGTTACAAGACTAAATTAGCTTTGTCGATCATTTCATTTTGTTAAATGGTTCGTCAATTTACTTCAAAAATTGCATTGTAATATGACATCCATATTCCTTAAAAATGTCTCTAATATAACTTTCATTGTCATCAAATATACCTCTAATATGATTTCAGTATACCTCACACTTCAGCTTTATGTCAATGACGCCTCTAATATGACATCACTTCACTTCAAATCTACCTCTAATATTACTTCAACTTACCTTCAATTTTTCTCAAACCTACTTCTAATTCCCTTAACTGAAAGTCAGGGTCATACACCAGAAAATACTCGAAAATGGCTGTTACCGTACCACTATGTGTGTGAATGAAATGTGATCGTTCATTTTTCAATACAAGGTCTTGAAAAAAACAAACCGGCTCGCATCGCAAAAATTTGTTTTGTTTACAACGGATTGTAATTGTTGATTATTTACTGGATCACGACGATATTTTAAATTAATTTGATTGACGTGTTTCAGCAATGTAAATGCGCTTCGCTCATGTAAAATGCCCATTTACATTGCTTCAACACGTAAAAAACGCTACGGAAGTACTTCCAAATTTGTATTTTGACGAGTGGGAAGGTTACGGCCCGACCCGAAGCACAGTAAATTGGAGGATATCACAAAGTTATTGTTGATTGAAGAATAAAAGATGGCAAAAAATTGGACGTTATCAACATTCAACGTTAACAACAGTACGTTGTGGTTGACATTGTTTGGACGACTCAGGTTTTATGTATAGAAAAATCGGAGAATTTTTTCTTTTTTATCGTTGGTTTAAAAAAGAAAAAGACCAGCTAGACAATTGGTGTTGGAAATATGGCTCATATGTGCAATCGAGAGACCTGTCAAACTTCGAATGTTGCTGGCCCAAAAGCGACTTTTGTAGAATTTATTGGTAAACCAAAGAAAAAATAACAAATAATTTGAATTATAATGTAAAATATTGGTAGAGTATCACGAATATTCTTTTTTTGCCAATTGGTAATTTGTTACTTTCCACTTAACGGCCACTTCAAAAAATCAATTGATAGACGCCTTACAAAACAATGGTAATTTAGATAAAAACGAAATTGGAAACCTTTTATTAGTACCTAATTAAAGTTAATGGTAAATTGGTTAAATTGGTATAATTAATCCAAATAATGGTAATTTATTATTTTTCACTTAACGTTAAAAAAAATCATTTGTTAAAAAAATTAAAATACGATGGTCACTTAGAAAAATAAAATTAGAAATTTATTATTGGTTAACTTAGCTAAAGTTAATAGTAAATTGATAAATTGGTAAAATCAAACTAAATTCTTGGCAAAATGCTAGCGATTGAATCAGGCAATATTCGAGCAACACAGTTCCTATACCAACGAATTAGTCTGGCCATTCAACAAGGAAACGCAACTAGCATTTTGGGAACGTTCCCTACGTCAGAAAAATTGAATGAAATTTATAATTTATAATAACTAATCTCATGTTTATATTTTATACGAATTTAATAAAAGAAAATAATTTTCATCTAAATATTGTTATTTTCGGTATTGATATTTTTGGGTAAACAAATAAAAGGGTACTATTTAAATGTCAAGTTAAAAATACTTATTTGTCAAGTTAAAAAATCAAAATACTTTTTTGTCTAGTTACGGCATTTTTACTACGCCACGACAGAAACACTACGTACAAGGAAAATATGTTTTGGTATACTCTTTAAAGCGGGTAAAGCGGGTTACTAAGGAATAATTAATAAAAATACATTTTGTAAAAGGAAAATGTCCAACTTGACAAAATAACAAAATAACTTGACAAAAAAAAAACTTGACAAAAATTAATTTTTAACTAGTGCCAATAAATAGTTTCGCAAATAAAATGCAAAGAGAAACTGAGATGTGAAAAAGATGAAACAAACAAGATAACCCCGGTCGAAATTAGCCAGTGAAAAAATAACCTCGGTCAAAATAACCCCTGGCTGCAGTCACCGTAATAACCGTGTTATGATGGCAGGCAAAACAGCGCCACAGGCCTGAATTTAATAAAAAAAGAGAGGTCGAGGGGCGGCAGTGAGTGTCGAGGGGAGAATATAGCGGGATTTGGGGCATAGCCCAATGAACGTAGGGTCGCCTGCAGGGCGTAATCTAGCCCCCCAACACGATACAATGTCCTCCTAATGCAATAATGCCTTCAACAGCTTTTCTAAAAACCGGACAAAATAGCGCCCGCCGGGGTTAATTTGTCTAGAGTTATTTTGTCCGGGTTATTTTGTCCGGGGTTATTTTGTTCGGGGCTATTTTGTCCGGGAGTGCCTAAATTAAATTGGTATTGGTCATTAATTACAATCCATTCTTTTCTGCTGATTCTTCATCTCTAGGCGATAATTATTGTATGCCTTAACTCCCCTTTCGATCTACTCCTTGTAGCAACAAATTGTAAATGCAGTAAACGTATGACACTGCGCTTAGTGCGCGTCCTGTATTTTACGAAATCGCGTATCGTTTGGCTAAATAGTTATCTTGTCACGATACAAAAAATATATTTTTGAAGACAAAATCAAGTTTGTCGATCATTTCATTTTGTTAAATGGTTCGTCAATTTGCTTAAAAAATTGTATTGTAATATGACATCAATATTCCTTAAACATGACTCTAATATAACTTTCATTGTCATTAAATGTACCTATACCTCTAATATGATTTCAGTTTACCTCACACTTCAGCTTATGTTTTTCAATTTATGTCAATGACGCCTCTAATATGACATCACTTCACTTCAAATCTGCCTCTAATATTACTTCAACTTACCTTCAATTTTTCTCAAACCTACCTCTAATTCCCTTAACTGAAAGTCAGGGTATTACACCAGAAAATACTCGAAAATATCTGTTACCGCACCACTATGTGTGTGAATGAAATGTTATTTTTTTTATTAATCGTTCATTTTTCAACACAAGATCTTAAAAAAGACAAAACAATATTAAACATAACCAAAGACCTGTACGTATCAGAATAGATGTTACATAAAGTCTCGAACGTATCTCAATATACAAATAAGCAAACAATCCAACGTTTCATGTTCTTTTATAACTCTTAAGAGTTTCAAACATCCATAGAAATTACCCCAGGTAATGTCAAAGGCCCTACCGAATCCAAGGATTGGGATATTTTCTCCTAAAACCCTGAAACACGTGTTCGCTTAAATTTAATTCTCTACAACTTCGCATTTGGGACCATCTTTCTATTTCTCATAGTTCTACAGATAATGGGTCATCCTGCCCAATTCTGGAAGTGGGTATTTACCAGGATTGGGCCATATTTCCCCAAAACCCTGAAACACGTTTTCGCTTAAATTTAATTCTCTACAACTTCCCCCTAAGGAGCAGCTTTGTAACTCTCATAGTTCTAGAGATAATGGGACATCCTGACCAATTCTGGAAGTGGCCATATACCAGGATTGAACCATATTTCACCAAAACCCGGAAACACATCTTCGCTTAAATTTAATTCTCTACAACTTCGCCTTTGGAACCAACTTTCTAACTCTTATAGTTCTAGATATAATGGGTCATCCCTCCCAATTCTGGAAGTAGCCATATACCAGGATTGTGCCGTATTTCCCCAAAACCCTGAAACACGTGTTCGCTTGAATTTAATTCTCTACAATTCTTTTCAATTGTGCGAGAGTAGTGATAGATAAGGGAATGTAGGTCGCAATGGGTGGGTGTCAAATGGTGTGTTAAGCGTAATATAGTACTCCTTTATGTACCTTAGCCTCTGTCCACCTACTCCTACATCCTATCCTACCCGTGGTGACACCTGTTATAGTGAGCAACCCGCATGAACGATCAGGTAACCAACCCTGGTGTAGTAGTGTGGGTCACTTAGCATAAGGATGAGGGGGGCTGCCTTCGGGTAGTATCTAAACGGCACGTATAGGGAGGGCCGAAGGCAGCTAGGCGCTATCAAGATGGGATGGCGACTTAGTATGGTGGCGGATGATCTCAACAGCAAGAGACAACGGCAGCATACACAGCCCTAGTCAGATGGGCTACCATCACCACCTGGTGACTTCCCTATGGGTCATCGGGAGAAGGAAAGTAGGTTGGGCGCTTGGCTAACTCCCAGACACCGTAAAAACAGTCTTGTTATGAATTCCCCAACACAGCCTCGGATCGGACAGGATAAACGGCAACGACTCAAGCATCGGACAAAGGACAACGATTTACAATTAGGAACATGGAATGTAAGATCTTTGTTGCGGCCAGGAGGATTGAGATCTCTCACAAGTGCGCTAAGAGCGGCAAAAATTGACATAACAGCTGTGCAAGAAACGAGATGGCCTGGAAAGGACACCATGACCAGTAGCGACTATAAGTTCTACTATAGTGGGAAGAGTAACGACAGTCCAAGAGAGTAGGGAACAGGCTTCATGGTCCTCGGCAGAGCTAGAAACGCGGTGATTGGTTTCAGTCCTGTTGACGAGCGATTGTGCTCTCTACGGATAAGAGGAAAATTTTTCAATTACACTCTTATAAACGTTTATGCGCCTACGGAGGAAAGCGACAACGAGGTGAAGGAGCTATTCTACGAGAAACTGGTGGATGTATATGATGGAGCGCCGAAACGAGACATTAAAATTGTGCTTGGAGATTTTAATGCTAAAATAGGCCGCGAAGTATTTTATCGTCCCACAATCGGTAAACATAGCCGTCACGAAAACTCGAACGAAAATGGAACGCGGGTGGTTGATTTTGCAGCATCAAGAAACATGGTTGTCAGCAGTACCTATTTCCAACATAAAGACATCCACAAAGCGACATGGGTATCACCGGATAAACGAACAAAAAACCAGATTGACCATATTTTGATAGATGCACGTCACTGTTCAAATATGTTGAATGTCAGAAGCTGTAGAGGACCGAATGTAGATTCCGATCACTACCTGGTGAGAGCGGCAGTTAGGTCTCGAATATCGGTTCAACACAATCGACAACCGGCATTGGAAAGGTGGGACGTGGAAAAACTACAGAACGAAGACATTAAACGTCAATATGTCGACAGGCTGGAGACGAATAGTATTGCCGGAATGGTCAGCGAACAACGAAGCGTAGACGATGCGTGGAATCAAATTAGACGGAATGTAGAGAGCGCCGCAGCAGAGACAGTGGGAACGAGAACGGGAAATAAAAGAAATATCTGGTTTGACGATGAATGCTAGAAGGCCATGGACAACAAAAACGCAGCTCGCCTGAAAACTCTAAGTAGATTCACTCGAGCTGGCCAGGAAGAGTACCGTTCTAAAAGAAATTTCGAGAGAAAACTCTTCCGACGGAAAAAGCGACAGCGTGACAAGGAAGTTTTGATCGAAATTGAGAAGTTTGGCAATCGGAAGGAGACTCGGAACTTTTACCGGAAAGTGAACGAACCCAGAAACGGTT
>CM055406.1:86554497-86585933 GCA_029228625.1 Pseudolycoriella hygida
AAAATTTTTTTTTTTAAATCTGGTTTATAAAAAAAAATTTCAAGATTTCGTTTTCACATTCTTTTTTAGTTTTTTTTTCTGTGTTAAAAGTATGGATCCAGGGAGTCTCCTAGGCCAGTACGTCACTTCGGGAGGGTTTTTCAAAATTGCCGTTTTGGCGATTTCCAATGTAATAACAAACTTTAAACTAATAAAATCTCATAAAATTTCTTGATATTCTATGGAAGTATAGTGTTTATTTTGATATACAATAAGAGTTTGCAACAGTATAGTGACACTACATTTTCTTTATGAATAAATTAGTTCGGTAGTTTTATTTTGTCATGCGACACATAAAGAAATTCCTAAAAGTTATGTTCGAAATTATACATGTACATGTACATATGTTGCAAATCAGCGAAAAACAGCACTCCAAGTCCCGGGTTACTGCATTAAGCTAAACGTACCGGTAGCTGTCACTGTATCATAAGCGAGCAGCCAGTCGATGGCAAGTTTATATGGACGCTGACTTATGGTACAGTGAGAGCTACCGGTATGTACGTTTACTTTAGTCGTCTAAATATTTTACATTACACACAAGGAGTCCTACGCAATTTATTCTGGACATGAAGAAACCTGATATTAAGAATGTTTGGTTACTATTTCATTCTTATCATGTTAATTGATAAAGATAAGTTTGGATTCTACAACTTCTGCATAAATATGCCGATTGCTTCTATGTATATTCTTTCATGAACTCATACAGAAAGAAAAAAAGAAAAAGTGAGTGTAAGTACTACTAAATGAAAAGTCTACAGCTAAATAGATGTATTTATTAGACAAATATCAAGAGGTCTCCTAATAATAAGGACTGTTCAATTTATAAAGTAACTCCACAAAACACGTAATAAAACAAATATTAACTAACCGATTTTTGTCACCAAGGAGGCGATGGAAAGAAGAAGGATTGATTTTTTTAAATCTATCAAAAATTTTATAAATTGTCGTTTACCACTAAAGATGCCGTCAATAAGCATTGAAACTAGAAAATTAATTGTGCAAAAATGGTGCACAGAAAAAATTTCTTGTAAAAACATCGCTAAATCTATCAATTGTTCGATTTCTGGTGTGCGCAAAGTTATTTTGAAGTTTGTTGACGAGTTCACAGTTGATAATTTGCCAAAATCACGGCGTCGAAGCGGCCCCGCAAATCCCCAAAAGGAAGCTAAAGTCCTACAGTTACTTTCGAAGAATAAATCAATGTCGGTGAGAAAAGTGGCCAAAAAAGCTGGTGTAAGTGTTGGTACAGTTCAAAATGTTAAAAAGCGGAACAACCTGAAAACCTACAAAAAGCAAAAAACCCCAAAAAAGAGTGAAGCTCAACTAGAAAGAGCAAAAAAACGGTCCGGACGACTGTACAACATTTTGGTAAAAAACCCATATCGATGCATAATGATGGATGACGAGACTTACGTCAAAATGGACACAACAACGCTTCCTGGCCCTCAATTTTACACTGCCGAGGTTGGGGAAGATGTGGCTGATAACGTGAAAAAAATTCCGGTAGAAAAGTTCGGCAAAAAGGTGTTAGTATGGCAGGCTATTTGCAGTTGTGGAAAAAAATCTTTGTCATTCTACACGACGGGTACCATTGACGGGGAAATATACAGAAGGGAATGTATTTCGAAGCGTCTTCTGACGCTCTATCGAGCACACGACATTCCACCCTTGTTTTGGCCGGATTTAGCGTCAGCCCACTACGCTAAGGAGACCCTGGAGCTCTTCGAAGCAAAAAAAATCGAATATATGCGAAAAGAGGATAATCCACCAAACTGCTCAAATCTCCGTCCTATAGAGAAATATTGGACAATTGTTAAGCGGGAAGCCAGAGATGATGGACGTGAAGCTAAGAATTTGACTGAGTTCAAAAAAATTTGGTGTCACTTTCGGTGTCGTGCAGAACCTGATGAATGGAGTAAAAAGCAAGGTCCGCTCGTACTATCGAGAATAGTTCTTTTTGTGTTTTTCAATTAAAATATCTATGAAATAAAGTTAATTTTTCAAAATAAAAAATATTTGGACCAAATCGGGCAACAAACGTCTTAGTTATTATCAAAAAACTAGAGTTACTTTTTAAATTGAACAGTCCTTATGAATAACATCAATTGAAATAGTTTCATGTGCATGGCTTTGTTTTGCGACTTAGATTGAAATGAGCAATGCATAACAGTGAAGACGACGTCATAAAGCTCAATTCGTATCAGAGTTCATAAATGCTGATAAAATGTACTCGGTGATTTTAACCTAATAACTGCTGAAGAGTTTATTTTAGCCCTAAGGCTAGCTTTTGTTAAGTTTATCGTCAAAAACAACAGGATGAATTTACCTAATTATAACATTTAATAACATTCTCAGTATTGATTTGTATAATATTTGGTCAATTCTACTTCATATGCAGCTGATATACATATGTAGTTTTAAGAGAGCCGTTTCATATCGTCAGTATCGTGACAAACTAACGTAATTGTAAAAATAATGTTTTTTTAGTTACTTTAGTTTGTAACGTTTTTAACCGACTGACTATCGCTAGGTGTAAGAAAAAAGAAAAACACACATTCACACCCTTTTTCGTATACCTATAGATTAATTGAAAGAGGTAACTACGAACAATTTTCGAAATTTTCGAACATATTACCGTACAGTGATAAATAACAATAGAACAACAATGCATCTGTACAACAGCAAAAAATTTCTCTCTTTGTGAAAATGTGTTCGAATCGTTCACATTTAATCGGTCTGTTCATTCTGTACGGAATTGTTACTGAAATTTTCAAAAGTTTGCGCTCATTTTATCGTTCTACAGTCCATCTAATATTATTTTCGCTCTAAATGCATAAGGTTTTTGATAAATAATCCTACACTTACGCATTCATTGTTAATACAAATTATAAAATGACATAATATAAGCTGCATTTAATCACAATTAACAACATATAATGTTCGATTTTCGACAATTTACAAAATAATTGAATGTATATATGCATACAGTCAATTCTCTCTATAACGAACAGTTTTCTGACTCCCTTCAAAAAAAATTAAAAAATTTGAGAGAGCTTAATTATATAAATTTTAAGCCCATTAGAGATAGAATATTCATTTTTTATGAGTTTTGAAAAACGTTCTCTATAACAAATTCCTCTCTATAACGAACAAAAATTGGACTCACTTCAGAGTTCGTTATAGAGAGAATTGACTGTATAAACTTTCACAAGGACCACATTCCGATAATATAATAGTAATTTGTTGTATAATATTTATATTTATTCAAATTCCACAGTTTCAAATATTAGTACGCCTATTTGATTCCAATCTGAGAAAAAAAAATATTTTGAATAGCATTCGATGTATTTTAACGAATCAACTTATAATATCATTGCCGAATGAGTGTGAATGAGTCTGTTCGGATCACAGTAAAATGCATTATCCAATTCAAAATGTTAGGAAATGTTGGGAAAATACGTTCAAATTTTGGGCCAAATTTTATGAGATGAAATTGACAGCGCTTGGAACTACTAACCTATTGTATAAAAAATTATGTGTTTATCAATTTGTGAAAATATTTATGTATAGCTGTCACATATCTATGGTAGAACACGAAATGAACTGAGAACGCTGAACTTCCTGGGCTCGTTCCTAGGTATTGATCAAATGAAAAAGAATACCTAGGATCAATTTGTAATTTTGTTTAGCGAATTAAGTGAGCTGAGTTATGGTCGAAACCGCTGTTTTTCGATTACAGGTGGAAGGCTTCCGCATACATCTCAGGGAGAGAAGCATGCAATCCAAGGATTTAAATGAAAGATATGGACCTCAGGAAACTAATCAAAAAAAATTCAGTGAAAATAGGTTGAGCGGCTTGGGCTGTAGGGTTCATAGCCTAACTCAGGCTAGGCTACACGATCGTACTCGATAGTTGATGGCAGTTAATGAATATTTCGTTAATTATGAGGTCGTTTTTCCTATGTTGTAGGGAAAATTGAAAGGAAATTCTTGCCCAGGTTTTGTTCTAAGGTAGGCCTTAGCACTTTTTTTTTTCGTTATAAAATGTAGCCACTTTTCAAACAATTCTGGCCTCCACACGAGTTTTTAAGTTAAGTAATGAGTTCTAAGTTCAATTTTCAGGTTTCGATCGATTTGTTAAAATACGATGTTTCTCATACTTTAATGTTTTGTCACCGACCGACGTATTGCATGATCAGACCTGATGCAAAACTTGATGTATTTGATAAGGCTGTGTGTGAGAGTAGTGTTCAACAACAAGAATTTCGAAGTTCACAATGTCTTCGCGTAGATAGGCATAAACAGTTTTCAATACAAATTATTTGAAATGAACTTACAATTTAGATTATCCAAATTTATATACTTTGACATTGACGTGCATAAACGACACATATATAATACGTCATCCGGATAGTCCTTATTATTCACTCCATCACAATAAGAATGGAGCCACCGATTGCAACAAGAACATTTAATCCAGTCAACACCTTCTTCAGTATGCTGATCGCTTATTCCACAAACCAAACATGTGTTCTCTATGTCTAGATCTGATGATTCCAAAATAAGATTTTGTAGAAATGCTCTATAGGCATAAGCGTTAAATTCTTCGTATGCGATATCTCCTTTCAAAATAAATGATTGACAAAATCGAACAACATAGGCACCGCAATTCACATCATCATTTTGAAGATTGTGTGGATATTGTTTGACTCTCCATTCACTTATGCCACCAATTGATGTAAATTTTGAATTGTACGTGATCAAAAATACTTTAAAATTTTCCATATATCGTTCAAAGTCATGTTGTCTTTCTCCTTTAGGATCAATATATGAAATAATTTTGTTTTTTATATCCAGAATAAACAAAACAAAGTGGTTGACATAGTGTAACGGGAGCAAAACGAAGGGCTTTTTAAATTTTTTGTAACTTTTGTCGCGGGACGGATCCAAAAATATAACATTGGCATTTATGCAACTACCTTCGATTTTTAAGGAATTTTTTAGGAGCAGTTGAAGCAGGTATTCAACTAAAGTGTTTGAAAACCATTTCGATCCCGATAAGTATGAAAAATCTTGAGAAAATATATTACGTTTGCCATTAATGGCGACTACATAATGGAAGTCTTCAATGTGCTTATAATAGCGACAATCTTGAATTAATCCATTTGGTAACTTCACATTCACATCAATGCTATTTACAGGGATCGATTCAGGATCAGCGTGGTACGAATCACCTTTTATTCCTTCGATTTCTTGAAAGCATTTTGAGGCATCGTTGATTCGAGGGCAGAAATCACTTTCAACGTTGATGGCCTATAAGAAAGACTTTTGCAATGAGGTACCTCGAAAAGGCTATTTTTCACGAAAACCGTACACTCAGTAGTTTCAGCTCCATACAAACGTAAACTCAGTGAGACAGAAACTACTTTGACTCAACAGTTTCCTAAAAGTGTGACTACGTTTTTACCTGGGTTTCTTTTTTGATAACATTCTTTACATTCTTTTTAGAGAACCGAGGCCGTTTTCTTACCCATTTTTCTTTGGCTTCGGCAAGGATAGCATAGTCACACTTTTTTTCATCTCGTTTTCGCTTTTTATTAGTTCTCATCGGTTGATATGAAGTGGCCAACCTAAATTTACCAATATTCCATTTAAAGCCTTTCACGACACGGTTTGTTCTAGTAATGCTCTCTCTAATGAACCGTCCACATTTCGTTGGTAATTTGCCTGTCGAATAATCGTTTGTTACAGGGTGCAATATAAATATTTACAACACTCGGCACCACTATATGCATATTATGGTCGAGCTGTCAAGGTTTGACCACCCCGTGTTGTAAACTATCGTATGCTAAACGGAATTTAATTACAGATATGTGAACGGACTTGTCAAGGTCCTCGGGCAAACAGCCTCGGAACTTCAAAACCACCCTTATCGTAGATCTCCAATTACAGTCGTTGTAGCATAATATACTATTAGTAATAATCCAATAAATAAGCTAAACTGTTAATTGGATTATTCAATAATAAATTCAACATAATCTTATTAAAAATTCAATCTCTTCCAATAACCTTTTTTGATTTATTAGGTTTGGGATAGTCCATGTTATTACACCTTGAAACCCAGATCTCCTGATACTTTGTGTATCTTCCCTTTTAATCATTCAAATCGTAAAAACTACCTGGTAACCCGGTGGCAAAATCGAGATTTTCCGCTGAATGACTATTAACGTAAAAATTTGAAACTCCTACTAAATTTTTTTGTGGAAAAGTAAACTAATTATAATAAAGTGTAAAAATCTTGAGCGAATCAACCGAGGATTTTTCTTAGAAATTTCTACAACTAAGTCGTAAAATATTTATCTAAATTTTATACAGAGTTTCAAGTCATTGCCTCTCCTAATGAAGATAACATAGATGAAAGGTGCTATAATTCCACTGCCTACAATAATCCCGTAGAAGACTTATCGTGTAGAGTTATTGCATTTAATGTACCTCAAATTGTATTTTTGGTTAGAGCTAACATTTTAAACTTTAACTTAACTTTAAACTTTAGTTGTTTCATGCGTTTTACTTTGCATAATAAAATAAATTGAATTTTTCATTTCCCAACTGAAACCCAAGTCATTACAGATTTCCCTATTTGAAGTGATTTCCAACATCCTTTTCCTTATTTCCCCGTCGTTAACTTTTGACCCTCAAAACCGATTCCCCAGTAATTGTTTGCCCATTTTCCGGTATCCGATTTTTGGTATCTCTCTCTCAGTGAATCATTCTCTCACAATTCACTTAACGTGAAAATTACTTAGGGAAAGGGAATGTTAATTTTAATCACTTAATTTTATGAAATAATCGTCATTTTTTAGCTTAAATTTGCTAAGCATTTCTGACAATTATGTAGTCCTGTGAGCGTGACCGGCTTTTGTAAGCCCTCATAATTTTTCTTATGAAAATATTGAGTGAATTGTTAGTTTTGAATTTTTTAGTTTTTCGCGTGGGTACGAAGGCGGGAGGAGGGTATCTAGTCGAAATGCACGGATGCATACAGGGGAAAGGGGATTTGAAAATCCCATTTTCTTGCGTACGTAATATCTTTTCAAACGTAATAGAAACTTACCTAATAATACCGGCTTTCTTCTGAAATGTGTTTTTGAAATGCAAAAAAATGATTCGACATGTTGGTTATGGTAAACAATTACGTTTGGATCAGTTATTAGTATGCCAGTCCACAAAGGAATAATGCTGAGGTAGTTTTTTGCAAATTTTTCCACGAAACCCAAATTGAAGTAAACGTTTTTCTTTTTTTTCGATTTCAATAACTGTGAACGAACAGACGATGGTAAGTGAAATATTTTACATCGTTCTTGCAAAATGTTCTTGAAATCAAGATAAAATGGACTGGCAGCATATATTGTGGATTCGACTTGCAAACTTTCAATTTTTGTTTCCTCATTATCTTCGCCCTCATATGATGCTCCATATGAATTTCGTTATCTGAAAATCCTTCTGACTTTATTACTTCGCTCTGTTCGTTGATCAATTCATTTAATATTTTGTATGCAGTTTCAACTTCAACTCCATGAAATTCTTTCACAAATAATGTAGCCAAGTGACTAAAGGCGCGTTTTATTTGTTCGTAGTCTCTACACTTCGAAATAAATTGCAACACTTTCAGCAAAAATTTTGATTCATCGGTGTGTTTTTTCAATTGGAATGCCTTTAAAATGTTTTTGGAAAAAACTTTTGATCCGTGTGTATAACATAAATGGACTTTGGTCATTCGCTTAAAATGTGCAGAGTCTGTGCTTTTTTTTTCGAAGCTATGTCATAAGATATTAATAAATAATCTCTTAAGGACATGCCGTTTAACCCTTCTAGAACAGCATGAATGAGGGCATAGCTTTTATCTGTAACTATTCTGTGAAACATTGTGCGTATTGATGGAAATTTGCTTTTGAAATAAACTTTAAACGAAAACATCCACTCTGCTAAATATGATGCCTCTTGACAATCACTTATTAGCTCGAGAATTGGTATTAACGTACCAATTACGTCAGAATTAGCTTTTAGGTTCATGACGCAAGCGTAATAATAAACTTGTTTCACATGTTCCTCGATATTTTCGTAAGGATGACGGATTACTCCAACAGTTGCATCTAAATGTCCGACGCGTTCTCCATTAGGAAAATCGCTTGCTCGTTTATGAATGATATCGCATTGCGCTTTGCTAAATATATTTACAGAGAACGGTTTCTTTGATATTTTTTGAATGAATCGGTTTTCACCATCCATCATCATTTCCAAATCTATTATATCATTTTTGTGAAGATCATTTAGCTGTAACGCCTCGTTTCTTATTTTGTAATAGACACTATCGGATTTGATGTCCTGCAAATTCTTCTGCTCCAGTAGTTCCTCGCTAGCATTTTCAATATTTTGCGCTTTAAATTCCATTGGCATTACATTCATCAAACAATTTTGAAAATCAGTCCTGTCCACTTGACGAACTTGTCTCGTGATGTATTTCGTATGCACTTGTTCGTCATCTGAGTGACATAACTGAAATATTCCTTTTGATGCGTCATTTAGGCTGCAGGTTGCCTTGAATCTTCGTTTGCAAGGTTTATGTTTGCAATATATCCAAAACGTCAGATTTTCGTTCCCATTGTATATTATTTTTGACCCGATATGATAAGACTTAATTAGGGTTACGCAACCAGCAACTACATCAATATGGTTTTTCGCTATGCGATTCTTGTATCGCTTAAACATGAGTTTGTTCATGGTTTTCGTATCATAGTCGTAAATTGTATTCATAATTTCAGGACAAATTTTAATGTCTGGAAGATCAATCCACGTCGGTATAGTTTTTCTATTTTTATCCTTTTGCTCTTTAACGTTTTTATAACTTTCATTTCCACCGCAATCTTCATTTCCTCCATTGTTAAAAATGTCATCCACAAACTCATTCATATGCTCCTCACTTCCATAGTTCTCATCCAAAAACTCCTTTTGATGGTCCTTTTCTTGACAGCACTCATTTTTATAGTTCACACTTTCAGGTTCCACATGTTCATAGTTCCCACTTTCGCAGTTCTCACTCTTACTTTCATAATTCTCATCTTCATAGTCCTCACGTTCATAGTCATCACGTTCAAAGTCCTCACTTCCATAGATCTCGTCCACAAACTTTTTTTCATAGTTTGCATATTCGTTGTCTTTTTCTTGACAGCACTCATTTTTATAGTTCACACTTTCAGGTTCCGCATGTTCATAGTTCCCACTTTCGCAGTTCTCACTCTTATTTTCATAGTTCTCATCTTCATAGTCCTCACGTTCATAATCATCACGTTCAAAGTCCTCACTTCCATAGATCTCGTCCACAAACTTTTTTTCATAGTTTGCATATTCGTTGTCTTTTTCTTGACAGCACTCATTTTTATAGTTCACACTTTCAGGTTCCGCATGTTCATAGTTCCCACTTTCGCAGTTCTCACTCTTATTTTCATAGTTCTCATCTTCATAGTCCTCACGTTCATAATCATCACGTTCAAAGTCCTCACTTCCATAGATCTCGTCCACAAACTTTTTTTCATAGTTTGCATATTCGTTGTCTTTTTCTTGACAGCACTCATTTTTATAGTTCACACTTTCAGGTTCCCAACGTTCATAGATCCCACTTTCGCAGTCCTCACTCTTACAGTCCACTTGTACACAGTCCCTATTATTACAAAGCTCGTCTATTTTATTTTCGTTCTCAAAGGCAATTCCTATAGCAAAGAAGAAATATTTTAGCCGACTAATGAACACATTTGTTTTGCTTTTAGGTAATCAAAAATTACAAATAACTTTACCTGATTTTATTTTTTAAACTCCAAATATTTTGGAAATTAAGTGCCATTTTGAATGAATTAGTGATATATGACATCATGACCTCCTTGTAAGCAAAACCAAAAAATTAAAGTAAATGTTATGTTTTCGCTTTGACATCTATTAAATTTTTTTGCAAAAAATAATGATATCAGTCAATATTGTTTCTATACGATTCACGTAAATGATTAACATGTGTACAATTTGTTAACCATCAACAAAATTTTCTATGATAAACGAGTTGAGACAAAACATGTTATAGTGTCAGTCCAGTAGAAAATTCAACTTTTGCGAACTATGCACTTGCAATCTCCGCTATCAAATGACAATTCAAAGTGAACACAACCATTTAGTTTGTACTGCGGAGATAATAAGTGCAGAGTTGCATTTGTGGCAGAACCGCAAGCTAAAGAAAAATAATAGATCAAAAAATTGAAGACCAAAAACGAAACGTTTACAAATTCCATTCAAAATTCTCGGAATTGAATTCTATTCGCGATTTTCACACGTTCAAAAGATTACACTACTTTCTACGTCAATATAATTTAAAATCGGACATAAGTATGTTGAAAAGTTCCCCGCTATGCGTTCAAGTCGGTACTTTCTTTGGCAAAAAAAAAATTTAAGAGTTGGACATAAGTATTTTCTAAAGCTATTCGCTGTCGCACCCTTCGTTGCAAATCGCCAATTTTGGCAATGTGCAATGAATGTCGCGACGCGTAATGGAAAAAATAACATAACTAAGAAGTACAAATTATTTAGTTTTGTATTAGAAAGGAAGAAAATTTTTAGTTTTCAAAGAATTATTTGAGGTGTAATGTGAATTTTGAAGAAAACCTCGATTTTAGATGATTTTGAGTTTGTGAATCTAAATAAGTAGTGAAATATAGTCGAAATCAGGCGTTATTTAAATAAAAACGACTCCAAAGTGTGTCATCACAATGGTAACAAAGACCAAAAATCTCATTTACACTTACAGTATGAATAATTTTGTCCAATCCTAATTTGTGTGAGATATGTGGAATGAGCAATCGTTGGAATTCCTTTTAATAATATGTTATATGTAATATTGGCTTATTTCTAAATTCCCTTGATTGTAGATCTCCTTAACACAAACATGCAATAATAAAATGCTTTAAAGCCATTTTAATAGAGAGCATTATAAATATTTTCCATGAGACATTTCCGGTTCATTTCTTTCTGTAAAATTCGGAGGTTTTTCATACAAAAAAAATTTCTTTAATTTGTACACAAAATGGTGGTATCTTGTACAAAAATTGTTAAAAAGAACTGTACAATTCGATTTTATGTTGTACTCCGTAGAATCAAATTGTACTGTTTTTTTTTGTACAAGACACCACCATGTTATGTACAAATTTATTTTGTTTTACAACATTTTTTTTTGTGTAAAGAAAACTTTTCTTTTTGTATAAAAAAACCTCCGAATTGTACAGAAATAATATAATCGACATTTCCTCAGAACTTGGAGTCATATGGCGCAGTGATACATTGTTACTAAAGCATAGTTAGTCGAAGTTTTAGTACTTAGATGGTTGACCGATAGATAGTCGGAGATTTCATTGTTTGTCATGTTTTTGCTTTAAATCCAATTCAATCCAATCCAATTATCAATTCTTAAGCGGTATTTTTTTTTATATACTTCTCGCTAATAAAACGCACTTTATTTGACCAAAAACCTCATTAGAAGGAGGCTTTGCAATTCGTTTATAAACATCACTGTGTACAAGATACATACACCAATATATATAAATTTTATACTTGAATTGTAAAAGTAAATAGGGTTTATAGTAGAACTTTAAAGATACATCATCATCATCATCATTTATTCATAACATTATGCATATTCTATGATTACGCGTTTATTTTATCTTCTGTTTTCGGTCAAATAAAGTGCGTCTAAGCGCTCAGTATATAAAACTATGCTGTAAGAACTGCAGTTCTTGTAGTATAATATATATTATGCTACTGTAGAGATATCCCAAACATTACACTCGAGTACATAAGACACGAACAAGTGGCGTGTATGTGTCTTATGTACAAGAGTGTAATGTGAGGGTATCTCTACAGTAGCATATAATATTTTATCATATCGGCCACAATAGCGTTTTGTACACGAAGCCAAGGTAGCCGTGCGGGCTAGAGCGTAGGATTTTTTTTCAAATTTTTTCATATTCAGTGCCCAATGTTCGAATCTTGGTGGATGAATTTTTTTTTTCAATGAGGAATTACATTTTAGACTTGTAATTCGATTTTTCGATTTTTGTAACATACACACATCATACGGTGAATAATCTAATTTAAAATTTTGATTTTTTTCTATAATGAAAAAAAGAAATACGTGGCATTCGCATGCGTACTACGATCGAACGTTTTGTCTTTGATAACAACGAAATTCATTGTATGTGTAGTAATTCGAAACACAGGCATACTGTGTCGTACGCTTTATGTACATTTTAAATTCAATCACGTTAGCTGTAACGATACAAATAACATTTCGTTGTTTTATGAGGATGCGGTGGTAGAGTGGTTAGCATAGTTTGATATTAACTCGAGGGTCCGAAGTTCGAGACTCGTCGGGGGCATGGTTTTTTTTCTTTAAAAATTTCTAGAGTAAAACATTTTGTAAAACACTTAATGTATGGAATACGCCTTCGGAAGTGATAATATAAGATTACTTATACATTGTGGTAAGCGAGTAATAACCGTTCAAGTATATATTACACACAACGCGCGAGCGATAGCGAGCAAGTGTGTGAAATATACACGCGAACGGTTATTCGAGTGTCCACAATGTATAAGTATATTATTTTACTTTAATAGCGACGATTCGCCGAACATTAAACACAAGAACTGATGGCCGAGCGAGCTAGGGCACGGTGGCGCTAATTTTTTGAGATGAGGTATCGGGGGTTCAATTCTGATTTTTTCGACTTTTTTACTTTTTTTGTGTTTGTTTCATGCACAAAATATTCAAATTATCAAATTGTTGCATCTAGATAGAAGAAAGTGAAAAAAAAATTTCGCGCAAGCTTGAACCTTAATGCACATTTCATATCAATATTTGTATAAAACACAACCGAAGATTATGTTACAATGAACAATGCGCATGTGCATTCGAAAACAAAATTTCGAATTAAAAACACACACATGTGAGATTCCATATAGAAAACACATTTTATGAGAGTTTTCAATTGAATCACATTAGCTGCGATAATATAATTCGCAATTCATGCATTTAATAAGATCATGTGGCGTAGTGGTTAGCATTGGGACGCGGGGCGTTTTGTGTTCGATTCTCAAACGGACGGTTTTTTTTAATTTAATATTTCTAGTCTATCTGGTTATTTATCGCCCTAGACAGTGGAATGTATCCCTCTAGACGGATAAATACTGAGAATAATGCAATAAATTCTCATTTTCCGTCTCAAAAATTGGCATTTAATGTAAGGCGTATCGTCGCATATAAAGTAAAATACTATAATTTTGATTTACATAAAACATGCCATCTACATGTGATATACTATACATTGTTGGGAAAAAGCTCATTATTTCAAGTTATTTGTGAATTATTATTTCTGCAGTTCTTGTCAGCTGACGTTGAAAAGAAAAACAATTACATCAATGCACTCAGAGCGAATATAAAAAGAAATTGCAGACGTAATATTGATGATCGATTTAGCTTCGCTATCGATGCATTTAGTAAAGTTCTTGTATACATTTTTTGATGGCATTTATTGGGTATAGTTTTCACGATTGTCACTTTCAAGGTTCGTTATTCAACTGTTGTTAATTCATTCAAATATTTCCACACGTATCACAGATGCATATATTAATATAATAAGTATACAGGTCGACCATAAAAGATAAATTTACGCATCAATTAAGCTACAGATTAAAGTACCGTATTGAAAATTCGAAACAAAAGATTTTCCAAAGCCGTCGATTTTATTTTCATACAAAGCCGATCACTATTAAATTTTTCTTTTTTGGTCGACCGTGACTTTCATTATGCATATATCCTTATATTAATCTATGCACAGATGCCTCAAAAAAATATGTATTTCAGCTGTTTACTAATTATTGTGCAAGAAAAGGAACTTGAATTAAATTGTAAATAGAATTCACTTAAAGAATTTTTTTTGTCAATTATGTGTTTTTTGTAAGTTAATTCTTGTGATAAGTTTGTGATGTTAACTAGTAGCTAAAATGATGTTACCTATGTAATAATATTGTATTCGATTTGAAATATTGTAGGTTTTTATTCATGTAATGAAAAGAAACCTACAAAAATAACTGAAATCAATTGTATACATATAGATATACATATAAAATAATAAAATTGCTTCAATTTTAACGAAGTTTGAAAACATACGCTACGGCTAAGCGAGCCATACTCAACAAAACAGGTATTGCAAAGAATCTGTGTACGTATCAGTTATTGCACAAGTTTCAAGTTCTTTTAACAGTATCGAAATTCGAACGACCTACAGAAATTACCCAAGGTTATGGCGAAACCCCCAACCCTCTTCCCCTCTGAAATAGAACCTAAGGCCTCTTGAGGCCAAAAATCTTGGGATCGGGACATTTTTTGGGAGAACTCCGAAACTACTTTCTCAAGAATGTCATTCTCTACCACTTTGCCTTAAGCAGCCAGAGATATGAGTCATCCTTCCCGATTCTAGAAGTAACTGAATCTCAGGATTGGAAATTTTTTCGGGAAAACCCTGAAACACTTGCTCACTAAAATATCCATGAAATACTTGTCGAGATACATATATGCGAAAAAGTTTCACCAACCTTCAAAAACCACGTTTTTGATCACTTCTTCGACCATACGCTCATCTTTGAACTTGAATCATGGGGTGCATGTACCTTTCAGGGGAAAAAATAAGGACCTTTCATAAAGAAGCTCGTGTGACACAGGTGGGACAGAGGGGAGGGGGTCTAAAAACTTCGATTTTTACGTGTCATACTTTATGAGCTAAGGTGATTTAAGGTGATCGGTGTAGCCGTTTAGCAAAAAAAATGGAGACGTACGAGGGCCCTTCGGTGATGATTTCAAAAAGACTCACAAAATTAATTTTTGAAGGCTCAAACCGGGGCATAGATCAAAAGGCCCATCGGTGTTTTGCACCGATGCACCATTAGGCCAGTGCGGGCTTGGACGTACGGACGGAAGACCGAACTTTTATTTTTGCGGATTCGTCATCTCTATACGATATTAAATACATCCCCCTTACTCCCGCCTTGATCTACCTCATGTTACAATAAAATGTCTTGCAGTAAACCTAAGGAACCTTGTACTTCGTACGTATCCAATAAGACTCAAAAGCCCCCTTAAGTATTATTTGTGTTTTTTTGAAAAAAGCGAAAAAATTGCTACTGCCGGTATTCGAATTTTCAACTTTTCGAATGGGGAGTTGTTTTAAGAAATTACTACGGCTTTATGTTGTGTTGATATTAATTTGAAAATTTTTACACAATTTTGTTGTTTATGGTATGAAACTAAAATAAATAACAGTAACGTGGATGCTTCAAAATTGATTATAGGAATTTAAGCTAATGTCATTGAAACTTAACTCGAAAAACTTTAATAAACCCCTGATATTAGCAATCGATAATTCATTGAAATTTTTTCTTGCTAACGATATTTTGAAATTTTGTTTTTGAAAAAGAGTCAGAAGAAACAATATGTACCAAGTGGTTCAATTTGTAGTAGATCGAAAGGCTAAGCCCGCGCCTGTAATATGGATATTCAGAGATAAAGGAAGATGGAAATGTTATTGGCCTAAAAGAGATGTAGAAACTAAACTTAAAAAAAGGACGCCGCCACCGATGACTGTGCAAAACAGCAAATCATGGGACATTTTTGAAGTCAAATTACATCTGAACGGAAGTACTGAATATAACAACGTTATTTAGCTCATTCAATTACTAATAAATAGTTTCGCAGAGATGTTCGACTCATTGGATTCAGCAAGAGCGAATTCTGAAAAGATTGAATCAGCATTGAGAGAATCCAATTGCTCTCTCAACTCCGAAAGCTGCTCAAAGGCCAATTGTTCAAGATCAACCGATTCCTCCATCAGGTCCGAAAGTTCCTCATCTGAAAAGTTATTGTTGTCCGAAAAGAAAGAAATTATCAATAAGGTCAAAATCATCGAAATAAAGACCGTAGAGGCATTCAAAGATTACGAGCTATATTTGAATAATGAGATTAACATGGAATGTTTCGTAAGTGATCTAAAACTTTTCATCAACTTGTATGCTTAATTTTTTGATTGGTCTCAGTTTCATGTGTCAAGACAATTTTATAGAAAGTTCTCATTGTCAGCCGAACGATTTCCAATATTAAGGTTTGGTTATATTAGAAGATTTTTCGATTATTCGGACTATCTACAGTGTTGTCGCTGTTTTTTAATTGATATTTCTATTTTTTATAAATTTGAGTGAGTTCGCGGAATCTTCACTAATTTAAACAAACCACCCATTTCCAAAAGTTATTACTCATCCAAATTGGTTGATCTTGAATAATTGGCCTTTGAGCAGTTTTCGGAGTTGCTTTTTAGAATTCGATATAGCTGAATCCAACGAGTCGAAATTCTCTGTGAAACTATTTATTAGTAATTGATTATTAGTAACTGATCATCTCGTAGAAAGCTTTAAAAAACATAGCTAAAGCGACCCGCACGTATCAGAATAGATATTGGCAAAGAGACCTATACGGATGCAACTCTTGCAAACTCTTATTGTATATTAAAATATAGCTTAAACTTCCACAAAATATGGAGGAATGTAATGTGATTTTATTTAACTGAAGTCTTAAGGTACGTTTACACTATTGCTAGGTGTGCCAACGTTTGCAGACCTACCAACTACTTAAAACTCACTGCGAACGACTGTTACTTTCCACCTACCAATGCAAAATAAGCCGTTGACGCTGTTGGCAGGAGTATGTATGTTTTCAACAAATTTCTTTTGCCAACACGTTTGCGGCAAATTATCTACCTACTAACGTTGGTAGATCGAAAATTTGCCGTTTACACTATTGGGTTTCTAGATATGTTTGCAGATTGTGAAATTTGTTCTGAAGTTGTGTATAGTGACTTGTGTCGTGTGAACAATTTATTTGAAATCGAGTTTTTAAATATTTACGTAGGAAAATATAATTAAAAACAGGCTTCTGAACCTTTGGAAAAGCGGTTCGGGTTACGGTTCATTGTTTTTGAAAATTAAAAAAACGGTTCGGGTTCGGGTTCAGGGTTTTCGAAATCAAAAAACGGTTCGGGTTCGGGCTCAGGGTTTTTGCAAATCAAAAAAAACGGTTCGGGTTCGGGCTCAGGGTTTTCAAAAATAAAAACGGTTCGGTTTTGGGTTCGGTTCTTTCTGTCAAATTATCTGCGGTTCAGGGGTTCGGTTCGGTTCGGTTCAGAAGCCTGATTAAAAAAGAATTTAATTATGGATGAAAGTTTTGGGGATTTTTTCCCTTTGGCGATGTTTGTGTTGGATAGTAGCCGTGGTGGATTTGGACTATTAAACCTACATTCGTCCTATTTTTACTTCTATATTAGCGTGGGTCGAACTAAACAAACAGTTACAATTTACTGCTTCTCTTTCGAAAAATTGAATCTATGACCGAAATGGAGTAACCTTCCCATATAGAATTGCCTAGTCAAAGGTCGTCCTGATCTAGCAACTTTGGGTAAAAGTTTGTATGAGGGGGATGACGAATGAGATGACGAATAATCCCAATTGCATGACAATGAGACGAATAATCCCAATTGTATGAAATTCGTCATCCCACTCATACAAACGTTTACGTAAAGTTGCTGGATCAGGACTACCTCTGACTAGGCAATTGTATATGGGAAGTTTGCTCCATTTCGGTCATAGATTCAATTTTTCGAAAGGGAGGCGGTAAATTTTGAATTCGACCCTAGCTACTTCTATATGCATTTTCGTACCTTTAAACCAACAATAATATTACTTACTTATATATGTCCAATAAAGGACATAACCTGAAGTGAATTGTGATTTTTCCACGGTTATAAGTTTGAACCCCATACGATTCGATTATTAGTCGAATGCTTTGGTAATCAAGCTACGGAGACGACCAAAAATATTTCAATGTAGAGGTTTAATAGTCCAAATGGTCCAAATCCAGGTTATGTCCTTCGTTGGGCATATAGAAGTAAAATAGGATGAATGTTGGTTTAAAAGTCCAAAAATGTACTTTATACAAATGACGAATATTGACGGAAATGTCACTAAAATGTATGAAAACGTTTGCAATTTGCTGATGTCACAAAAACGAACATCGGCAATTCCAATTACGTTTGCATACACTGATCTGCAAATCACTGCCAACGACTAATTTACCAACATTGGTATACACAAATTTGCCGATTACATCGTTGGTAGATACTGAAAAACGATTTACAGGCTAAAAATCTACCAACATTGGTAAGACCTACCAATAGTGTAAACGTACCTTTAATTACATTGGAAATCGCCCTCTCATTTTCATCTCAACTTTCTGTAAAACATAGCATGATTTTGATCCGACCTTAGGACCGACTTGGGGCCCTAAGGAGAGACCTCAGCCCTACTTTTTTCTTGAATATTCTTAGTTAGTTAGTTAGTTAGTTAGTTATTTGCGACAATATGTGTGAGGTCTTGCAACCTTTTTAAATACATACGTTCCCGATCTAGCTACGCGATAACAATATTATTTTCGGTCAGAACTAGTTTGTTGTGCGACACGATTAGTGAGGAATGTCTCCCTATCCGGCTAGGAAACACTCTGTACTAGTTTGTGCCACGTAAGTAAAAATATGCAAAAGTAAAAAGTAAACGAGAGCTATACATAGATGACAGCAGCGTCCGCAGACGTTAATAGTTAAAGCCTTTTGGTAATAAAACAAATGAAAACACGAGGAGGACACGAAAAGACAACATAAGGTACTAGTCTTCGCTTAGCTATGACAGAAGTAGTCTTTACATGCCCTTTTAAAGCCAGTTATCGATTATGTAACATTATGGTCCCTCGATTACCTCGCAAATAGGAAAGAATGAAGAAAATCGGATAGAATTTTTATGTAATAAATACGTACAGCTCCGAGGTCCGAGGACACCGAACTAATAAAAGTGTCTTCTATAAAATGTTGAGCTTTCATTGGCCTATCCAATAAAAAAGATTAACGAAAATCGGAGAAGATTTACTCGAGTTATGTACGAAAGAAAAAAAACCACTAAAGCGGCCCTCGCCATCAAGAGGCTCATGCACCAAAAATGCCCATCTTCAATCCAAACACTCCTCTTGGGATCACTTTTCAGATTCGGCATCTAGGGACATGTTTCTTTATTCAGAGATTATCATTTATGATTCTCGATCGTCAAGGAACTTAAGAAGTAGAGATGGTCACTTATTTTACTAATGTTTAGGGATGATCTATCCTCAATTGCATTTTTTGTTTTAATGACATTTATTTACATTTATTTTGTAAGGTTTTATTTGCAGGCCAATTTTTGGTTGGAATGGGACGAAACTGATGAAGTTAAATTCATTCAAGGAATGATTTTTCGAACATTCGAAAAAGAATTTTTCTTCAATAATGTCTCGATTAAAGGTGACAAAAACAAATTGTCTTTGGCAGATTCAAATATTATACGATGTTGGATTTGTAAGTGTTACCATTAATGATGATTTTATGCTTTTATTTTCTACTATACTCATCTGTCGTACAAAGTATAAAAGCCTTGGAGAGTAGATTTTGAGAGAGAAAATGTATGAAATTCTCTCATCTTATGACGTCACCAAGGTTTTAATGCTTTGTACGGCAGCTGTAGCCGACCCATGGAAAAAGAGTGACGATGATTCTGCCGTACAAAGCATAAAAACCTTTGTGACGTCATAAGATGAGAGAATTTCATACATTTTCTCTCTCAAAATCTACCCTCCAAGGCTTTTATACTTTGTACGGCAGGCACTGCTGTCATAGTCCTCGTTAAAAAACCATGGAAACGTTATAATATATAGATTAACATTTAACGAATTCCAAAATTTTAATTTTAATTTCAAATTTTAATGCATTGAAGATGTCCTTGGTAAAAAATTCGGCGAAAAAATTATTTTTGATAAAATAGTTTCGTCGATCCCAAATGTTGAAGAATCTGCTCAATCTTCTAATGGTATGAAATTATTTTTTTTATTTCGGGTCGTTTATCTTTGATCGTTGGTTTTTATTCTTATTGGGTGTGGGATCAAAAAAAGCCCTGAAGATGCCTGCTAAGAGCGGCGAAATATAGGCAAAGAAAAAGATAAACAAACCGTTTTTTGATCCCACACCGATAAACCCGACCCAATAAGAAATTATTTTTCTTGTGCGAAACTTTATTTACATTTTTTTTTCAAATTTGAAGACTGCAGACACGTTCAATCTTTGGAAAAATCTGTGGATATTTATTCTAGAGTTGTCGATGTACATAAAGATTTTCCGATTCGTGATCCAGAAAGGTTCAAAAGAAGTGAAATTTTGCTATTGGAGAAATCGAACATTGAAATTGTTGTGAGTCTATTTCGAAAAATTTCACAGAATGCGGTAATAACTTAATTATTCATATAGTCCGACAATTGGATTCGCATTTGCCAGAACAAAGTCAATCTATTTGTTCAAGCAATGATTGCAAAAACTTTTATTAACGATTTTACTTTGAATCACACAACATTCAAGGTCGGTGATAAGGATCGTGAATTGTTGGAAGGCTCCAACATTTTTAAATGCTGGGAAGGTAAATGATTTTTTCTTTAAACCGGTTGACAAATTTTATATATTTTTATTTTAAAGTCACCGTAGCAAAGAAATTTCCAGAAAAATCAATAAGTGAGGACGACATTAAAAAACATTTCAAGACGTATAAAAATACTATAGGCAAGTCTGCCATTCCAAAAAATTAATATTTTTGTACAGATTCCTCGATTGATTGACTGATCGATTAATTGATTTTTACATATTTTTTCCCTCTTCGTTCAATTTTTTCCTGTTTGATTGTTAATCTTAAAAATGAATCTTTTGTTTTTCATAAATAAATAGTGTTTGGCACTAAGGAAAATCTAAAAATCTCTGAAAAGCAATATTCAATCGCCCTGACGCACCCAGGGTTTATTTTAACGTTACGACGAAAAGCGCAACCAATCATGCCAATGGTCAACGAAAAGGACATAGAATAATTATCAGAAACACTCCAAATTTTGGTTTTTCACATAGTTTATTAAGCTAAAACAATTGAGAAGAGGCAAAATTTCTCTCAGGCTAGGGGGGTGGTGGGTTATGAGCGCAGATGCGGTGGTTTTGCTTTAACAGTTTAGATTATGACATTTGCCTATTCTCGATTTTTTTTATTTCTTTTAGTTCACATCGTTGCCATAGATTGAGTTTTGCCTCAGGGAGGGTCTGATCAGGCAATACTACGAAAGTTTCATCTGTTCCGACGATGACAAAACATTAAATTTGTATGGAAGAACGTCGTTTTTTGCGATTTATTAATTTTGTGTTTTTAATTGAGCGGACCAAATGAGTAACGATATAAGTTAATTCTACTTTAAAAAAAACTCACTTGGTCCGCTTTATACAAAATATAAAATGAATAATTCACAAAAAACAAAGTTCTTCCATACAAATTTAATTTGTCATCTTTACACCGTTGATTGCTCTAGCGAATTCTAAACCATTGGATATTGATCTCCTCGGTGGAGCTGGTAAAGAATTGAAAATAGCAGATAACTTTTTCGCTATTTTTTCCGACGGAGCATTCACATTCGACGCCACTGGTCTACCTTTGAAATCACCATCAACATCTTTTTCTTTATGGTATTTTAGCAATACATACAAGCATGGTACGCTTGGCTTGCTCACTTTCCAATGTTTAAGTTCCCTATCTGGATTCTCACATAGCACACTGCCATGCTTTTTCACTACAGAGTCAACTTCTTTCAATATAACGTTATGGGCCATTCGCAATTGTTTTTCTAACAACCCTTTCGTAGTATGAGACATCCATTACCATTACATTATTACTTTTGTCAGCTTTAGAGAAAATGAGGTTCTGTTAAAAAATTCGTTACCCGTTGTATGATGTACGTAATTGCAGTATCAATTTTGAGATGACTTTATGTATGTATTTTTCAAAATTTCCTTAAGGTTGTGTCAATATACTTTTAGTTTGAACCAAGCCCTGATGATGGGAACATAGTTCCTGAAACCGGTTGGTTAAAGAATAAAAATAAAAGGCATAATTTAAAATTGGAGAGTTTATTTCAAACAAACCCTGTTTTCGTAATATTGAGAATAATGCAATGGAACGTGGCAGAGAATTACATTTTAGAGAAAGTAGTTTCGGGGTTGTAGGTTGTACTTCGGGAGGGTTTTCGACATTACCTTGGGTAATTTCTGTGCTTTCAGTGGGTCGTTAAATTTTGATATTGTTAAAAGATATTGAAACATTGAATCGTTTAATACGTACACATTCTCTTTACGTACGGGTCCTCTTAGCCTTAGCGTATGTTCAGTAATTCAAATTACCGAAGACCTCTGTAGGTATATCATCAATCATCAATGGTCATTGCCATTCAGAAGTAGCTAGTGACGGTATTCCAATATCCTCAATAGTCAATGGAACTCGTGAAATATGATAAATGTCCAGATATAGTCGCAGACCGTCTCGTACGATCCATAATAGTCACATGTGTTCCGAAGTAGTCAGAGAAGATCACATAAAATGGGTTCATAACAGAATTTCAGCAGTTTTCTCCACTCGTCAGAAGTTCTCAGAGGTGAAAACTGTTGAAAATCTGTGATCAGCCGTGTAGCCTAGTTTTCATCTCTGAGAACCTCCGACGAAAGAGAAAAACTGATGAAATTCTGGGATCATCCCTGAACGTTAGTTCTCATCTCTGAGGACCTCTGACGTTAAGTTTAGACTAATGGCTAGTTAAAGTAACTAGAACTGGTACAATAATTACTAGAATTTGTAAATCGTATTGGAATGAAATTAAATCTGTGAAGAAAAGTTTATGGCTCTCGGATGGGACCCGAACCCATAACCTTCCACTTTCCGGGCGGATGCTCTATCAATTGAGCTACCGTGGACATTTCCTTCACAAACCTAATTTTGAATCGGTTTTTCAAATACTACGTCACAGTTCATACCGCGTGTATTACACACACGATACTGCATATATTGAGATCTTGCGCTTTGCGGCGAGCCCAATAATGTAATTTAGGAAATCGCATTGAGCCTTTGTCTGGTTTACTGGCTCTATAGTTCTCAGGAGACAACAAATATACGTTTTTAGACAAAATTGACTTTGTCGATAGTTTTGTTTTGTTTAATAGATCTAAATTTCATTCTTATATGACAAAAATCTTCCGTAAACTTGCCTCTAATGTAACTTTAATTGTCATCAAACATACCTCTAATATGACTTCAGTTAACGTGAAACCGACTGTTGCTACTTCAATTTACCTCAATGACGCATCTAATACGACCTGTCTCCAATATTACTTCAACTAACCTTCAATAATTATTATTCTCAAGCCTAATGTCATCGAAGAAATATTCGTTACAAGACTAAATTAGCTTTGTCGATCATTTCATTTTGTTAAATGGTTCGTCAATTTACTTCAAAAATTGGATTGTAATATGACATCCATATTCCTTAAACATGTATCTAATATAACTTTCATTGTCATCAAATATACCTCTAATATGATTTCAGTATACCTCACACTTCAGCTTTATGTCAATGACGCCTCTAAAATGACATCACTTCACTTCAAATCTGCCTCTAATATTACTTCAACTTACCTTCAATTTTTCTCAAACCTACTTCTAATTCCCTTAACTGAAAGTCAGGGTCATACACCAGAAAATACTCGAAAATGGCTGTTACCGTACCACTATGTGTGTGAATGAAATGTTATTTTTTTTTATTAATCGTTCATTTTTCAATACAAGGTCTTGAAAAAAACAAACCGGCTCGCATCGCAAAATTTTGTTTTGTTTACAACGGATTGTAATTGTTGATTATTTACTGGATCACGACGATATTTTAAATTAATTTGATTGACGTGTTTCAGCAATGTAAATGCGCTTCGCTCATGTAAAATGCCCATTTACATTGCTTCAGCAAAAGAGGGCAAAAAATTGGACGTTATCAACATACAGTACGTTGTGGTTGACATTGTTTGGACGACTCAGGTTTTATATATAGAAAAATCGGAGAATTTTTTCTTTTTTATCGTTAGTTTAAAAAAGAAAAAGACCAGCTAGACAATTGGTGTTGAAAATATGGCTCATATGTGCAATCGAGAGACCTGTCAAACTTCGAATGTTGCTGGCCCAAAAGCGACTTTTGTAGAATTTATTGGTAAACCAAAGAAAAAATAACAAATAATTTGAATTATAATGTAAAATATTGGTGAGTATCACGAATATTCTTTTTTTGCCAATTGGTAATTTGTTACTTTTCACTTAACGGCCACTTCAAAAAATCAATTGATAGAGGCCTTAAAAAATAATGGTAGTTTAGATAAAAACGAAATTGGAAACCTTTTATTAGTACCTAATTAAAGTTAATGGTAAATTGGTTAAATTGGTATAATTAATCCAAATAATGGTAATTTATTATTTTTCACTTAACGGTAAAAAAAAAATCATTTGGTAAAAAAATTAAAATACGATGGTCACTTAGAAAAATAAAATTTGAAATTTATTATTGGTTAACTTAGTTAAAGTTAATAGTAAATTGATAAATTGGTAAAATCAAACTAAATTCTTGGCAAAATGCTAGCGATTGAATAAGGCAATATTCGAGCAACGCAGTTCCTATACCAACGAATTAGTCTGGCCATTCAACAAGGAAACGCAACTAGCATTTTGGGAACGTTCCCTACGTCAGAAAAATTGAATGAAATTTATAATTTATAATAACTAATCTCATGTTTATATTTTATACGAATTTAATAAAAGAAAATAATTTTCATCTAAATATTATTATTTTCGGTATTGATATTTTTGGGTAAACAAATAAAATGCATAGAGAAACTGAGATGTGAAAAAGATGAAACAAACAAGATAACCCCGGTCGAAATTAGCCAGTGAAAAAATAACCTCGGTCAAAATAACCCCTGGCTGCAGTCACCGTAATAACCGTGTTATGATGGCAGGCAAAACAGCGCCACAGGCCTGAATTTAATAAAAAAAGAGAGGTCGAGGGGCGGCAGTGAGTGTCGAGGGGAGAATATAGCGGGATTTGGGGCATAGCCCAATGAACGTAGGGTCGGCTGCAGGGCGTAATCTAGCCCCCCAACACGATACGATGTCCTCCTAATGCAATAATAACTTCAACAGCTTCTCTAAAAACCGGACAAAATAGCGCCCGCCGGGGTTAATTTGTCTAGGGTAATCTTGTCTAGGGTTATTTTGTCCGGGTTATTTTGTCCGGGGTTATTTTGTTCGGGGCTATTTTGTCCGGGAGTGCCTAAATTAAATTGGTATTGGTCATTAATTACAATCCATTCTTTTCTGCTGATTCTTCATCTCTAGGCGATAATTATTGTATGCCTAAACTCCCCTTTCGATCTACTCCTTGTAGCAACAAATTGTAAATGCAGTAAACGTATGACCCTGCGCTTAGTGCGCGTCCTGTATTTTACGAAATCGCGTATCATTTGGCTAAATAGTTATCTTGTCACGATACAAAAAATATACGTTTGAAGACAAAATCAAGTTTGTCGATCATTTCATTTTGTTAAATGGTTCGTCAATTTGCTTAAAAAATTGTATTGTAATATGACATCAATATTCCTTAAACATGACTCTAATATAACTTTCGTTGTCATTAAATATACCTATACCTCTAATATGATTGCAGTTTACCTCACACTTCAGCTTATGTTTTTCAATTTATGTCAATGACGCCTCTAATATGACATCACTTCACTTCAAATCTGCCTCTAATATTACTTCAACTTACCTTCAATTTTTCTCAAACCTACCTCTAATTCCCTTAACTGAAAGTCAGGGTATTACACCAGAAAATACTCGAAAATATCTGTTACCGCACCACTATGTGTGTGAATGAAATGTTATTTTTTTTATTAATCGTTCATTTTTCAACACAAGATCTTAAAAAAGACAATATATACGTATCAGAATAGATGTTACATAAAGTCTCGAACGTATCTCAATATACAAATAAGCAAACAATCCAACGTTTCATGTTCTTTTATAACTCTAAGAGTTTCAAACATCCATAGAAATTACCCCAGGTAATGTCAAAGGCCCTACCGAAGTCTCAGACCATTCAAATCTAGAAAAAATTATATCCAAGGATTGGGATATTTTCTCCTAAAACCCTGAAACACGTGTTCGCTTAAATTTAATTCTCTACAACATCGCCTTTGGAACCATCTTTCTATTTCTCATAGTTCTAGAGATAATGGGACATCCTGACCAATTCTGGAAGCGGCCATTTACCAGGATTGAACCATTTTTCCCCAAAACCCTGAAACACGTCTTCGCTTAAATTTAATTCTCTACAACTTCGCCTTTGGAACCAACTTTCTAACTCTTATAGTTCTAGAGATAATGGGTCATCCCTCCCAATTCTGGAAGTAGCCATATACCAGGATTGTGCCATATTTCCCCAAAACCCTGAAACACGTGTTCGCTTAAATTTAATTCTCTATTATTTTTCCTTCGACAGTAAATCTCCATATTGCATGGAAAAACTGTTTTCGTATATGGCCAAGAAACTCAATTTCGTCCATTCCATTGGTCCCAGTGCCCAGACCCCTGACCCGATTCCCACAAAATGTTTTTTCTTAGTTTTTTGACATCAAATGCTTTCATTTGACAGTAAAATGAGGAATTTCCGTGCTAAACTTGGTGAGATATTTACGAAAAAATTTCATCGACCCTCGAAAATTTCATATCCGACCTCCACTTCTGCGATCATTTCTTGGCCGATTTTTCTCATCTTCGAACTTAAATCATGGGAGACATGTACCTTTCATGGCAAAAAAAGTCTAGGGTGATCGGTTGAGCGGTTTGGAAAAAAAAGTGGAGACGGTCGGACGGACGGACGGACATTTTTTTTATTGTTGATTCGTCATATTTAGACGATAATAAATGTATCCCCCCAACTCCCACCTCGATCTACCCCATGTTACATTAAAATTGTTTGCAGTAAACGTATAGGACCTTCGTACTTCGTACGGGTCCAATGAGGACTCAGCATAAACTATATAAACTAAACGCTTTTTAATTGTGCGAGAGTAGTGATAGATAAGGAACTGTAGGTCGCAATGGGTGGTAGGAAAAAGGGCATCAGCAAAAAATAACAAAAAACAATATACTAGGGTGATAATATTAACAACTAAAACCTAAAACTCAAATTTAAGATTTTGAGACTAGGAGATATCCTTGCTATAGACTAGAGCAAGGGGGTCAAAGTAATCGACATGATACAGTAGGAACCTATCGTTTACCATGATTTCATTCCGATTTCTTTGATTTATGTCGAATGGTTCAACTAAGCTTCTGATTAATTCGTTCTGAGGGCCATGACACCGATCGAAAACTTTAGCATTTAACAATGAACAATGAAGGTCGAGTCTCACAACCCCGGGTTCACTGTACAAAGTTTGATTAGATACTCCTTTTGAGCCGAAGTGACGTTCTTTGGATTTACCCAGATACAGGAAGCATATTGCATAATAGGTCTAATGTAACACTTATAAATAAAAAATTTAAAAGAACATTCAAGAAAACGAGGAAAAAGGATCTTGCCAATAGAATTTACGGCCTTGTTAATCTTAGCAATCAAATTTTTAACCTGCAAATTAAGCTTAAAATTTTTATGGCTTGTTAAAGTAACTAGAACTGGTACAATAATTACTAGAATTTGTAAATCGTATTGGAATGAAATTAAATCTGTGAAGAAAAGTTTTTGGCTCTCGGATGGGACCCGAACCCATAAACTTCCACTTTCCGGGCGGATGCTCTATCAATTGAGCTACCGTGGACATTTCCTTCACAAACCTAATTTTGAACCATTCTTTCAAATACTACATCACAGTTCATACCGCGTGTATTACATACACGATAACACGATACTACATGTATTGAAATCTTGCGCTTTGTTGGACCGGACAGGCAAATTGGGTCGTATTCTCCTGACAGACTGAATCCGTTGGTCTGGGCGTATTGTGGATCACATATTTCTTCGTATATGAAATCAATTGCGATGTTGAATAAAATCGGTGACAATGGCGCACCTTGAGCCACACCGCAGTTGATCGGGATCGGATTTGAGGTTGCTTTTCCAATTGCTATTTCGACGATGTTGTTAGTGAGCAAGCTCATTATTAAGTCGTGTAGGTTTTCTGCCGTCCCCTTTGACTTAAGTGATTCCGATATATGCGAATGACCAATTCTGTCGTAAGCCTTTGATACGTCCAGAAAAGCTGCCACGCAGTTTCTCTTAAATTTCTTCGCTTTAACTAGACACGCATTCACCAATCTCGCGTTGACATGACACCCAGCTATTCCAGACACAAATCCACGTTGATTGCAGTTTATTTTAACCTGATTACGGAGTAACGAATCAAGTGCTTACTGAATTCGTGTCACCTTCTTTGTCAATGAAAATCATTATGCCTTTCCGAAATCCATTTGGAACGTAAGACGACCGTAGCATTGCGTTTGCTATTGATGAAATGGGCTTGGCCACATTCAGTTGTCGCAGAGTCTTGACCAGTACACGATCTAGACCCGCCGAAGTGTCCATTGGCATTTTCTTAATTTGTTTTCGAATTTCTTCCTCACTTATTGACACATTTGGATGTTTTTCTGTCGTCAGGTATGATTCCAATTTTTTATCATTCTTTGATTCGAAGGAAGACTTGAAATGGTTTTCCATTATGTCCATCTTGATTTTACATTGTCGTGAGCTGTTTTTAGTCATGACCATTCTAACCGCCTTTTTGCGCTGATTGTAATACCAGTATTGTGCTAACTCGTAGTCGTATTGATCTCTACGTCTCTGCTTTGCCTTTGCATCCGTTCTCTGTGGGTTTGATGAACGTGAGTGTTGGGCTGACGTAAGTTTTCGATTTCTCTGCTGTTGACGTAGTTTGTAAAATTTCACTGATGGATGTATAGGTCCAGGAAGCCGCTTGTTCGCTTTGAAGAGAAATTTTTGGAAGCTTTCCACCTTTTCATCAAAAGCTACTTCATCTAACACTTGCGCATTTTCAAACTCCGAAAACGTGTTTTTCCAGGTGGTACATTCGGAGTCCAACGTTGCCTCGGTTTCATGTGTTGTCTCGGAAGGAGGCGGTACCTTCAATCGCGCATTAAGTTGACTAGCAGTTTTATTATTTGCTTCTATAGCGTGTCGACCTTGGTGTACCGTTAATCCGCGTTTATTTGGAAATGATTCGCTGCAAGTGGTACAAACATGCGCTGTTGGCGTTGGGTTCTTTGGCATCGCGTTTAATTCCGGTTCTTCTGGTGGATTGTCCAACTGGCTGTTTTCGTTGTGGCCGATTCGGTGTAGCGAAAGTTGCTCTTGGTTGTCGAACTCTTTTTGACAAATATCACATTTTTGCTTTTCTTGTCGAACTGTAGTCGGGTTTGAAACTTTCGTTTTAAGCAGTCTATCTTGTTTGGTGTGGCTTTCTACTTTCGTCATCGAGGTCTTGTTAGAGTCGATCCCTGCTGGTGAGATACGATACTTACCGGGCAGTGTAACTGTAGGAGCGACCGATGGTTGTAAACGTCGAAAGTGCCCGGCGTCTATGGGACCGTTAAACAGTAGAAATATTTTGGGTTTCTGTCGATCGGCGGTTTGATTTCCAGTCAATCCGAATCCATAACATAGGTAATTGTCTGGATCGTCATGTTGAAAGATATAGCCCGAGAATCCATATAATTCGGCTGCTGCGCATAACTCTGTGAAGGTTCCAAAAATACCGGATTTCGACATGTGTTTGCGATACATTGTCTTAATAAGTTCGTCCTGTTTTGCACTCTTGCCATACTCGGATAATCCATCAATTTTGGTTTCGAGATTAAATTTGATGTTTTCTATAAACCTATCCCAATTCTGTTGGAAACCTGCAGAATTTCTTGATAGCACATACTTCACTGTCTGCATACGCATCTGGCTCGCAAAATGCGGCGGGTTCTTAAGCTGGTCAGCGTTCTGTCTAGAAAACTCCAAAATCGAGGAAAAAAGACAGTCTCCATCGTATTTTGTGTCCACTATGTCGAATACGCCACATTCGTATAACGATTGACTATCGATTTGAAGTTGTTTGCGCTTTTTAGATCTCGTGATTATCGATACCATTTTCTTCAGCTTTCTTCAGGATACCTCTTTGGTTATTAACAAACGAAATCTACATCCGAAGCTGCGGGGTTCACATACGCAGAGCTCTCTCCAATGATTTCGAATTTTCTCCTCTAATCGAACTTTTCACTGAGTAGCTCTGGACTATGTACACTCCCAACACCGAACTATGATTCTGTAGCTCTGGACTATGTACACTCCCAACACCGAGCTAAGATTACTCGACCTGAGTTTTTCTCTCAAAACCAGATTTCGGAGTTGCGTCCGAGCGTAATGCTGTAACTAGCAACACTGTTCTTCGGTCATATGTTTTGACAATTGTTAACGAACTTTTTTGGCGCAATAAGAATGTAAATAAACTGCTATCGTCAATATGTATTGTATGAACCACAAAATTCACTCGCAACATCACAAACGAGACCTGATTCTCAAAAACCACACATGAACGGCACGAACCATCGGTTCACCAATGACACGGTTCACTTCAGAAAGGTATACAATTCGATTTCTTATATAATTTCAATGAACAAATCTTCCGCACAAGCCTGCGTGTACGTCTTAATGTAATCAATTAATCAAAGCGAGTTGCTTAAAAAAAATACGAGTGAGATGGCGAGTTCGAAAAGTTGAAGCTGAATTAATGAATGATTCCCAAGCATACAATGTAAGTCATTTTTTTTGCTCACCCGCGGGAAGTTGAGGATGACATGTATGTTTATTCCCAAGGCAGTACCATGGCTGTATTCGAATTTCGGTTGTACCAGGATTTTGTAAGACATTTTCCCATGAAATAGCATCAGTACTTTTGTTCTGCTTACATTTTTTTATATTTTATTGGATCTTGTCCACATTTACAAGAATTTGCTCAATATTCTCGATATCATGGGCGCGCGGTAGCAATGCGCCCGTGACGCAAGTCCCCAAGAGCAAAAAATTCAGAAATTTTTTTTTCGTAGACTTCGGAACCATTATACAGCTAAGTTTTGACTCCCCCCCCCTTGCGACGTACCCCCCGGAAAATATTTTTCCTGGATTCTACGGAAAATTCTTAGGCGAAATGTCTTTTCACTCATTAAAATCGGTCCAGTGG